>OY282495.1:37822705-38272705 GCA_958295605.1 Ajuga chamaepitys
TAAGGCAATTGCGCATGGTTTGAGCGTAGTTATACCAGAAGCACGCCACAGGTTATGTTCCTTGCATTTAATGCGAAACGCAAGGGGGATGAGTCATGACAGTGATTTTCTTACTGATTTTAAGTGTTGTATGTTGGATCACCAAAACGTTGACAGTTTTGAGAGTACCTGGGCCGATTTTAGATGAAAGAATGCACACGTAAACAATGGCTAGATGAATAATTTGTACGATCGAAAAGATAAATGGGCAGAGGCATTCTTCAACGGAGTATTTTTTGGAGGGATGACGACAAACCAAATGTGAGAGCATGAATGCATATATGAATCAGTTCCTTAACTCGGATCTCAGTCTGTATACTTTCGTAAAGCAATATAGTTGGGCAATGAATCGTCTGAGAGAAAATGTTTTGCGTAATGACTTCAACAATTCCCAAGGTGAAACAATGTTACAAACTCATTTGAAGTCGATTGAGAACTCAGCATCTGATTTCTATACTAGATCGGTTTTTCTAAAGGTAAATATATAATAAATTCTAGTCTAGTAACCTATTTATATTTTGGTTTAATGATGTTATGATTTTAACTATTCCTAGGCACGTGAAGAGATGTAGAAGGAATCAAAGTATACCCTGTGAGGGTAGTGGCCGTTGATGGGGGCAAGAAAATATATTCATCTAAGGTCGGCGATAAAGAGGGAAAGGAGACTGTCGTCACAGTAGATGTCGTAGCGAATAGGTTAGTGTGTGGTTGTGGAAGATATGACGCTGTGTGGTTTTCGTGCCGTCATATGTTTTGCGCCATGAAGACCCTCAATATGAAGGAAATCCCGCTAGTAATGTTGAAATTGCGATAGACAAAGTCTAAAAAGCCACGAGATGAACAAGGTGGAGTTGATAGTGCCACCGAATTCCCATCAAATCAAAATGAGCTTCGATATGGGTCTTTAATAGCGAAGGCACATCAGTTGTGCAACATTGCAGCTACGTCCGAAGAAGCCTATAAACGGGTAATGACTGTGTTGGAATCGACACTCTCTTTGTTGCCTCCAGAAATACATCCCAAAAGAATTCGGATATCGATGAAAACGGGCCTTCAAAACCAATGGGGGAAGGATTAAACGTTAATTGTTAGAACTAAAGGTTGTTCACAAACCGAAGGTAAAAGTGGGAAAAGTAAGAAACGTAAGTGTGGGAACTGCAAGGAAACAAGCCACTATAGGTCTAGCTGTCCGAAAAATGAATAGACGGATAAGAGAGGCATGACCACTAATCAAAACAATGAGACATTGGAAGAGAGCAGCAGCTCTATTGAGGATGAGAACTTAGTTTGTTGACTAACTTTAACTCGAGGTACGCATGCTTTATTTATTGTAATTCTGTTTCTCTAGAAGTAATCGTGCATTCCAGAAGTAATCGTGCATTTATTTGGTCATATACATACATCGGTAAATTATAATTTATATTAGCCGGTGTTATGTGTGTTTTAGTACTCTTACTGTTCATGTAAATTTACTTCATTGCAAAGAGCTTCTTGCAGTTTGGTCACTGTGGAAATTCTGAATTGCTGCGCCTATTTTGGGTATACACAGCCAATGTTTGTTAAGTACGAAGGAAGTTGGACAGGATTATGAAATATATTTGCATATTTTTTTGTATTTTTATTGAATTACGGAACTTCATTTTTTCGATTTGAACGATGTTTTGAAACTGGACTTAATTTCTTAATTTGTTTTGTTTTGTACGTTGGTGGGAGTAAGATGATTAACATTACAATAGTTCATGGCTACTCATGAAGTGTTAGTTGAGTGTCTACTGCTCATTTTTTATGTGAATGCTAAAGTCAATTTGAGCTACTTGTCATAACACTAGCATAACATGCATTGCATTTTATGATCTTTCAAAGAATTAATATGTGCAGGTTCACCTATAATAATGACTCCACACATTTTATAAATTGATGTGTTATGTAACAATACATCAATTTCAATAGCGGGTTTAAGTCTTGATTTTAGAATTAATAATTTTTTAATTTTATCAGTGTCATTGAAATACGTGGGTCATAGGTAGAGCTGTCAAAATAAAATCGGCCAGAAAGGTCGGCCCGACCAACCCGAAAAAAGAATTCGGCTACCTAGTTTTTTTGGCCCGAAAAAAATTGGGCCTACTTGGCCCGACCAGAGTAGCCCGGTAGGCCCTAGTAGCTCAGCCCGACTTGGCACGATTAATCTTTAGAGGAAATTTTTTTATCTTTTCCTCCAATTAATTGTCTCAAATGTGTACTAACCCATGACAAAGGGATACTTTATATTTACTTTCAAGTAATAAAAAAATCGAATATCGTCTATAGATATATTTTAATGATAGTTCATAATAATCGTCTTATTTCTTTATTATATAAGCTATAAGCTTATTTGAATTTTTGTGTTGGATTTTGGTATTGAATAATTTTTTTAGAAAAAATGCATAAATGCAACGGACCAAAATTGGCCCGACAACCCGATGACCAGAGGATGGGCTGAGTTAGGCACAAAAAAATTCTGGCCCAGCCCGTCCCAACCCAATATTAACTGCAGGTCCGACTAAGTTGGGCTGGCTCCTCCCGACTATTTTGACAGCTCTGGTCACAAGAAATGTGACGAGGTCATGTAAATTCGAGGATTACGAAATCTTGTTGATATAACATAAGAAAACTAGGTACTTCAAAAACTACGTAGTGCCAACATTAAACGCTTCATTCTAATAAGACTGGTGCATCCAAGCACAAATAGAGTTAATTGTTGCGGCTTCATAGCCTGCCCCAAAAACAGTAAATTGTTTCTTAAAAAATAATGACATAATAAGCTACCCAAAACACTGTAACATACGCGGGCAACAAACACACCCAATATTAGAGCCAGCAGCAGCTTCAGAATCACAATTGTTCGCATCTGCTTGCAATAACGCTTCTCGTTCTCGCTCATCTCAGACAGAAGCTCCAGTATCTAGTTTTCCAACTGAAGGCTGCGAGGAGTACACGATTGACATCCGCCTGTCAGTAGGCGCTGGAGCTCGTTTCGGTAAATTGTCCTTTCCTTGCGTAGACCGTTGATTATCTCAGCGGTGTGAGGAGAAAGTTCGGCATAAAACCACTCAAAGTAGTCGCATTTCTGTAGCCGCTGTGAAAAATTAAAAAACCACAAAATCGGAGAAACTAAGTTATTAACTGGCGATTTTGTTACATCAACCCAACAAGAATAATAATATAATCCGATAATAAAAAGAGAGAGATTTAAAATGCGTGAAATTTGAAATCTGAAGTAGTTTCCTTAAGTTGATAAGTTCACAACATGTTGTCAACTCATGTTAACTAACCAAATAAAATTTTTAATCTAACTGTATTAAATTCCAAACAACAGTAAACACTTTTTATAAAATAAAAACAGTTCATAAAAATCACAATTCAAAATATTAGTTTTACGAAACCATCGGACAACACCAACGAAGTGATAAACATGCTCCGTTTAAAATAAGCCGCAACAAGGTGCAAATGAAACTAATGCGGGAGTAGACCGAAGTAGTGAAGCTATTTACACTAATTTTTACCCGTCTTAATATGTCAACATTATTTATCTATTTATTAAGTCTGAAGTGTTTGCCTGCAGCGGGATAGAAGTTCCAATACAGTAATCAGGGTGTATGGGAAATGAAGTAATACACG
Organism: Ajuga chamaepitys; assembly: GCA_958295605.1. Classification (NCBI taxonomy): domain Eukaryota; kingdom Viridiplantae; phylum Streptophyta; class Magnoliopsida; order Lamiales; family Lamiaceae; genus Ajuga; species Ajuga chamaepitys. Next base: position 37,826,402 of record OY282495.1, read on the forward strand.
GCTATCTTCGAGCAGCTAGAGTAGTGACATAAATTAACTTCAAACACATTAAGTGATTGGTAACATGCTTACAAACCGGTAGGTACATAACACAAAGACGAATACAGTGGAGTGACAGTCGAAGAAATTAAAATCACAACATTATGGCAAGTTTGCTTTTCAGGAAAATATCAATATATTAACTTCATCACGTTTTTCACAAAATTTTATACAATTTTGGCAAAGTTCATATATCTAGACTAGAACAAATATATGTTAAATGCGATCGGTGATATGCAGAACAGAAAAAAAAAAAATTAGAGTACCAATTTGAATTCTACTGCTCCTAATATCCATCACTTCTCATATATGCAAAAAAGGGAAAACTTTACAACCACTGTGGTTATTACAATCACGTCTAACCTAGAAATTATACAACCAATGTGGTTATTTGTGTTAAAAAACTGGGAATCGCCCAAAATCAGACTGTAAAATAAGCCACAATTGCTACATATTCATAAGCTAAGGCTCGGATTCAGGCCCCAATACACAGAAATGAAAATGATGTAATGCAAACGATGTTCAACAAATGAAGAACACAAACAACCTCCTACGGGAATACCAAACAGGGGTGAAATTAATGTGGACGGAATTAAAAATTACTACTACAAAATAAGGTCAATGACAATAATAAACGAAGTTAGGTGCTATAAATCAAAGTTAGAGCTACTGCTCAAATAAAAAATCCTTAGTTTAAATTACCCACATATATGATTATGGCTACAAATCCAAAAAAAAAGGATAAATTAATATTTACCTCCTCTGTGCCACATGCAAAGAAACGACGGCCGGGCTCCAGTTAACTCAAAAATCACTAATTTCAATTGCTGACGCTACAACTCCAAAAAAAAAAAAGAAAAAGAAAAAGAAAAAAGTAATATTTACCTCCTGTTTTCCACATGCAAAGAAACGACGACCGGGATTTCGATCGGTCCAGGAATACCACATTGGGGCTCTCATTGGTGGGTTGCAATGGAAAATTCTTTCATCCGCAACATAGTCCAAGTTTGGACCTCGAAACCAGGGGAGCTCTAATTGAGGTATGTATCCTCGACGGACATTTGCGGCATGATTGTCTCCAGAGGATGAGTTCGAAGAAGACATACTTGAAAAATAAATTTGCACTCCTCTCACAGAAAATGGAAGAAAGAAAAGAGTGGAAGAAACAAAAGAGAGAGGAGATGGTAATTTTTAATGACTGAATTCAGATTTTTATCAAAAGTTGAGAAAGTCTAATAATTACTCTGCTGCAACTCGGATTTCGGAGGCGTGCGAGATGGACACAAATGCCCTTCCCATTTTTTTATTACTGAAAACTCAACCAAGAGTGTGGATTGCTACTAGGCCAATCCAACGAACAGGGTGCTTTAGTGGTACCGATACCACTGGGGTACAACGGAATCACCCTCAAATTTGGATTCCAAATCATCTCACAAAATATTTGATTAGATAATTTATCATACATATTTAGTTAGTTTTTTTTTTTTTTTTGTGAAACAAAACTACATATTATATGTTTAAGGGAAATTCTAGATACAACCATTATATTGATACAATTTTTATTTTACCTACTAGGATGGGTAACTTACAAGTTATTAATCACCCAATATGCAGGTTAACAAGTAGTGTGTCTTGTTAGTTTGACCTATTTCACTTATTATTTTACTCAAAACAATTAATCTTTCGACACATATCAAATATGCCAACCTTCCAATCATATTTCCAAACTTGAGTTCGACATTTCTCTCCTTCTATGCAGTGAATTAACGATTCTATATCTAATTTGTATGTGAGATTTCATTTCTATATTGGATTATTATTATTGTTATTATTATTATTATACAATGAATAATAATAATAATAATAATAATAATAATAATAATAATAATAATAATAATAATAATAATAATAATAATAATAATAATAATAATAATAATAATAATAATAATAATAATAATAATACCACCAGGCCCATATTATTTGGGTAAACTTGTGTTGTGTGTGTTTTTCTTTTAATTTCATTGAAATTCATACAATTTTGTGATGATTGTTTCTATCAGGTTTGGCCACAAATAAATTTTGAAATAGATATTTTTTTAGAAAAAAACATATTAAATTAATTTTTAAAATTATTTTTATACAATAATCAATTTATTTTACTCTTTTTATTCTATATTTTGTAAATAAAATAAATCTATATATTTATCTTTACTAATTTAATAAAACAACAATCTATAAATAACAAAATCCCACCATCTTTTAATTTTAAATTTAAAGATAATCTTCTCAATTTTTATTAAATAAGAAGTTATAGCAGTAAACAACATAAAAACTTCACCATTTTTTGGTTTTCAAATTTGGAGAAAATGTTTTCCTATAAAAGGTAAAGGAAAAAAATAGTTGGTGACATGACCGAGAAAAATATGCTTCATTATTGTAGTCTATTTTATTTTATTTAGTGTTTTTTTTTAAAAGAAAATGTTCTACAATATCCAAAAAAACTTTTTAGTTTTTAATTCACTTTAACATGGACTATGTAATTTATGAAGCTATTCTTCTTTTTATAGCCTTCAATTTGATATCATATTGAAAATATTTTAGTGAAATATTAAAGTAAGATATAAGCAATTGATTGTTTTTTATTTGGCGAAAAAAAGCAATTGATTGTTGGTAATGTATTGTGTTTAGATTTAAGTATTCATATCGAGTGAACTGTTTTTATTTTAATTTGGGTTATATATAAAAATAAATCAAATAATTTAAAATAAATTGACGATTTCTTGGATATTTTTAAATTCGTTTTCCTTTTGAGTTGTCAATGAAATCTATATAGTAATTCTATTTTAATTATTTTTAATAATAAACAAATATATTTGAAATTCGTATCGCGTGAAAAATTGAAGTAATAATAGCAATGCTAGCCATATTAGAAATTAATTTAAATTTAAATTTAAATCAAATCTAATATAATAAAATTGCAAGCTTTGACCAGTAAATAAATCCTTACATTGATAACCAATAAGAATGAGTATGAAATTAAGAATCAAGAGAAACATGGCGTAGATCTTTTATGTTCAATTATTCATGGGTGTTATAATTATAGGAGAAAAAGAAGTAGTTCACCGGTTGAGCAAGTTGGAAGTGAAATCATTTTAATTTGATAACCTGTTAAGTGGGTGTCAGGTGATTCCTAAAATATTGATCCAATGGTTGAGATTTAAATAAGCTAATCCAAAGGTCCAATTTTCAGTTGTTGTGAGGTGATGTTCAATTTCATCAAGTGAGCTATACTTTGTAAAATGGAGTGTTGGGAATGTGGAACCGGAATCAGGAAGTGAAGAACCGGAAGGATGAACCGGGTTTTAGCATTAAGAAGACAAGCTGTTCAGAATAAACCGGGTTCGAGGTAGTTGAAGGTAACCGTCGTTTGTGACGGAGCAGTTGCAGAATTGTGACGAAGAAAACCGTCACATTTGTCCGGTAGCTGAGCTCAACTTCTTTCAGTTAGAACTTTCTGTACAGTTGCATTCGAGCTTCAATCCTTATATCATTGTAAAGCTCTCATTGAGGAGAAGATCACTACGTCGAGCAATTTCCTTGTTCTTTAGATTAGAGAGAGAATTTTTGATTTGAGCGTTCGTGCCCTAATTTGTCAACAGAATTGGGCATTTTATTTCTTGAGTGTATTCTCTGTAATTGGTTGAATTTCTTAGTGGATTGGGCTGTGTCTTGCCTCCGTGGATGTAGTACATCTTGAACGAACCACGTTAAATTGGTGTTTGATCCATTTCTATTTCCTGTTCTGCGCAAGTCCAGTTCGGTTACAACTCTGGCCGAATTGTGTGTTTAAATTCAGATTGTTTTTCTTCGTACATTTCCAGATTCTTAGGAGTTGTGTGTTTCTGAGTTGTTCTTCACTAACAAGTGGCGCCGTCTGTGGGAAATCAACTCTCACAGCTTGAAGAAGGGAAGGAATGGCTGGTATGAAGATGGACTTTGAGAAGTTTACAGGAAGAAATGATTTCACACTATGGAAGATCAAGATGAATGCAGTATTGGTTCACAATGGCCTTGATCTTGCCTTGATACCTCTGGATTCGTGGGAAGAAAGTGAGAAACCCAAGTTTGCATCAGTGGATAAGAAGGCCCTCAGTCTTATCTTTCTGTGTTTGGGTGATAAACCGTTGAGAGAGGTCTCAAGATGCAAGAGTTCCTCAGAAGCATGGAAGAGATTGGAAGATCTGTATCAATCGAAGTCAGTTTCCAACAAGCTGTTCTTGAAGCAGAAGATGTTGGCCTTCAAGATCACTGAAGATAAGGTAATTTCTGATCAACTTGATGAGTTCATTAAGATGGTTGAAGAATTGGAAGACCTGGATGTGAAATTGGAGGAGGATGACAAAGCATTGATGGTGTTAAACATTCTTCCAAAATCCATGGAAAGCTTTAAGGATGCCTTGATGTATGGGAGAGATGAGCAGCTATCTTATGATGGAATAGTGAAGGCTCTGAGGTCTAAATGTTTCCAGACTCAAGGTGATAAAGGCATGGTGCAATCTGGAGAAGGTTTGAATGTTAAATTCAAGAAACCTTGGCAAGGCAAGAAGGGACAGAATGCTAAGGATCCCAAGGCAGGAGACTCTAATCCAAAGAAGGGAAGTGAATGGGTTGAGAAGAGGAAATGCTTCAAGTGCAAGCAGTCTGGTCACTTGAAGAAGGATTGTCCTAAGAGAAACAAGAAAGGTGGAAATCAAGGGGCAGAAGCTGCTGCGATTGACCATCAAGAAGATCCTCCAGAGGTATTAAATGTTACTGAATCAAGAATGGTAAAGGAATGGGTCTTGGACACAGGCTGTTCCTTTCATATGTGTCCACACCAGTCATGGTTTGGTGAACTGAAGAGAGAAGATGGTGGAAATGTTATCCTGGGAAATGATCAATCATGCAAGGTCAAAGGAGTTGGATCAGTGAGCATAAGGATGTTTGATGGTGTGGTCAGAGTCATCTCAAATGTAAGATATGTTCCTGGCCTTAAAAGAAATCTTCTATCTCTTGGTTCTTTGGTAACTAGTGGGTGTCAGTTTAGCTCAGTAGATGGCTTCTTGCATATCACTAAACATGGAAAAATGGTGATTAAAGGTAGACAGCATAATGGGTTGTTTATCTTGATTGGTTCACCTGTTGTTGGGAGTGTGGATATGGTCTTGAGCAGTTCTGAGCTTGTTAAATGGCACAAGAGGCTTGGACACATAGGAGAGAAAGGGTTGAAGGAACTGTCAAGAAGTGGAGTAATTGGAAACATGGGAAATCAAGACCTGGAGTTCTGTGATCAGTGTGCTTTGGGCAAATCCAAGAAGCTGCCCTATGGAAAGGGTGTTCACACAACTCAAGAGCCATTAGATTATGTTCACTCTGACATATGGGGTCCTGCAAGGACAGAGGCTCATGGTGGTGCAAGGTATTTCATGTCCTTGATTGATGATTACAGTAGAAAGGTGTGGATCATGTTGATGAAGAATAAGAGTGATGCTTTTCATAAGTTCAAAACATGGTTGATTCAACTGGAAAATGTCAAAGGGAAGAAGCTGAAGCACCTTAGGACTGATAATGGATTGGAATACCTCTCTACTGAGTTCACAAACTTCTGTGAAGAAAGAGGAATCAAGAGACACAGGACTGTTCCAATGAATCCTCAACAGAATGGAGTTGCTGAGAGGCTTAATAGGACTCTTCTTGAAAGAGTTAGGTGTATGCTGTTGGATGCTGGGTTGCCAAAGGTATTTTGGGGTGAAACCATTGCTACAGCATGTTATCTCTTTAACAGGTCACCCTCATCAGTGATTGGGTTCAAAACACCTGAGGAGGTGTGGAGTGGACAGAAACCAAGCTATGAAGGGTTAAGGGTGTTTGGTTGTCTTGCTTTTGTCCATGTCAAGCAGGACAAGTTAGATGCAAGAGCTCTAAGATGTGTATTTCTTGGATATCCAGATGGAATAAAGGGCTACAGATTGTGGTGTCTAGAGAAGGGAAATCAGAAGATAATCACAAGTAGAGATGTAAAGTTTAATGAGAATGTGATGGCTTATACTTCTACAGGCTCTAAGGAAGAATTTGATGGTGCTAAAGAGACAGAAGAGATATCAATTCAGGTGGAGCATCCTGCTGAAGATAATCACACACCTCAACCACAAGAAAATCTACAAGATAGTGATTCATCATCTGAAGAAGAAGAAGAGCAAACTGGACCTTCACAAAATGTTAGAGAATACAGCATTGGAAGGGACAGGCCTAGAAGAACAATCAACAGACCTGATTTCTATGGTCAAGGAGGGAGTGTTTACTATGCTTTAAGTGTTGCTGAAGACCTGGAATCACAAGAGCCTAGTAGTTTTAAAGAAGCACTAGACTGTGAAGAAGGTGAACACTGGATTCAGGCAATGATTGAAGAGATGGAGTCCCTGGAAAAGAATGAGACCTGGATATTGGTGGATAAACCAAAAGGTCAGAAACTTGTAAGCTCTAAATGGATATACAAGAAGAAACTAGAGACTGCAGGATCCAAACAGGTGAGGTTTAAAGCAAGATTGGTGGCTAGGGGCTTTACACAAAGAGAAGGAATTGATTTTAATGAAGTTTTCTCTCCAGTAGTAAAGCATTGCTCAATCAGGTTGCTTTTATCAAAGGTTACTCAAGAGGACATGGAATTACAACAACTGGATGTAAAGACAGCATTCTTACATGGAGAACTCAATGAGAAGATATATATGAAACAGCCAGAAGGCTTTGTTGTTCCTGAACAAGAAGACAAAGTTTGTTTGCTGAAGAAGTCACTATATGGACTCAAACAAAGTCCAAGACAGTGGAATAAGAGGTTCAATGACTTCATGATCAGTGTTGGCTTTGTAAGAAGTCTTTATGATAGTTGTGTTTACTTCAACAAGGGTTCAAAGCAAGATAAAGTCTTCCTTCTATTGTATGTGGATGATATGCTAATTGCCAGCAAGAACAAGAAGAGGGTACAATGGTTGAAGGACAGACTTAACACTGAATTTGACATGAAAGATCTGGGAGAGGCCAAGAAGATTTTGGGCATGAACATTCTAAGGAACAGAGAAGTTGAAGTGCTTTGGTTATCTCAGAGGCAATATCTACAGAAGGTGTTGGAAAGGTTTCATATGCATGAAGTTAAACCTCTCTCCACTCCAGTTAATCTACAGAAGAAACTCTCCAAAGAACAATGCCCAAGGACTGAAGAGGAAATCATACATATGAGCAATATCCCTTATGCAAGTGGAGTTGGAAGTCTTATGTATGGAATGATTTGTAGTAGGCCTGACTTGGCCTATGCTGTGTCTTTAGTAAGCCGGTTCATGTGAAACCCAGGAGTAGAGCATTGGGAAGCTTTTAAACATGTGGTGAGGTATTTGAACGGTTCAGTGAACTTGTCACTGAAGTTTGAGAAGAAAATGGATGGAAGCACTGTTGCATTGGAGGGATGTGCTGATTCTGATTTTGCAGCAAACGTAGACACAAGGTAATCTATTTCTGGATTTGTGTTTACCTTATATGGGACAGCCATCAGCTGGAGAAGTGCACAACAGTCAGTTGTAGCACTATCAACAACAGAAGCAGAATATATCTCTCTCACTGAAGCAATCAAAGAAGCAATCTGGCTTAAAGGGATTCTGAGAGATTTGGACATCAAGCAAAAGTGTGTGGCAATTTACTGTGATAATCAAAGTGCTTTACACCTTGTGAAACACCAAGCATTTCATGAAAGGTCAAAACACATTGATGTTAAGTTGCATTTTGCTAGAGACATCATTGATTCTGGTTCTGTGGAAGTGAAGAAGGTACATACATTGCATAATCCTGCTGATTTTCTTACTAAGGGTGTACCTGGGAACAAAATGGAGCATTGCTCGAGCCTGCTGCAGCTTGAGCAATGTCATGAAGAGTATTAGCAAGACAAGGCAGTGATGAGGCAGGAAGAGGCACACTTGATTCATTGAGGTGGAGATTTGTGAGGTGATGTTCAATTTTATCAAGTGAGCTATACTTTGTAAAATGGAGTGTTGGGAATGTGGAACCGGAATCAGGAAGTGAAGAACCGGAAGGATGAACCGGGTTTTAGCATTAAGAAGACAAGCTGTTCAGAATAAACCGGGTTCGAGGCAGTTGAAGGTAACCGTCGTTTGTGACGGAGCAGTTGCAGAATTGTGACGAAGAAAACCGTCACATTTGTCCGGTAGCTGAGCTCAACTTCTTTCAGTTAGAACTTTCTGTACAGTTGCATTCGAGCTTCAATCCTTATATCATTGTAAAGCTCTCATTGAGGAGAAGATCACTACGTCGAGCAATTTCCTTGTTCTTTAGATTAGAGAGAGTATTTTAGATTTGAGCGTTCGTGCCCTAATTTGTCAACAGAATTGGGCATTTCATTTCTTGAGTGTATTCTCTGTAATTGGTTGAATTTCTTAGTGGATTGGGGTGTGTCTTGCCTCCGTGGATGTAGTTCATCTTGAACGAACCACGTTAAATTGGTGTTTGATCCATTTCTATTTCCTGTTCTGCGCAAGTCCAGTTCGGTTACAACTCTGGCCGAATTGTGTGTTTAAATTCAGATTGTTTTTCTTCGTACATTTCCAGATTCTTAGGAGTTGTGTGTTTCTGAGTTGTTCTTCACTAACAGTTGTATTAATACAATAGTTGTATAGTAGAAGGACCCTATATTTAAAAAGATTATCAAATTTATATAGTTACATTTTATGATTCATGATCGGCATATCTTTTACTTATATATATATATACACACACACACACACGCACGATATTTTATTTGTAACATTGGCTATTTGAAAAAACTTCTTTTTTTTTAGTCTTGTAATTTAGGGACGGTCCCGAAAAAGTCATGTATGTTACGAAATATCAATATCAGTCCTATATGTTAGGATTACGTCCAATTTGAGGACAAATTTCGTCGAAAATTATAAAATATGTCGAAATTCGCTATGTGCGATGTACGTGTTCACTAAGTTTGGGACTTTCTAATATTCACTTGACCAAATATTTAATCAACGGGGATTTGTTTAATCTTCTGGAAAATTATGTGGAAATGCTAAATAGATTATATTAGACAATAATTAAAGAAACCAAACAAAAAAATAAATGACAAATAACAATAACAATTAATAAACAATTATATTACAGCGCTAGACATCTTCGTCTTCTACGCCGGCTGCCCACCGCCCGCCGCCCCCTACTTGTTGCGGCAATAAACTTCTCCCGTCAACTTCTTCTTCCGTTTTCTTCCTCCCAAATCTACAAAATCTGGAAATCCTCTTCGCCCAAATTTGCAAACTTGATGTGTTCTTCCAAGAAACCAATCTGTAAAACTCTTGTCATCTCTCACAAGAAATCAATTTGTCGTCTTCTTCCAAGGAACCAAACTGCAAATCCTATTCATCAAACTTCTTCGATTTATTAGAATCTGTAAAGCTTCAAAGAAGACGGATAATTTTATTAGAATCAATAAAACTTCTTTGATTTATGAAATGGATAAATGTCAGATCTGTGGAAGATGGTAGTGTTGGTGGGTAGTGGCGGTTAAGGTGGACGGTGGATGGTGGCGGTGGTTATGGAGATACAGTGGTTCGACGTGGTGGTGTAATTTTTTTTTTTTTAATTATTATAATAATTTTAAGAATAAATTAGGTTTTTTTTTATATGTTTACATATTATTTTTAAATATGTTTTTCTTTTATTAATATATGGCAGTATACTTCATCATATTAATGCCATTTCTGGTAAGTAGTCGGAAAATTTCAATATTTGTTGCCACATATGCGCCATGTCAGACATTCCGGTCAGTTAAGTGACAATCCGACAAAATTTGTCATCAAATTGACAGCCCCCAACATACAAGACTAAAGTTGGTATTTCGTAAGATACATGATTTTTCACTAGAAATTTATATTGTAACATTAATATGATAAAATATAGAAAATGGGAAGAACAAAAAATACAAAGAAGAAAATAGACTAAAAAGAAAATATAACAAGTAAAGAGTTATCTTTTAATTTGGACTTCATTTCAAAATCATAATAATTTATTGTGATATATTATGTCACACATCTTATTGTTTAGGCTCAAAAGTATTATTCTTTAGAAATATTTAATGATTGACGTTTTTAATAATTCTTTTTCTACGTCTTTTTTAAATGAAGATTATGTTTCCAATATATCTAAAGCTATGTTACTGATATATTGGATTTATTTAACTAAAATACATTGTTGCATTGAAAAATCATAAGAAATGAGTTGAAAAGTGGAGTTGTAATTTCACATTAAAATACACCTTTAAAAACTATACAAGCTATGCATCACTATCGACTTATGGTAAAACTGAAGAAAAAAGAATTTGAAGTAATGAAGAGTAAAACATGAAAATAAAATATAATTAACATTATCGTTCAAGTTAGACTGCGACCAAAATTATATTATATTTTGTACCAACTTAATGATTTTAGTTAATATTAATCCTAAATAATTCTTGGTTATCTACTTTACTTAAAAATGAGGTTCGTAGTTGAGATAAATTATGAGTCCTTTTAGCTAATGAGATAAGAGTTATTGGTTTAATATTAAACCCTAATTATAATATTTAATAACCATACTCCCATGTTATTGAAGTAAATAATATCTTTATGTGCTTTATGAGATTTAAGCATTTCAAGTAGTAATAGGATATCAAAGTGGAAAGAGGGTTTTACAATTATCATTACCATGATTACTAGAAATGTGATTACCTTTCTAATTTGTTTTGTAAGTACTGGGTTACGAAATAAATGAGTAATTGTTTTTTATCGTTTAAAGCTTTTAAATTGGCTATTCTTAGCAAACAGGCTTGGAGAATGATACACAAACCGAATCTCTTTTTTTTTTTTATGCTAATTTAGGCCACTGCCCATATTTTACTTGGTGAAGTATTATTGAAGGGAGGAAGGTCATCTACTTGGGTTGTCGAAAACAGATATTTCCAGGCACAAATACACGTATTTAAGGTGATCCGTGTTTGCCCATCGGCCCTCCTTTTTGAGTTCGTAGCCCGTGTCGGTGCTTTCTCTGCTTGCAACAGTCAGTGAACAGCTTCTGTCTGGCTTTCATTCGTGGAACTCTGATTTGGTGCACTAGAATTTCGTCCCTTCCGAAGCAACTGCCATTCCTAGCCTTCCCTTGAGCAATTCTGCAGGCTTTGGTCGATGGTTATGGCAACCCAATAGATATGGAGATTCTCAGATAAATCTTCCTATCAGTTCATCATGATTGATGCAACTTAAAGTTTCGACATTTATGTTGTTGCTGCTGCTCACAACAGTGGGCCAGACCGTATTTGGGCCCGATTATGGAGTCTCAAGCTCCCAAATTGCATTCATCATTTTTATGGAGGTGTTGTACGGACCCTCTTCCCACTTGCGAAAATTTGGACGTAGACATCTTGCATTTGTAGTCGAGTGTGTTCTTTGTAAGTATCTAAACTACTCTACCACTTGCTTACCCTTTCATTGCCCAATGGCTTCATCAATCTGGACTGTGGCTGGTCTAAGTGAATTTGTGTATAATTTTTCAACCTTGTGCCGATCATTGGTTTAAAGATATTATTCTCTTTTCGGACAGATCGGTTATGGAATTTGTGGCTTGCATTGCTATCTATGATACCATCGGAACAACCTTATATTCGATGGATCTCTTCGAGATTCTTCAGTTATTGTGTCTTGTGCCTCCAGATCTCTTCTTGAATTTCAGTGTGCTACTAATTCCCTAATGCCTTGTTCAAGTTCGGTGAAATCGGTGGGATATCCTCCTGACGACCATGCCTAAATCTTTTTCGATAGGGCCTGCTCTTTTTCGTGCAATGTTGTCTTCTGTATGCTCAAGTTCCTTTCTCCATGTTCTGCGAAAACTTCTAAATTCTTAGCTCTACGGGAAGCCCACAGTCTGGTGAGGTAACTTAAAGAGGGATGTCTCTATTTTGGGTGATTCGAGTACAACTATTTTTGCTTCTCTTTGTGAAGCGGATTGTACAGCTATCTGTGTTCCGGTTCTGTTAGATATTTAATTTTTTTAGCTTTGCTTTCCTTCAGTAGTCTGTTTTGGATTAGAAGAGACGAGAATTATGTCGTTCATGCTCCTGCAAACTTTGCTAAAAAAAATTATGTTGTCACTCGGTTGCTGGCTGCTTCCAGCATATTTAATGAAGTTATTTTCCCCTCTTAAAAATAAAATAAATGAGTAGTTGGACATAGAGTAAACAATTATTAAAAGTTTATTAGACAACATTAGGTTAATAGTTTTAGCCCATAAACTCAACAATTGAATAAACTGAAAAGAAGAAATATTCAATGTAGTATTACTCAAGCCGATGCATTCTGATTGTAGCATTTATTCGATTAACTTATGAACTAGATTGGTTGATAATGCGTATTTCATGCTTAAGGTTTTCCACATCGTGAGTGCTAAAATTCAAAGTATGTATGTCTCTCATATACAATATGAGTACTTTGATAAATTATTACACACATGCCTACTTTAAGAATTTAATATATAATTTTACCAATGTAAGATTAGTAAGATTATGTTCTATCGAAATTCTATGTTCAATGTGTTCTTTTGGAGAATGTTTCTATGCTTATATGAGTAAAGTAATATTTTATTATTTTATGCTTGCTACATGATGTTTAGTTGAATTATTTTATATGATTTTGTAAGTATATCTCTTACGGCAATATGAAACGTTTAATTTTATTATTGTGCATATTATGTAAAATTTATGAGTTTGATTCTATTAATTGTGCCTATTACATAAAATCTGTGCCTACTATTATAACATGAAAATATCCTAAAACTGCATAATAAAAGAAGCCTCCATGTGCAATGCATGTGCATTGTGCTAGTTTGACAAAGGTTTGTAGGTTACTTAAACATTAGGTTAATAGTTTTAGCCAATAAACTCAACAATTGAATACTGAAAAGAAGATTAAATATTCAATTGTCACTACAACATAAATGGCTTTAAGTAAACACTTTATTTGTAACACTCTTAAAATTTTAACTTTTATGTAACACTTTAATAACACTTATGAATATGTAACACTTTCATGTAACACTTTTATAAAATGTGCGAATATGTAACACATTCATGTAACACTTTTAAAATATGTGACACTTTGGATGTAACACTTTTTAAATAGTAACACTTTTAGGTAACATTTTACATAAATAACACTTTTTCCGTAACACTTTTGAATAAGTAACATTTTCATGTAATACTTATAAATAAGTAACACTTTCTAGGTAACACTTTCAATGTATAAAATTATATATTTCGTTTACTCTAAACTAGTAAAATATCTTTGGATTTATTTTTTACATGTGACTTTTGAAGAATTAAATCATTCAATCGCTTCTATTTTACAAATGACTTTTTGAGGCAAAGATTTATAGACGTGTTATACATCTTAACCATGGCAATAGAACATTCGGAACATGAGATGGTAAAAACAATCGACTAAAATAACAATTTATTAGAGCATTTAAGGATTTACTTATTAGTTATATAACACAAAATTATTAATGAGTTTTTTTTTTTTTTTTTTTTTTTTTTTTGTGTGTGTGTATGTCGATAGATGATATACACATATTATATTTTACTAACAACAAGAAAGGAATTTTATTGCTTAAAAGTTTGAATATATTTTTTAAGTGTAAAATATTGGGCTTGAAATTTTTACCATGCCTTTCATGTTCATAAGTTTATCTTTTACTTAATTTTATATTCTATGGAACACACACACAAAAATAAGTAATCAATTACTTAATTTTTCAAGGTGCCTTAAAATTATCTACTTATTGCAATTGAAATTAATGATAATATCTTAATATTATATAAACTAATTTGATGTAACAAATTGGTGTAATATTGAATAAGTTATAAATGTGTGTGCATATGTGAGTGGACGAAATTCAAAAGAATGAATAAATAAATTTTTTGTATCAAATTAGATAATTGAATATTAAGTTAAGTTGTAGTTATGTAAGAATTTAATCATGGGTATATTTCATTTTTGTTACAACAAAAAATCGTGTATACATAGCTTGTCGTATAAAAGAGGACAATATAGTTATTATAGCCTAGTGGTTTAACATTTACAATTAAAGATCTTGCAGACTTGCAACTTGGGTTCGAAACCTAATAATGGCAAATATTCAAACAAATTTGTTTATTACATAAAGAATTATATGTAACATTTTTCTAGTGTGACCATAAAGTGTTACAATTTAAAATATAATGTAACACTTTAGGTAATACCGACAAATGTAACACCAATAAAGTGTTACACACCACAAATGTAACACCAATAAAGTGTTACAATTTAAAGTGTTACTATAAATATGCTTTTAAATGTTGCTTTGTATATAAATTGTTTCTTGCACTTTATTGAATGAGAATAAATTATCATTGTTTGCTTTAAATATTATGAATGTTATATATATTTATTGCATAATTTTTCAATACTTTACATTGTAGACAATGTGGCGTGTAGTAGATCATAGAAGATCACATTGTCGGTTTCTTGTAATAAGTATAATGATTCACAACTTAGATGGAGTTGAATAATTTATTGGTAGAAGTTGATAAGGCTCAGATTGGTTTGTCTTGACCAAGAGATTACACTAGTGCATTTGTTGCACTGAATTGGACCAACAACGAGATAATTTTTCTAGACTGACTTGAAGGAAAAAATAGATCTCAGTGGTTATTGTTTTCTTAATTTCTGTCACTTAATTGAGATTGTATATAATTAATTTATATTATTTTGATTTATTTTGGGTAAAGAGTCATTAAGACTCAATACTCCATACTTTGGACAATATTATTAATTATATGACAGATTGCTAAATTAATACATAAAATCGTGTCTTGGTAAAACAAGATGATTATGTCCACTTGATGGGCATCAGAATGTTTATCATATCAAACTTGTACAGTGGATTAACTTCCGATATGATAATAAAGTTGAGCTTTTTGTTCTCAAAGAATAAAAGATACTCCCTCCGTCCCGGTTAACTTGTCACAGTTGACCGGGCACGGATGTTAAGAAAAAATAGATTTTGTGGAATCTTTGACTTTTTTAAAGGTGCAGATTGAATGTGGATATTTTGAGGGTGGAGATTGTTGTCTTTAATTGCCATTTATGGGTGTGACAAGTTAAGTGGAACGGACCGAAATGGAAAGTAGGACAAGTTAACTGGGACGGAGGTAGTACTAATTAATTATAGCATTCAGTAGCTTAAATTAATTAATGGACATCGAATCTTAAACACGAAAAAAATAACCGGGAGCCATATTTCGTAATATGGATTAGGATGGGTAGTTCAACATTAATTCTATAGTGGAATGAATTAATATTAATGGGCTAAAATAATATTGATGGCTCAATATGGATATCTAGGCTCATTGGAAGACCCAATCATATTCCTCCTAAAGGCCCCTTGAGTAGCTCAATAGAAGTTCATTAGAAGTAGGAGATAAGGAAAGAAAAGATATGAAAGAATCTAATTCCTAAGGGGATTGTGATTTATCTATATTTTCCTCTCCCAAGTGGGAGAGGATATCCTAATCCTAAAAGGGGACATATTTCGGCCATATCCCCTATAAATAGGGGATCAATCTTGGTCCCCATATGCCATAGGAGATGCATAAGTGAGTGGGTGTTTTTCTAGAAAATTAATCCTTTCCTTGAGAGTTAAAAAGTTCGTTTGATTTTCCACCGAATTGGCGAGCTTGGACTTAGGGAATACTCAAGCAGATCTTTGGATTGAAAGATTAATTCTTCTCAATAGTGTCTCTCCGATTCGAAGGTAAAATACTATAATCCACTAGTTCTGCATGTTTAGGGTCTATTATATGAGTACCTTGATTCAATTACATGAATTATATGATTTGATCATTCATAACATTGTTGTTTGATTATTGAAAATAGAAATTCAAATTACATCCCGAATAGATCATTGGTACAATCTCCGATTCCCCAACAACTGGTATCAAAGCCATTGATTCGGGTTCTATAGTTTTGAATTTAATTTTTAAAAATCAAATTTATGTCTTAATTGAAATTGGATAGTAGAACTGCTAGATCTGTTTTGCTAGAATCCAATTATCATGATTTTTTATGGATGTTTTAAATTCATGTTGGATTGAATGGTTTTTTTTTTTTTTTAATCTGATTCGTTCAGATTCGTTTTTCTCGTGAGAAAATTCACGAGTAGATTATGTCTGTTTTTATGTAATAGATTAGTCTAGACATTAGATTTATTTTTTGTAAATAAATTTTAACGAATCAAAGACGAAAACGAAGACGGATTAAAAGAATCGGAGATGATGGAAACTGCAGTCTGCTCTTCGCCAAGGGATTGTGATCGCGACGAGCGCCAGACGCGACCGCGACGGGTGCAGTGCAGGACCGCGACGGGTGCAGAGACGTGATCTTCGAGCAGTTGGGTTTCTCATTTGAAAATGGGAAATTAAACCATAATGATTGGATTTAATTGTCTAATGTGTGTTTAATTTATGTTTTGGTTTTACTTTGTGTATGAGGAACCTAGAAAATCATATTGATCAAAATTACTAAGTGTTTAATTTTAATTTACTATGGATAATAAATTAATTAATGGCCTCCATAATTGATTTATTAAAGTGAAGTTTTGGCTACGCACTGCATGTGCCTTTCTCTCTAACAGATACACCAAAAACGAGTTCACTATAATAAATTTCGTAAGATAACCGTGGGTTATTATAAGTGGCGATATGACTTTCCCAACGAATGCTTATACAAAACTGAGTAATATCATGTGTTAAGTTATGGTTAATACTTAGATATAAAATTGTAAAATTTACTTCCCCACCAAGTCCCAGTCAATTTTATATGGCCAAGAAATGAGCTGACTATTAATCTGCGAATTAAAGGTTTGTGACTGTTTTGTTTGTAACATGATTAAATGTATTTAAGTAAACGTTCACACTCAACGTGACTTGCTTAAATTGTTTTAAGATGTTGGTTGATGCATGTACATATCGTTTTATGAGATTTTGATATAAAACATATGATCAAATTATGTGATAATGTTTGTGTTAATTGGATGTTATTATGTATGTATGTTTTATTCTCAGTTCAACGTGTCAAGCTTTAATCCACTGTTTAACATACTCAAAGAAAACAAACTAGAAAGGGAGAATTAAGAGAGTTGGAAAAGAAACTTAATGATAGTCTTGACTGCTAAAAGGCACAAGTTTGTACTTGATGAACCTAGATCAACTGAGCCTACGAACGAAATTAGTGAGGAAGATAGGGAATATCATAGGCAATGGTTGAGATCCGATGAACTAGCTAGGTGCACTATTCTGGTTTCACTGTCAGATGTTGCAGTACCAACACCAGAGCATGAGAACCGCTGCAGACATTATGATGAACCTTAATGAACTCTTCTCTCACCAGAATCGTATGGCTAGGCAAATAGCCATGCGAGATTTGTTGTCACAGAAAATGGCTGAAGAGACGCCCGTAAGGAATCACGTTCCCAAAATGATGGGATACCTCAACAAGCTTGAGATTCTTGGTGCTGATTTCGATGTGAATACCCAAGTCGATATCATACTTCATTCTTTGCCGAAAATTTTTGAGCAATTTAGGCTAAACTATACCATGAATGGTTAAAGCGTATATGGTGGCTGCGCTCATGCAAGCTTTGGCAGCGGCAGAGATGCTTATGGGGCCGAGAAGCCAAGCCTTGATGACTAGCAGTGCACCTTCCTCTTCTGCGCCGAAAGGCGGAAAGAAGAAGAAGAAAACTAAAAGTAAAAAACAGGTTGATCTCAAAGGTAAGGAAAATATCCCCGCTGAAGGTGGTATTAAGAAGAAAACAAACAAGAGAAAGTGTTTCAACTGCGGTCTGAAAGGACATTGGAGTGCGGACTGTCCCCAGCCTAAAAAGGCAGGAAAACAAGGTAAATCTCATGCACTAGTTATTGAAACTTGTTTAGCGGCGTGTTCTTCCCATTATGGGTGGTGGACACGGGAGCCACTGATCATGTTTGTTTCAATTCTCAAGGGTTTCAGCAAACCCGACAACGTAGTGGGAGTGAGATCACCATCACCTTGAGCAATGATGCAAGAGTACCAGCTGTTGCAGTGTGAGATGTGCAATTATCTTTTATGGAAAAGACTTTAGTTTTGAGAAATGTTCTTTATGTTCCAAGTTTTAGAAAGAATTTAATTTCAGTTTCTAAATTGTTTTTGGATGGATATTCAGTTTCTTTTAATAAGAATGTTATTATTACTCGTAATAATGAAGTTATTTGCTCTGGAACATTAGTGAACAATCTCTATACTATTAATTATGCATAACCCACAATCATACAAAATGTGTCATATAACATATCTATCGTTTCTAGAAAAAGAAAGTATTCTTCAAATATGAACGAAACACTTTTTTGGCATCTAAGACTTGGTCATGTTAATCTAAAAATGATTCAAAGTTTGGTGAGTGACAGTTCATTAGAATCACTCCAAGTAGAGTCATTTTCAACATGCGAATCCTGTTTAGAGGGTAAAATGACTAAGAGAGCCTTTGGGGCTAAGGGAAATAAAGCCACTGAAGTGTTAGACGTCGGTCATACTGATGTATGTGGTCTAATGTCGATTCAAGCGAGAGGTGATTTAAAGTATTTCGTTACTTTTATCGATGATTACTCAAGGTATAGATACATTTTCCTAACGCGGCATAAGTTTGAAGTTTTTTTATAAATTCAACGAGTTTAAGGCTGAAACAGAAATGCATAGGGAAAAGAGTATCAAGGTTTTACGATTTGATCGTGGGGGCGAATACTTTAGCAATAAATTTTTGGGTCACTTGTCAGAGTAAGGGATTGTATCCCAGTTAATTGCATCTGGAACCCCTCAACAAAATGGGATCGCAGAACGAAGAAATAGAACTCTTTTGGAAATGGTTAGGTCTATGATGAGTTATTCTGACTTACCCAAATCGTTTTTGGGGTTATGCCTTGGAAACAACAGTTTACATTCTTAACTTAGTACCTTCTAAATCAGTTCCGAAAACGCTTTCAGAATTGTGGCCAGGGCACAAACCCAGTTTGAGACACATGAGAATCTGGGGATGTCCTGCATACATGCTAGACAAGGAAGCTGATAAGTTGGAACCTCGTTCAGAATTAAAGTTGTTTGTAGGTTATCCCAAAGGAACGAAAGGGGGTTTATTCTATAGTTCTAAGGATCAGAGGATCGTGGTGAGCACGCATTCTAGGTTCTTGGAAGAAGACTATATGAGTAACCGGAAGATCAAGAGTGAGATTACCTTGAATGAATTACGAGGGAGTACTCCTATACCAATTGTACGAGATGATATACCACGTGTTACACAAAGACAATCGGAACCTCGTCGTAGTGGGAGGGTTGTTCGTCAGCCTGAGCGATTCATGTTCATGGGAGAGTCTTCGCATTTGGTCCCCGGTGAAGATGAATCTGACCCCTGGACATACAACGAGGCAATCCAAGACAATGATGCAAGTTCTTGGCAAACTGCAATGGAAGTAGAAATGAGATCTATTGATCACTGTAAAGTGTGAGAGCTTGTTGAACTCCCTAAACGTGTAAAGCCTGTTGGATGCAAGTGGGTTTACAAGAGAAAAAGAGAAACTGACGAGAAGGTCGAAACCTTCAAGGCTAGGCTTGTGGCAAAAGGGTATACTCAGAGAGAGGGAATCGATTACGATGAAACCTTCTCACCTGTAGCTATGTTTAAGTCGATATGCATCTCTGTCGATAGCTGTGCACCTAGACTTCGAGGTTTGAATAATGGATGTCAAGACAGCATTCCTAAACGGAAGTCTTGAAGGCGACATCTATATGTGTCAACCTAAAGGCTTCATTGAAAAAGACCGAGAAAACCTTGTATGCAAGCTTAAGAAGTCAATCTATAGCCTAAAGCAAACATCGCGAGCTTGGAACCAATGTTTTGAACCAATGTTTTGATCAAGTAATAAAATCCTATGGATTTGATCAGAATGAGTTTGAGAGTTGTGTTTATAGAAAGTGTATCGGAAACACCTTGGTATTCTTAGTACTATACGTAGATGATATTCTGCTTATTGAAACGATAAAAAAGGTATTGTCAGACGTAAGGGCATGGTTATCAAATCTAGTCGATATGAAGGACTTAGGAGAGGTTGGTCATATCCTTGGAATCAAGATTATTCAAGATCGTCAGGAAAGGGTGATATGCTTATCTCAAGCTTCGTATATCGATAATGTGCTAAAACGATTCAACATACAAGATGCCAAGAAGGATTTTGTACCTTTCAGGCATGAGATTCATCTATCAAAAGACATGTGTCCTAAGACACAAAACGAGATAGAAGAGATGAGGAAGGTTTCATACGCTTCGGCAGTTGGAAGCCTCGTGTATGCAATGTTGTGCACGAGACCAGATATATGCAGTGGGCACATTGGACTACAGTTAAGAACATTCTGAAGTATCTGAAAAGAACTCGAGATAGAATGTTAGTCTTTCAATCGGACAGTTTATGTCATGTGGGTTACACGGACTCAGATTTTCAATCAGACAGACTCCAAAAAATCTACCTTAGGAAGTGTGTTTGTCTAAGGAGGTGGAGCCATCACATGGAGAAGTGTAAAACAGAAATGCATTGCTGACTCTACCATAGAAGCAGAGTACGTCGCTGCTTGTGAAGCAGCGAAAGAGGCGGTTTTGCTCAAGAACTTCTTAGCAGGCTTAGATGTGATTCTGAATTTGCCTAAAAGCATCACAATTTATTGTGATAATGCAAGTGCGGTTGCAAATTCGAAGGAACCATGAGCCCACAAGGCGAGGAAACACATTGAAAGAAAATATCATCTCATACGAAAAATCGTTAAGAGAGGTGACATAGTGGTGACAAAGATAGCATCGGAGACAACCTAGCAAATCATTTTACAAAGAGCCTACCTCATAATACATTCGAGAAACATGTGGAAGAAATGAGAGTCAAGTGTGTTGCCACGCTGCTTTAAGTATAAGTGGGAGAATTATTAGGACATGATGTAGTATAGTTAAAAGCAGACTTTGAGTATAGCCCTAACAATTTGTGCCTATTATATAAAATTTGTGCCTACTATTATAACATGAAATATCCTAAAACTGCATAATAAAAGAAGCCTCCATGTGCAATGCATGTGCATTTTGCTAGTTTAACAAAGGTTTGTAGATAACTAAACAACATTAGGTTAATAGTTTTAACCCATAAACTCAACAATTAAATACTGAAAAGAAGATCAAATATTCAATTGTAGTATTACTCAGAGGCGATGCATTCTGATCATAGCATTTATTTGATTAACTTATGAACTAGATTGATTGATAATGCGTATTTCATGCTTAAGGTTTTCCACCTCGTGAGTGTTGAAATTTAAGGTATGTATGTCTCTCACATACTATATGAGTACTTTGATAAATTATTACACACGTGCCTACTTTAAGTATTTAATATATGATTTTACCAATGTAAGACATGTTCGGTTGGAGTTGGGCCAAACCATTATATTTGTTTATACAGGTTGGTCCAGCCACCTCAAACCACCACAAATTTGAATACCACTTTAATCATTAAATCAATCATAATTAACTAGAGTTCATATATTACATCACATTTTACAATTTAAAATTATATCAGACACTACAACCACTATCCAACCACCCAAACAAATATCATTTTTTTACTCTCTCAGCCACTAACTTCAGCCCCAACCGAACATGTCCTAAGATTAGTAAGATTATGTTCTAAAGAAGGTCAGTGCTCAATGTGTTTTTTTGGAAAATGCTTCTATGCTTATATGAGTAAAGTAATATTTTATTATTTTATGCTTACTACATAATGTTTAGTTGAATTATTTTATATGATTTTGTAAGTATATCTCTTGCGGCAATATGAAAAAGTTTAATTTTATTGTTGTGCATATTACGTAAAATTTACGAATTTGATTCTATTATTTGTGCCTATTATATAAAATTTGTGTCCTAAAACTGCATTATAAAACAATGTATGTATGCAACATGATTACAGTGGTACACAGTCAGTTTATTACAGTACGAACAGATGCACCTTCGAAGAGTAACCTTTTGACACACAAAAACTACTATCAAGAATCTTACATTACAAAATTGGTCGTAACTTTACTGACCAAATGTTTCCCGTAAACCGCGCCTTTGAACTTCTTTATACCACCAGTCTTCTGCACACATATATCTAGTGGTTCTATAGCAGCATCAAAGTTTGGCTGTTCAATAAAACAAAATATTTTTTAGGGAAATACATAACAAGCCGATAGTATATGTGAAAAAGGACAAATACATATTTGCCCAAATAAATAATCGACAACATATGGTAACAAGATTAACCTCATAAAAGTATGCAACACAAACGCGGTACTTTGGAGAGTTGTTGATGACCCGATGCAGTGTTGATTCGTATACACCATTTGTCAAAATCTGCAATTTTTTCCAAATATTGAAACTAGACTAGATACATATTTATAATACGGATGGTGTAATTAAGACTAATTTACGTTTTCTACGATGCACACCTTTAGCATGTCACCGATATTGCAAACAAAAGTGCCTGGAATTGGTATAGCAGATATCCACTCCCCATTACAATTTCTCACCTTCAATAACAGAAAAGATTTGGCTATAACTTATCTGAACACCTTGGATTACAAGTTTTAACGAGGGAGAAAAGGCAGACCTGCAGTGCAGTTATATCATCATCCTGATTAACTAAGGTCAGCAAACCTGCAAACCAAAGCTAGACATCATCACAGACAAATAGCAGAAAGATCAAGGGACAAAAACATAAGGACTATAAACTGTACCGTAGTCTGTGTGGGCTCCACTGGATTGAATCATGTGACAGAGATGGGTAATACAAAAGCACAAACATATTAGAGGTAGTGGAAGCTATAGGAGAGGAATGTAAATAGCAAAACGACGGCTTACCACCCAACGTCATTTTCTGAGTTTGCCATTTCATTGCCATTCGCATGGCGGGCAACAGGATATCCAATCACTCGAAGAACCCAAAACGGATCTCCAGCTCTCTTACCCTCAAACGTGTCAGCTGGTGCACCCAGCGCTAAAGCTATACCCCTCATAATCTTTTTACTCAAATCTATTGTAATGGAATTTCATTCTTTGTTATGAATTGTGGACATATAATAGAACTCAGCAACTATCAAATTTTATTAAGTAAGCACCTGTACAGAGATTGACATAGTGCTCCATTAATTTCTTAAAATTTGGGGGCTCACTTGGCCTGCAAAGAGAAAACACATCAGCAAGTACAGAAAATAACAGAGAAACCAAACGAATTTTCGAATATCTGAAAATGTCCAAAGGTATATTTTAACTGGAGTTTGAAAAGACAGAAATGAAAGACATAAAGCATTCGCTTCAAGTTATTTTTGAAAGGCCAAGTGGGGTGTAGAGACACTTTTATGCAAAAATTCACAATTAAGTAATAATGCAAACTAATACAATACTTTTCAGATTCAAATTTGGCAATTCTTTTACTATCTAACTAGTTAGATCCCATAAGACTCAACCAATTAGTGATTAACGTCAATTTGCTTCCAAATAGATTCATATTGACAGTACGGGATATCACATATTGATTAATTGAAACACATACCATTTGTTGCATCCTTCCATAACTTCACCAAGACCTCCGTACATTCCGCGTTTGACTTCCTTATAGCACTGTTTTGCAACATGAGCAAAAAAAAATATACATGAGCAAACACACATTTACATTTTCATATTTCGCATGTCTATAAAGATGTGTGTACGAAAATAGGGACAGCATTATGCTTGTCATGTAAGTAATTTGTTCAGTCCAAATAGACCTGACGTCCTGACGACAATTTTAACAATACACTTCTGCATGTAGACTATAGATTTAATCAGAAATTTTTAAGTTAAAATCTTTAACCTACACAAAAGGACTTATTGACATCGGATGAAAATAATCAAAACTTAGCAGCACAATTGAAACATGGTCAAGTGACTATTTTACCCCTAAATATAAAAAAAGAACAGGATCGCATACAAACTGTCTTAGCTCGGATTAAACAGGGTCAGCTACCGTACTCGGCTGGAGAATGGTTCTAGGTACCACAAATATATTTGATGCACTGTGAAACATATTTAGTTACTTACATCTGAGCAACCTACACTTTAACAGATAGAGAAGCTTTTCTTACTAATTTTAGCTACCCAACGTATTAATTCACGTTAAAACTAAGTAGGCTAACTTAGACTTCAATCAGCTGGACCCCCAAACAGAAGTCATATACGATATTTACAATGAAAAACCACAATGTTGTTGATAGAGTTATATTAGGAATAAATTATTAGAATATTAATAGTATAAATAGCTGATTTGGGGGGAATTGATGGAGGGAGTTGGGGAATAATTACCATATGAGTGGCATGATTTCGAGGTAGGTTTTAAGAATATTGTATTATAAATAATAGTTGTGTTAGGGGAGGAGATAGGCAGAAAATTAGTTGGAATTCTTGAATTCGGCCTTTGGCTGGGCAGCTTCGGCTGACGAATTCATTTCTTCTCGGAATTTCTTTCGCTAATCCAATTATATCTATTTTCCTTTCAATTGAATGCTCTTTACTCTATCAGTTGTTTCAGAAAAAATGGAGTAATTGATGTCCACCTACAGCATGATTTAACATCCAATATCGACAATGCAGAACCAATGTAGAATTTTCTTAGTTCAAAATTGGGAAGAACTACTCTGCTTAATGATAAACAAAGAAAGAACCGCCAAAAATTACTCAGAATGAGCATTATGGAGCTAGTGTCAGGAGAAGAGATAAAGAAGCAGAATGAATTACGATAGCTATAAGCACTAACAGTATTTTGTAGAGCGTAAACCTACATCAATAGCTTCAT
The DNA here is from genome assembly GCA_958295605.1 of Ajuga chamaepitys. Taxonomy (NCBI): domain Eukaryota; kingdom Viridiplantae; phylum Streptophyta; class Magnoliopsida; order Lamiales; family Lamiaceae; genus Ajuga; species Ajuga chamaepitys. The sequence goes on from OY282495.1 coordinate 37,851,537, forward strand.
GCATATCGGGTACACCTTTCGTTATGTTTTCTCCAACTCGTTGATATCCTCTGCATCAATATTACACCAGTTACAACACAATCAACCCTTTAACTAAAGGACTATTCTAATAATTAGATGCTGCAGACCTGTATCCAGTTGCTGCAGAGAGTTTTATTTTGAGTTTTTCCTCATAGGGCAGATCGAAAAAATGGCGAGATATGTTTCTGATTTCTTTAATCATAGACTCAGGAATGCCATGACCCTTCTGCAAAATACCGAGATGTAAGAAAGCTAAAATTTTTGTTACCATTATTATTTAACTATTGGCTAGAAACCCAACAATTATAGCTTCATTTCATTAGAAACATTACCACATAGAAGAAGCCAGCTTCTTTACATGCCTGACCTAAATGTCGAACAACTTGTGCCACTCCTTCATCTTGGACCATGTTTGGATCATCCCACTTCTCAACAAGTGAAGTAATATCTGTTATATATGAGGAATCAGAAATTCTTGAACGAGAAGTCAAGAGGTCAGCCAAAGCGTAGTTGAAATATACTCAATCATAATAGGAAATTTGGGGACGAAAGAAAACATAAAAGATACCGATTAAAGGGATGGATGTGAAGTCGGTAGTCATGATTCAGTTCTCTGGCTTTTCTTTCCAGCAGCAGAAGATAACAAAGGATTCCGGAATTTAGCGAGAGAAGTTCAGGATTCAACCTTCGCTAAGTCGATGAATAATCCAGAACGCCCATCTTTAGAGGATTGTTGTTATAACCAAAGGATTAAAAATTCAGTTTTTATAAGAATATGATATGATATTTCAATTTTAGAGAAAATTTCGGTTAAACATCTATATCTATGTAGTTTTAAAAAAAGGGCAAAAACTTGTATGCACTCAACACACAATTGCACTATTGTGCACTTTTCTATTTAATTTGAAATTAAGAATATATATAAGGGTCTTGTTTGGATAAATTCACAATAACATCAAGTGGTGCAATAGATTTGGTTCGTATCTAGAAGGTTAGACGCATGCGGAGGTTCAGGGTTCAAATCTTGCTTTCGTGTTGTTTTTACCTTTTTTTATGTTGTTCAATAGTATATGTTATATAGCGTAATAGTATATGTTATATTGCGTATTAGTATATATTATAAGCGTAATAGTATACATTATATTGCGTAATAGTATATATTATAAATTTATAATTATATGTTTTTAATTTTTTTTATGTTGTTTAATAATATATACGTTATAGTATATGTTATATTGCGTAATAGTATATGTTGTATTGCGTAATAGTATATGGTATGTTACAGGTATACACATTTTTTTTGAATAATTTATAAACGTAATAGTATACGTTATATTGCGTAATAGTATATATTATAATTATATGTTTTTAACTTTTTTTATGTTGTTTAATAATATATACGTTATAGTATATGTTATATTGCGTAATAATATATGTTGTATTGCGTAATAGTATATGGTATGTTACAGGTATACACATTTTTTTTGAATAATATATAATTTTTTTAAATAATATTATATTATCTAAAATAATATAAAAAGTGCACATATATAGAAAAAAATTGGAGAAGATGGAATTCGAACTGATACGCTAATAAGTGGCAATTCATGATTTTACCACCTAGGCTAGTACCTTTTATGTGTCAATAAACATGCCTTAATATATATATATATATATATATATATTATTAATTTGAAATAAAAGAAAAAAAATAATTGCATGCGCCGGCTAAGGCTCGAACTCGAGACCTCAACGCGCGCGCCCGAGTGTTTGACCGCCGGACCATCAGTCTTTTTATTTATCCAAACGCAGCCCTTAATATATATCTAATTCCCAAATTAAATTGGGGAGTGAACAATAAGTTTATTGTGTGTTGGGTGCACCCAAGACTTACTCTAAAAAAATTAGAAATTGAAGGCGTATTATAAATCTAAAATTTAAGTATTAAAAGCATAGAAGAAGACTAATTTAATTATGTAGTTTTTTAGGAGGAGTTTGAAATAGAACAAGACCCTTTTTGTTCTTCCGTCATGAAAAGGAAAAGTCCCCTTAGGGTTGGGTTTGGGTTAGGGTTTGGTGAGGGTTCTTCCGAGAGGGAAGCAGCAAAGGCGAATCACTGGTAATACGTTCTATGTTTAATCTGTTTCTTTTCTTTCTTCTTAGCTTGGCCTTTTAGTAGTTTGTTTAGGGTTCTGTTTTCGTCTATTAGGGTTTCTTTGTCGTCTTCTAGGGTTGTTCTCTTGGTCCGATTTTCGATTTCTAGGTTTTCGTTTTCGTTGGGTTTTGTAGCAATCGTTATGTCCCGTTTTAATCTATCGGATAGGGCTACAACTTTTTGGTTTACGGGGCTTTTGTTTACATGCACCTATCTTACGAGATAACCCTGCAACGGCTTTCATCGTAGGGGTTAGTGCCTATCTTGTGGTTTCTGTTTGTTGGTTTTGTTCTTGCAGGGATAGTTCTACATATTGGGGTTATCGTGGAATGGAGAAAGGTCAGAGTTCTGGGTTAAAAGGGAAGGGGATAGCACATGAGGCTGATCCTATTAATCTTGATGACATAGTACAGCAGATAACCTTAGGTCGGGAGAAGGAATCTCATTGTTTGGGTGGAACGCTATGCCGCGAGAGATTCTGGAATCCGATATATGTGGGTGAAGTTATGGTTAAAGCATGGAGAACTGAGTATGGAGTTGTCTCGGAAGAATGGGGTCAGAAGATGATACTGTTCCGCTTCAATTCAAAGTCGGATAAGGAACGAGTGCTAACTAACCAGTCGTGGCATTTCGAGGGGTCTCTCTTCGCTCTTAAGCAACTAACGGGACTTGAACAACCCTCTTCGGTGACAATAACGAGAGCAGCGTTGTGGGTTCGATTGTATGATGTACCTCCAGCATGTATGACGGAGAGGGTGGCACGGGTGTTAGTTAACCAGATAGGAGAAATGGAAAGATTGGATACGGAACTACTTCAATCAGGAAACCGTAGTATACGAATGAAAGTCGTGATTGACACGTTGAAACCACTGGTCAGAGGAGTCATAATTCGATTAAAGGGAGAAATCTTATGCCTGCCAGTAAAATATGAGTCTTTGCCAACTTATTGATACTGTTGTGGTCTTCTTGGTCATGTGCTGCGGAATTGCCTAGATTATGATCATAATGCAGGCGTGGACATCTCAGAACTGAAATATGGACCACAATTGAAGGCCTCGCCACTTTGTCGAATGAGAAGTATGGAGCAGAAGAAGTCCAATGATTCCAAAACTACAAGACAACTCTTCTGGGAGGAAGGACCTTCGAGGTGAAAGGTAACTGATGATGCTTAAGGAAAACAACAGGTGAATAGAAATGAACGACTACAGGAGGATGAGACTTTACGCATTTCCACCGATATCACATCGAATCTGAGGAGAAATGTTCTGATTGATGAGGTGATAAATCGGCTCCGGCATGTACCAATATCTCGAATGAAGATGAGCAGAATGAAAACCACGACTTAAGACAACCTTTTACCCGTAAGGTGAATGAGCATCAGCCTGCTACCTCTTCTATGAAAACGAGACAAAAACTTAAACCACAATCCCCCCACCACATTTAAGAAAAAGAATAGCCCCTCTCCAAAAGAATGGCAACCTTGTTTTCCCCTATCCAAAGCCTTGACCTTATCCCCAAACCAACCACACATTAAACCTTTTACCTTCCTCACAAGCCACGGAGACAACCATAGAGCATTTATACAGAAATTTTGATGTAACACCACTACACCAACTCCAACAAACCATCCCACCTGCCCCAAATATTCTACCTACCACAAAGCTCGTGCCACAACCCCATACATCCACTATATCCACACCAAAGCCGTCAACTTGGATTCGTCAAAAGCCAAAGCACGATAAGACAGTGAATGCAGTTAAACCATCGGCTGGAAAGTGTAAGCCAGTCAGGTTAGGTGAGAATGATGTAATGGATGTGGACTCTCCTGTGAAGAAGGGTCGCACAGAAAGACGTTTTATGCCGGATCTTAACCTAGGATCGGCGGAGACTGCTGATGGGAAGTCCCGCCGGGAGCAATGAGTTGCATTAGTTGGAATTGTCGCGGGCTTGGGAACCCGTCGACAATTAACGCTCTGAAGGGTTTTATCCAATCTAAAGCTCCCATTTTTATTTTTCTGTCTGAAACTAGATTACTCAGTAATGAGTTAGGAGTAGTTGCTGACAAAGTTGGGTATAATCTCATTTCAGTCGTGGATTGTTGTGTAGATGGCGGAGGGCGTAGTGGGCGTCTTTGCTTGTTAGGAAAGTTGGCCGGATCGGTAGTGACAGTCTGGGAATCTCATGCACATTATATAGACTGTGAGGTGCTTATTGATGGCCGGGGCTGGCGTTTTACTGGTATATATGGCTGGCCGGAGGATCAAAACAAACAGTGGACGTGGGATATGGTTGATGATTTGGCTAGACAGTCCACGCTTCCTTGGATGTGTATGGGAGACTGGAATGAAATTTTGTACAATCATGAGAAAGTAGGGGGTCGTGACAGAGATTCGGGTAAAATGGTCAATTTCGGAGATACTCTTCTTCGAGCAGGTTTGGAGGACTTGGGTTATGAGGGCTACAGTTTCACCTGGACAAATGGTCAGCGTGGAGAGGGAAATATTCAGGAACGGTTAGATAGGTGCACCACCACGGACACATGGAAAATGATTTTCTCGGAAGCACGAGTTGAACATTTGCTGCGCCGCAACTCAGATCACTGTCCAATCCTGCTATAGCAGTTACCCGCCCCCAAGAGTTGAAATAAGAAAAGCTAGGGAAAACGATTTCATATGGAGATCAAGTGGCTTCAAGACTGTGAGGTGATGTTCAATATCATCAAGTGAGCTATACTTTGTAAAATGGAGTGTTGGGAATGTGGAACCGGAATCAGGAAGTGAAGAACCGGAAGAATGAACCGGGTTTTAGCATCAAGAAGACAAGTTGTTCAGAATAAACCGGGTTCGAGGCAGTTGAAGATAACCGTCATTTGTGACGGAGCAGTTGCAGAATTGTGACGAAGAAAACCGTCACATTTGTCCGGTAGCTGAGCTCAACTTCTTTCAGTTAGAACTTTCTGTACAGTTGCATTCGAGCTTCAATCCTTATATCATTGTAAAGCTCTCATTGAGGAGAAGATCACTACGTCGAGCAATTTCCTTGTTCTTTAGATTAGAGAGAGTATTTAGAGATTGAGTGATTCAGGCCCTAATTTGCATCAGAATTGGGCATTTCATTTCTTGAGTGTATTCTCTGTAATTGATTGAATTTCTTAGTGGGTTGGGGTGTGTCTTGCCTCCGTAGATGTAGTTCATCTTGAACGAACCACGTTAAATTGGTGTTTGATCCATTTCTATTTTCCTGTTCTGCTCAAGTCCAGTTCGGTCACAACTCTGGCCGAATTGTGTGTTTGAATTCAGATTGTTTTTCTTCGTACATTTCCAGATTCTTAGGGGTTGTGTGTTTTTGAGTTGTTCTTCACTAACAAGTGGCGCCGTCTGTGGGAAATCAACTCTCACAGCTTGAAGAAGGGAAGGAATGGCTGGTATGAAGATGGACTTTGAGAAGTTTACAGGAAGAAATGATTTCACACTGTGGAAGATCAAGATGAATGCAGTATTGGTTCACAATTGCCTTGATCTTGCTTTGATACCTCTGGATACGTGGGAAGAAAGTGAGAAACCCAAGTTTGCATCAGTGGATAAGAAGGCCCTCAGTCTTATCTTTCTGTGTTTGGGTGATAAACCGTTGAGAGAGGTCTCAAGATGCAAGAGTTCCTCAGAAGCATGGAAGAGATTGGAAGATTTGTATCAATCGAAGTCAGTTTCCAACAAGCTGTTCTTGAAGCAGAAGATGTTGGCCTTCAAGATCACTGAAGATAAGGTAATTTCTGATCAACTTGATGAGTTCATTAAGATGGTTGAAGAATTGGAAGACCTGGATGTGAAATTGGAGGAGGATGACAAAGCATTGATGGTGTTAAACATTCTTCCAAAATCCATGGAAAGCTTTAAGGATGCCTTGATGTATGGGAGAGATGAGCAGCTATCTTATGATGGAATAGTAAAGGCTCTGAGGTCCAAATGTTTCCAGACTCAAGGTGATAAAGGCATGGTGCAATCTGGAGAAGGTTTGAATGTTAAATTCAAGAAACCTTGGTAAGGCAAGAAGGGACAGAATGCTAAGGATCCCAAGGCAGGAGACTCTAATCCAAAGAAGGGAAATGAATGGGTTGAGAAGAGGAAATGCTTCAAGTGCAAGCAGCCTGGTCACTTGAAGAAGGATTGTCCTAAGAGAAACAAGAAATGTGGAAATCAAGGGGCAGAAGCTGCTGCCATTGACCATCAAGAAGATCCTCCAGAGGTATTAAATGTTACTGAATCAAGAATGGTAAAGGAATGGGTCTTGGACACAGGCTGCTCCTTTCATATGTGTCCACACCAGTCATGGTTTGATGAACTGAAGAGAGAAGATGGTGGAAATGTTCTCCTGGGAAATGACCAATCATGCAAGGTCAAAGGAGTTGGATCAGTGAGCAAAATGATGTTTGATGGTGTGGTCAGAGTCATCTCAAATGTAAGATATGTTCCTGGCCTTAAAAGAAATCTTCTATCTCTTGGTTCTTTGGTAACTAGTGGGTGTCAGTTTAGCTCAGTAGATGGCTTCTTGCATATCACTAAACATGGAAAATTGGTGATTAAAGGTAGACAGCATAATGGGTTGTTTATCTTGATTGGTTCACCTGTTGTTGGGAGTGTGGATATGGTCTTGAGCAGTTCTGAGCTTGTTAAATGGCACAAGAGGCTTGGACACATAGGAGAGAAAGGGTTGAAGGAACTGTCAAGAAGTGGAGTAATTGGAAACATGGGAAATCAAGACCTGGAGTTCTGTGAACAGTGTGCTTTGGGCAAATCCAAGAAGCTGCCCTATGGAAAGGGTGTTCACACAACTCAAGAGCCATTAGATTATGTTCACTCTGACATATGGGGTCCTGCAAGGACAGAGACTCATGGTGGTGCAAGGCATTTCATGTCCTTGATTGATGATTACAGCAGAAAGGTGTTGATCATGTTGATGAAGAATAAGAGTGATGATTTTCATAAGTTCAAAACATGGTTGATTCAACTGGAAAATGTCAAAGGGAAGAAGCTGAAGCACCTTAGGACTAATAATGGATTGGAATACCACTATACTGAGTTCACAAACTTCTGTGAAGAAAGAGGAATCAAGAGACACAGGACTGTTCCAATGAATCCTCAACAGAATGGAGTTGCTGAGAGGCTTAATAGGACTCTTCTTGAAAGAGTAAGGTGTATGTTGTTGGATGCTGGGTTGCCAAAGGTATTTTGGGGTGAAACCATTGCTACAGCATGTTATCTCATTAACAGGTCACCCTCATCAGTGATTGGGTTCAAAACACCTGAAGAGGTGTGGAGTGGACAGAAACCAAGCTATGAAGGTTTAAGGGTGTTTGGTTGTCTTGCTTTTGTCCATGTCAAGCAAGACAAGTTAGATGCAAGAGCTCTAAGATGTGTATTTCTTGGATATCCAGATGGAATAAAGGGCTACAGATTGTGGTGTTTAGAGAAGGGAAATCAGAAGATAATCACAAGTAGAGATGTAAAGTTTAATGAGAATGTGATGGCTTATACTTCTACAGGCTCTAAGGAAGAATTTGATGGTGCTAAAGAGACAGAAGAGATATCAATTAAGGTGGAGCATCCTGCTGAAGATGATCACACACCTCAATCACAAGAAAATCTACAAGATAGTGATTCATCATCTGAAGAAGAAGAACAAACTGGACCTTCACAAAATGTTAGAGAATACAGCATTGGAAGGGACAGGCCTAGAAGAAGAATCAACAGACCTGATTTCTATGGTCAAGCAGGGAGTGTTTACTATGCCTTAAGTGTTGCTGAAGACCTGGAATCACAAGAGCCTAGTAGTTTTAAAGAAGCACTAGACTATGAAGAAGGTGAACACTGGATTCAGGCAATGATTGAAGAGATGGAGTCCCTGGAAAAGAATGAGACGTGGATATTGGTGGATAAACCAAGAGGTCAGAAACTTGTAAGCTCTAAATGGATATACAAGAAGAAACTAGAGACTGCAGGATCCAAACAGGTGAGGTTTAAAGCAAGATTGGTGGCTAGGGGCTTTACACAAAGAGAAGGAATTGATTTTAATGAAGTTTTCTCTCCAGTAGTAAAGCATTGCTCAATCAGGTTGCTTTTATCAAAGGTTACTCAAGAGGACATGGAATTACAACAACTGGATGTAAAGACAGCATTCTTACATGGAGAACTCAATGAGAAGATATATATGAAACAGCCAGAAGGCTTTGTTGTTCCTGAACAAGAAGACAAAGTTTGTTTGCTGAAGAAGTCACTATATGGACTCAAACAAAGTCCAAGACAGTGGAATAAGAGGTTCAATGACTTCATGATCAGTGTTGGCTTTGTAAGAAGTCTTTATGATAGTTGTGTTTACTTCAACAAGGGTTCAAAGCAAGATAAAGTCTTCCTTCTATTGTATGTGGATGATATGCTAATTGCCAGCAGGAACAAGAAGAGGGTACAATGGTTGAAGGACAGACTTAACACTGAATTTGACATGAAAGATCTGGGAGAGGCCAAGTAGATTTTGGGCATGAACATTCTAAGGAACAGAGAAGCTGGAGTGCTTTGGTTATCTCAGAGGCAATATCTACAGAAGGTGTTGGAGAGGTTTCATATCCATGAAGCCAAACCTCTCTCCACTCCAGTTAATCTATAGAAGAAACTCTCCAAAGAACAATGCCCAAAGACTGAAGAGGAAATCATACATATGAGCAATATCCCTTATGCAAGTGGAGTTGGAAGTCTTATGTATGGAATGATTTGTAGTAGGCCTGACTTGGCCTATGCTGTGTCTTTAGTAAGCAGGTTCATGTCAAACCCAGGAGTAGAGCATTGGGAAGCTTTGAAACATGTGATGAGGTATTTGAAGGGTTCAGTGAACTTGTCACTGAAGTTTGAGAAGAAAGTGGATGGAAGCACTGTTGAATTGGAGGGATTTGCTGATTCTGATTTTGCAGCAAACGTAGACACAAGGAAATCTATTTCTGGATTTGTGTTTACCTTATATGGGACAACCATCAGCTGGAGAAGTGCACAACAGTCAGTTGTAGCACTATCAACAACAGAAGCAGAATATATCTCTCTCACTGAAGCAATCAAAGAAGCAATCTGGCTTAAAGGGATTCTGAGAGATTTGGACATCAAGCAAAAGTGTGTGGCAATTTACTGTGATAATCAAAGTGCTTTACACCTTGTGAAACACCAAGCATTTCATGAATGGTCAAAACACATTGATGTTAAGTTGCATTTTGCTAGAGACATCATTGATTCTGGTTCTGTGGAAGTAAAGAAGGTACACACATTGCATAATCCTGCTGATTTTCTTACTAAGGGTGTACCTGGGAACAAAGTGGAGCATTGCTCAAGCCTGCTGCAGCTTGAGAAATGTCATGAAGAGTATTAGCAAGACAAGGCAGTGATGAGGCAGGAAGAGGCACACTTGATTCATTGAGGTGGAGATTTGTGAGGTGATGTTCAATATCATCAAGTGAGCTATACTTTGTAAAATGGAGTGTTGGGAATGTGGAACCGGAATCAGGAAGTGAAGAACCGGAAGAATGAATCGGGTTTTAGCATCAAGAAGACAAGCTGTTCAGAATAAACCGGGTTCGAGGCAGTTGAAGATAACCGTCATTTGTGACGGAGCAGTTGCAGAATTGTGACGAAGAAAACCGTCACATTTGTCCGGTAGCTGAGCTCAACTTCTTTCAGTTAGAACTTTCTGTACAGTTGCATTCGAGCTTCAATCCTTATATCATTGTAAAGCTCTCATTGAGGAGAAGATCACTACGTCGAGCAATTTACTTGTTCTTTAGATTAGAGAGAGTATTTAGAGATTGAGTGATTGGTGCCCTAATTTGCATTAGAATTGGGCATTTCATTTCTTGAGTGTATTCTCTGTAATTGATTGAATTTCTTAGTGGATTGGGGTGTGTCTTGCCTCCGTGGATGTAGTTCATCTTGAACGAACCACGTTAAATTGGTGTTTGATCCATTTCTATTTTCCTGTTCTGCACAAGTCCAGTTCGGTCACAACTCTGGCCGAATTGTGTGTTTGAATTCAGATTGTTTTTCTTCGTACATTACCAGATTCTTAGGGATTGTGTGTTTCTGAGTTGTTCTTCACTAACAAAGACAAAGCGTGCCAAACTATTGTGAAGGATGATTGGAGCGACGAACTGTGTGATCTTAGTCCGGCAAATATGAGCAGGAAGATTGGAAAATACGAGAAATCTCTCTCTAACTGGGCTGCGACACATTTTGGGGGTATGAAATAACGGATTAAAGACTGTGAGGCAAGGCTATCTCATTTGCATTCGTTGCCAATTAACGAGGAAGTACTTGACCTTATCTGTCAAGAAGAGGGCAAATTGTCCTCCCTTCATGCTAAGGAAGAAGCTATGTGGCATCAGCGCTTGAGAGTTAACTGGATGAGGGATGGAGACAGGAATACTTCATTCTTTCATCGCACTGCCTCGGGTAGGAAAGAAAGGAACAAGATTGAACGCATAAAGAATGACTGGAATGAGTGGGTTGAAGAAGATGGGGAGATTGCTGGAGTGTTCAAAGCCTATTTCGAGAAACTGTTTAAAGCGGTAGATAACCTCAATATGGACAGGGCTATCTCGGCAGTGGAGCAGAAAGTGACACCAGAAATGCAGGAGATGATGGCACGACCCTTCTCGGATGAGGAAGTTGTTGCAGCGCTAGCACAAATGCACCCTACAAAAGCTCCGGGGCCAGACGGTATGCCTGTTGTTTTCTACCAAAAATTCTGGTCTATTATTAATTCTGATTTCTTATCTGTTCTGCTGAATATTCTTAACGGTCATGCTAGTCCTCGTACCCTTAATCACACTCTTATTGCCCTCATAACGAAAAAAAAAAAAAAAAAAACTTGAACATGTCTCTGATTTTCGTCCAATAAGTCTGTGTAATGTTATCTTCAAGATTATTACAAAAACGATTACGAATAGGTTGAAACTGTTTCTTTCTGATTTGATATCCATAAACTAGTCTGCTTTCGTCCTGGGACGTCTTATCACTGATAATGCTCTTGCTGCGTTTGAAATTTTTCACCACATGGGAGACATGAGTAAAGCATACGATCGGATAGAGTGAGACTTCCTCGAACGAGTTATGCTTAGGTTAGGTCTTAATTGGGATTTTGTCAAGCTTATAATGAAATGTGTCACCACTGTTTCTTTCTCTATTTTGGTTAATGGAAGTCAAGGCGAAACTTTTGTTCCTACTCGGGGTCTTAGACAAGTTGACTCCCTTTCACCATACTTGTTTCTGTTTTGCGCAGAAGCTTTTTCATCGCTTTTACAGGTTGCTGAATGGACAGGCAGATTACATGGGATTAAATATATGCAGAAGCGCTCCATCCATATCCCATTTTTTTTCCGCTGATGATAGCATAATATTTGGACGAGCTTCGAATAATGAGATAGAGGAGGTGGTGGGTGTTATTAGGAGTTATAAGGAAGAGTCGGGTCAATTAATATCGTAGGAAAAATCGAAGGTTAGCTTTGGTAGAGGAGTAGAGGAGGGGAGACGAATGGCGTTAGCATAGAAGTTGGGTGTTAGGATTGTGGATAAGCATGCCATCTACCTTGGATTACCGGCAACAGTGGGTCGGTCAAAACAGGCTTTATTCAGTGGTGTTGTGGAAAGGGTGGAGAAGAAATTGAAGTCATGGAAGAATAGGACTCTATCAAATGCGGGGAGAATGATCCAAATCAAGTCAGTGGCCCAGGAAATCCCTACATATTTGATGAGTTGTTTTCTATTGCCGCAAGGAACACATTAAAGAATCCGTACTTTATGTTCAAATTTTTTGTGGGGACAGAAGTAACATGAAAACAAAATTCATTGGAGGTCGTGGGAGGGGTTATGCCGAAGCAAAGAGGACGGTGGTTTAGGATTCAGAGATCTTATTTCTTTCAATGAGGCCATGTTGGCGAAACAAGGATGGCGTTTGTATACGGATGAGAACTCCCTTCTATCCAAATTACTGAAGGCGCGATATTACCCAAATTGCTTGTTTCTTGAAGCTACTATTAGTTATAATCCAAGTTATACTTGAAGAAGTATATTAGCGGGATGGAAACTATTGCAGCGAGGGTTAATGTGGTGAATGGGAGGTAATCGGAGGTGAAGATATGGGAAGATCTGTGGCTCCAGAACCAACCTGCGTTTTGGATTCCATGTGTTCGACCATTAAATTGTACGTTGTTGAAGGTGAAGGAACTGTTGGAACCAAGTGGCACTAGATGGAATCGAGAGCTGCTGCACCAGCTGTTTCCGGAGTATGTGGCACTGCAAATAAGGACTATCCCGGTCCATAATAGGCCGTTGAATGATAGGCTTTTTTGGGTTTATATTAAAGATGGAAAATAAAATGTCAGAACAGGTTACCATTGTGCAAGAAATATGGCATTATCTGATAATACAGGAGCTTCTGAAACATGAGAGATGGCGAAACTATGGAAATGGGTTTGGAATTTAGACATCCCGCCAAAGATAAAGGTCTTCATGTGGAAGGCCATTTCCAAAATTCTGCCGGTTGCTCGAGGCTTGGTCGGTAGGGGAGTAAATGTTGATCCAGATTGCAAGAGATATGGGCGCGAAATGGAGACAGAGGAACATGCTTTAAGGGACTACCTATGGAGTAACATGTTTTGGAAGGGTTTTTCTCTTAGACTGGGAGAGGAGCTGCTAAATCCGACAGCTTCTGTAGCGGACTGGGTGGAGGAAATCTCGAAGATACAGCAAAAAGAGACCCAGAGGATGTTCTGTATGCTTTTATGGATGGTATGGAGGGCGAGGAATGTCTTGGTATTTGTCGGGAAGGAGATGGACCATAACAGTTGCTACAGAATTGCAGCAACAACCCTATCTGATTTTAGTTCGGCGAAAACGCCTTCCCTGAAGGTTCCTGGTGCAATAGTGGCGACCGTTTGGCAGCCTCCGGGTCCAGGTTTGGTAAAACTGAACTCTGATGCTTCGTGTGTAGCTGGGGTAGGAACAAGTCTTGGCTGGGTACTTAGGGATGAAGACGGTGGGGTGATGCAAACCGGGAGAAGAAGACTGGAGGAGAGCCTCAGCATTGATATCGCAGAAGCAGCAGCTTGTCTTGAAGAGGTGAGGAGCGCAGTGAACCTTCGAGTTAGCAGATTGATCGTCGAAGTCGACAATGCTACTCTGTTTCATAAGCTGCAGGCACGAAGCGAAGATCTGAGTTATTTGGATAGTTTTATTACATCTATTTTATCTTTTAGTTCTAGTTTTATTTCTTTTCGTTTCAGTCTGGCTAGGCGATCGGCTAATTGTGTAGCCCATCATCTGGCACAACTTAGTTTATCTTTGAACAGTCTTGATAGCGTGGTTGGGGAATCTCCGTCCTCAATCGAACATAATTGTGTTGGACGAAGCTTTTCGTCGCTGATTAATATAAGTTATTCCATTCTTGAAAAAAAATATTCTAAAATTTAAGATGATATTTTATTCTCGTCTTTCTTTGTTAATCAAGCTAAGTAATGATATTTTTCTTTAAAAAAAAAACTTTAATATGCAAGTTATGGATTTTTTTTTATACAAATGAAAATGTTGATAATTAATTTATAAATAGTAAACAATATAAACGGTGTCTTTAGTTCTACAAAAGTAACAATACAAACGTTCTCTACAATATGATAAACACATTCTAAAAAAATTTCATACAACATTACTTACTTTCTAGTACCAAAATGATGGCCTACGAACTCAAATGGAACAAGTCCTCCATCTTTGAGTTCCTCTTAAAACTTCACTTCCATTTTTGTGTTGATTTGCACCATGTAGATTTCATATATACACCTTCTTTTAATGAGCTAGTCATTGTCCAGTTTAATGTTTGCGGCGACATTTTCCAGGAAGTAATTATTGGATCAACAAGATGATAAATAATAAAAGATCTCAATTAGTATTTCAATACTGGAAAATATATTTGCGAGTCTTGTGTGTGACGGTCTCACGTGTGATGGTATACACTTTTACATGAAAAAATGATACTTTTACAGATAAAAGTGATTCTTTTTTTTTTCTTAAAAAATAAAATAATACTTTTACAAATTAAAGTGATATTTTTTTCCTGTCACACGTGTGACGGTCTCACACAAGTTTTTGTCAAATATGTTTGGTATTAAGCTTTATGAAACCATCAAATTTATGAAATAAACACAATGCAGCTCAAGTGAGCTACATTAAAAAAATTCTATTAACTTACTTCCTATTATTCGAAATTTCTAGAAAAAAAAAATTAAAATTTTGGCAAAATTACAACAAATTGTACATGTCCTTCATCAAAATCGCAATTTACAAAATTTTACTGAAATTTCAGTGAAATTTTGACAGAAATCTATTATACCCCTCATTTCGTTTCGAAAAAATTGAATTTTCGACGAACTTTAAAAATATCAGGATTTTTTCATTTCTGGTTATGACCGAACCGGCAATTAAATCGGTCTCATCGCCTATTGTCGGTACTTAAGAATAAAACAGAAAATGGTGATTACTGATTCTTCGATTAGACTACCGATCCAACTGGCTGGACCTATTGAACTTGGTATTGAGACTGATTTAGTACTCGATTCGCTTATAACAAGACTGCTATAAAAGATCTAAATAAAATGGGGAATAATGGTGTTCTTGAATTACTGATGTTTTTAAGTATAGATAAGATCATCCAAATAAGAATATTAAATAAAAAAGTCTCAATATTTTTATAACTTAAATACAACTTAAGAACATGGACGTCTTTAATAAAATTTGACCATATGTAGCCAAGAAATTTCTTTTAACTTCAAATCTCTTTCCAAATATGATAAATAATGAGTAACTTTTTAAAATTCTATATACTCATAATGAAAGTAAAAACGAAATTTATAAGTAAAATAAGAACAAAAGAATTATAAAAAAAAAAATTACAAAAAATGAGGATAATTGAACCCAAAAAATTAAAAAGTTAAAAATACGTAGACACAACACAAAAAAAAAAAAAAAACGAGAATAATCGATTTTCTTCGGTTCCACGGTTTTCCAGTTTTTATCGGTTGAAACATAAATATGATTTTTATAGGACAACCCGGGCTGGTCCGAGCACGGTTCCCAGTTCAATTGGTTGAACGCAGATGCAGTCCGATTTTGACAACAGTGCTTTAGAGTATTTCATGGTGAATTTTGAAGAAAGAGTAATATATTCTATGAGTAAATAAAATATAGAAATATGCCACCCTCATTCAAAATGCATGATTAACGTACGATGGTCCAAATCCATTTATTCCACCCAATATTTTGTCAAGTACATCTATTTTGTTTGTCTTCAAAAGAACTGCCACTTTACTAGAACGCATCTATAAATTTTCAATTGTAAGTGGTTGAATATTTTGAAGTTGGCAGCGGGCTAATGTCACCACCTACTATTCTAAATATACCATAATTTTGTGTAGGACAAAATTAACCTTGGGCCAAATGACTAAGTTGTCATTTTCAATCAATAGAATGACAAAATTAACCTTGGGCCAAATTAACCTTATTATTTTTATTAAGTTTTTTAAAATATAAACATAACGGTCGATAATATTTTCTTTCTCATTCTACTCTCTGTCCATAGAAAAAGAAAAAAAAAAAAGATTCGGACACACTTGACAATGTTTGGCATGATTTGTGAGTTATAATCCAAATCTTTCTCCCTATGCACATTTATTGTTTGTTTATACATTGCACAATGTGTTGTTTCTTCATTTTTAGAGTGTAAGGGACCTTCATTTTGGCTCAGTATAAAATGGATTGCCAATATGATCTTCTCAATAACTTCCACTTGCAGTTGACGGATTGTCTACTCCATCTCGAGTTTCGACAGGGCATAGTGCTGCTATGAGATGGTGTTTCTGTATGACTTGGTGGAGGTGCTCGACTATGATTAGATTATATCTCGTCATTCATCTCTTTCTGATTGTGATAGAACAATGTCGTTCTCTCCATCAGATTACCTCTAACATAATAGAAGCTTCGACAAATTTGCGCTGCTGTTGTTCGAATTTTTGTTGTGGAGAAGTAATAGTTCGCCATTTTTTTTCCCATAGAATTGGGTGAGCTGCTAGACTTCAACTTCGAACAAGGTGAGTTGCTTGATTTCTCGCGATATGGTCTTCAACTCGAACAGGTGAGTATTGTTTTACTTTTGTTTTTATTACTTTATTATTATTGTTGTTGTTTTTGTTATTTGTTATTATTATTATCATCATCATCTTTTGTTTTCTATTACATTTTTTGAGGAATTTCTTCTCGTTATTGGAGCTTAACTTTATTTTGTTTTGTGAGATCATTTAAGAAATTTAAGGATTTACCATGTTATCTAAAGTATCCAATGATACTGGGGGAAAAGAGAATTGTTAGAGCTACAAAGATGAGTCTACAAGACGACTGGAGCTGTACTTAGTACTTTTATAGGTCAAACAGAGTCTTAGAGAGTTTTTGTTGAGCTAATAGTGGAAGAAGTGGATTATTCAAGCGGTAGAAATTTCGACAATCTTGGGATAATCAGTTGTCAAGCCATAATAATTATTCTCATGGTAGCACGAGAAAAATTCCACAACCACCTTGTAGTGTTTACTGTAATCAAGTTAATGTTGATGAAGTAGATTCCTAACATAAAAAATCTTGTGATGACAAGCATAAGAATGTTAAAAAGATCAATCCACTTACATGAGCAACGTACGCAACAGATGGAAGAATTGCATATTGTTGCTGATCAAGATATGATGGAAATGAGAGCTCAAACAAAAGTTGTGCCGGTGAAGATAGTTTAGTTTGTTGTTATGGTTGCAAGCCAACAAAAAAAACATCCTGAAACTGAAGTTGAATTAGAGGAGCAAGGATTGATAGTCGAAAAATCAGAAAAAGAAGAGTTCTTTGAAGAGAAGGTGTGTGAGGAGGTTGAAGAGAAAAATCAAGAAGAAAGTCACATGCAAGATCCTCAAGAACAAGTATTTATTGCTCCTCATTAGTTGACCGAAAGCATTGACAGAGGCTTCCCCAATGAGCCCCCGCTAGAGGATAAGAATGAGGGTAATGTAGATTCAAAGGAAAGGACACCTCATCATATTAACTAAGGAAATTTAATTTCTTTATATTATTTTACTAAGTATAATTATGACTATTTATATGATCGGCAAGTTTTGAGTCATCTTATCTTTACAATTTTAGAAAACTTGCATCGCAAATGGGCATCGAACATTTTTTATATACTAAATGTAATCCCATAATATTGTTAAGCATCTTTCTAGCCAAGTTTGCATTAAAGATTCACCAATCATTAATTTGATTGGCCTGGATATATTAGACCAGAACGACTGTAGTACTTTGACTAACTAGGATCCCTTCACCAATCTTTGTGGGATATGACCTTGTTTGCTGCTAAGCTATTAACTACATCTTGCACTTGCGGTAGCTGGTAGAAGATAGAATGAGCAATCAGTCGTACTTATATAGTCGTTATGCAGTGTGTACCACAAGAAGAATTACAAGCCATTATCAGATAGTGGTACTCGTCTGAAACTGGGGGACATCTCTCAGCCAATTGCACTACAAGAATAAACCTCCAAAGTGTCACATGTTCATCCTGCAATGTGATCGAGGCCAAAAGCTGGGTGGAATTTCCAAGAGAAACGAGATGGCGAGAACGAACATTATCGAAGTGGAGTTGTTTGATGCATATGAGATGGACGACATAGACCCATTCCTATCTTCTATTACAAACTCTTGACAGTAGATTACGTCTAGAGATGGATAAAAGTAATTCTGACCCAGACTAATGATACAAAAGTTGTGCTGTGCTTCCTCAAGAAGAACATCGCAACACGATTCGGGACACCCGGTGCCCTGATCAACTATGGTGGAGTGCAACATAGGTTTTGACAAATTTTCATCCCAAGAAAATAGGTAAGTGGAGCTGTTAATCGAGAGATTAAGCAACTATTGGAAAATATGATTAATGCCAACAAGGATTTTTTGTCTTTGAAGCTTGATGACGCACTATGAGCATATAGAAAGGCATAAAATACACCATTAACCATGATTTGGGAAATCTTGCCATCTAGTAGTGTAACTAGAGCATAAAACATACTGAGTAATGAAGAAATTGAATTTTTATTTCCAATCTGAGAAAAGGCATATACCGTTGAACGAGATGGAAGAGTTCTAAATTGAGAAAAACGTCATTTCATGATTCGAGACGCCATCATTTTAGTACATAAGGTATCTTCTAGGGGATTGGAGATAGATAGGGCTAAAATTGCAACAAATGAAAAATTGCCACCGCCTTCTAGTGTAAAGGATGTAAGAAGTTTTTTAGGGCATGTAGGATTTTATCGTGTATTCACAAAATATTTTTCAAAGATTACAAAGCCCATGAGCCATTTAATTGAAAATTATATAACATTTGATTTTAGCAAAGAGTACTTGCAGACGTTTCAGACTTTGAAGAAAGCTTCATTAAGCGCACCAGTACTCGCAGTACTTGACTGGTCACAACCATTTGAATTAATGCGTGATGCTAGTGATGTAGCAAATGGGGCAGTATTGGGCCAAAAATAAGATAAGTTATACCGTGTTATTATTATGAGAGTAGAACACTTGCTTCTGCACATAATTACACTACCACAGAAAAGGAGTTACTTGCGCTCGTCTATGCATTTGATAAATTCTGATCTTACTTAGTAGGAACAAAGACAATAGTGTCCACGGACCATGTAGCTATACGGTATCTATTTGCAAAGAATGATACAAAGCATTGTCTAATTAGATGGATTCTTTTACTACAAGAATTTGATATTGAAACAAGAGATAAACGAAGATGGGAAAATGTGATTGCAGACCATCTGTCCGGGCTAGAAAATCCAGTAGAAGGGGAAACAAGTATAGTACCCATTAAAGAGACATTTCTAGATGAATGGATAATCGTGGCATAAATTGTCCTTCCATGGTATGTGGATTATGTTAACTATTTAGTGGAGGGAATGCTACCACCCGACTTGTCATATTACCAGAGAAAGAAGTTGTTGCATGATGTGAAGTTCTACATGTGGGATGAACCATATATGTATGAAAGATGTGGAGTTTATTAGAAGATGTGTGCCCCAAGAAGAATGTCATAATATAATGAAATAATGTCATGCCGCAGAAAGTGGAGGCTATTTGGCAGTAACATGAACTGCAACAAAAATCTTGCAAAGTGGTTTCTTTTGGCAATCAATCTTTGGAGACTGTCATACTTTCGTATCTCTATGCCATAAGTGCCAAAGAATGAGGGGAATTTCGCAGAGACATAAAATGCCTTGAACAAACATCATTGAGGTAGAACTCTTTGATGTTTGGGGGATAGATTTTATGGAACCATTCCCAGCCTCATATGGATATCAATATATACTCTTAGTCGTAGATTATGTATCTTGATTGGTGAAAGTCATTCCAACCCAAAAAAATGATGCAAGATTAGTAAAAAGGTTCCTTAAGGAAAATATTATAACAAGATTTGAGACCCCGCACGCATTGATCAGTGATGGTGACACCCACTTTTGTAACAAGTTGTTGGGGAATTTACTCACGAAATATGGGGTGAAGCATAGAGTATCAAGTGCTTACTTATCCACAAGCAATAGACAAGCAAAGTTAGCTAATCTCGAGATCAAACAAATCTTGGAGAAAATGGTGATGCTAATAGGAAAGGCTGGTCGTTAAGATTAGATGATGCATTATGGGCATGTCGAACGACATATAAAATGCTATTACCTATGTTGTCGTATCAACTAGTCTTTGGGAAATCATGCCATCTACCGGTGTAATAATGACATAGAGCATATTGGGCTGAAAAGGAATTAAATTTTGATTTTCAAGTAGCAGGGACAAAGAGAGTTCTACAATTAAATGAGATGGAAAAGTTTTGCAATCAGGCATATTAGAATGCCAAGATATACAAAGAACACGCAAAGCGATTCCACGATCGGTTATTTATGAAAAATGATCTCCCACTAGGGGAGAAAGTATTTTTTTTCAATTCTTGATTGAAGTTATTCCACGAAAAACTAAAAACAAAATTGGCAGGACCATAGGTTATTGATACAGTCCTACAAAACGGAGCAGTCAAGCTAATAACATCAGATGGTAGGCTCTTTATGGTAAATGGTCAACAAGTCAAAAGACACTACAACCCAAAACAAATGGAAGAGACACATTGTATCACCTTAAGGGAAAAATAGAGCAAAGGGTGATCGTCTAGCTAAAAGACGTCAAAAGTAGCGTTGAGTGGGAGGCAACCCACTACTTTTAGTTTTATGCACTTTATTTTATGCTTTTATGTTTTATTTTTATTTTGCAGGAAATTCACAAGTGAATGCAAGGAAAGGATACCACCTTCAAAAGATTTGCAAGGATTGGGTGATTATATACATGAACACTTCAATGGCTTCATCCAATGGGAGAAAGTTCAAGATTCAAAGAACCTATTTTGCGTATGTAAGTAGGCACAATGTACAACTTGCCCTACAGTCACAAAACAAGTTTGGGGAAGGGGATGAGTAGTATACCTGCAAGATGCTCCCTCTTTTAGTCTCTTTTCCTTGAGTTATTTTCTTTTAAGTAACTAAGGTTGTAATTTTACTAATTAATTATTCGGCCTGCGATAGATAAGTCTAATTTAATTATTGGGCCTGTAATGTTTAGTCATTTTTTGTAGTATTACATGTAGTTTGCATTTTTAGGTTTGTTTTTATTGTTTACACGTTTATTTTTTCATAGATAGGCTAGTCGAAAGAGGCATAGAGCAAGTAACTCTGCCAACATAATAAAAGGATCATGGTGACAAGCTCGTGATGAGCCATTTTTTTAATAAAATTTGAAAATATGTGTTAAGTTTAAAGACACTTACAACACACACAACAGAATTCAATCCAGAAACGAATGAAAAATGAACTGAAAATCGGCTAAACAAAACCGAACGTAAAACCAAAAATAAAATGAAGAACACAAAGCTTTTACGTGGTTTGTTCAATGTGATCTACATCCACGAAGGCTCAATACACCTCAATTCACTCCACTGAACAATCAATTACAAGAAGCAACTCAGAAAACTAGAAACCCCAATTCACAATCCGAATTGAGCTCAAGAACCCTAGCTTTCTAATTCTAATGATTGTGTAGTGTTTACAGAGGGAAAACTACGTGTATCAACTCGTCTTTACAAGTGGAACAAATGTATATAAACAGCTAAGCTCGAATCAAGAAGCTCTGGAAGCTGGAATCAATTCAGTTTCAACTGCTTTAAAAACTGGTACGCATCTTCAATAACAGTTTCTCATGCAACGGTTCAAAACTATTGCACAATTCTGTTATAACCGTCACAACTCCGGTTCTTCAATAACCTCCAAAACTGACTTGATATAAACCCGGCTCTATGGTCCGGTTCTTCCCAACCCAAACCCGGTTCCTGATTCTACTCAACCTCTACTACAAGACATGCTCACTTGATGATATTGAATTGACATCTACAAATCTCCACCTCAATGAATTCAAGTGCACTTCATCACCTCTCTTACTGTCTTCTCATTTCCAGGCTTAATCACATTGTTCAAGCCTTATCAGGCTTGAGCAATGTACCATCTTACTCCTAGGAACTGCCTTAGTCAAGAAGTCTGCCGCATTGTCCATAGTATGCACTTTCTTTACTTCAACAGATCCAGCTTCAATTATATCCCTTGAAAAATGAAGTCTAACATCAATATGCTTAGACCTCTCATGAAAAGCTTGATGTTTCACCAAATGAAGAGCACTCTGATTATCACACTGAATAGTAACACAATCTTGTCTTATTCCCAAGTCCTTGAGAATTCCTTTGAGCCACAAAGCTTCCTTGATTGCCTCAGTTAAGGCAATGAACTCTGCTTCAATTGTTGACAATGCAACCACTGACTGTTGCACACTTTTCCAACTTACAGCTGTCCCATACAAAGTAAAGACATACCCTGTAATGGATTTTCTAGTATCCAAGTTCCCAGCAAAGTCTGCATCAACATATCCAACCAAAGGTATAGTACTAGCTTCTTGTCTCTGAAACTTTAACCCCACACTGACAGACCTTTTCAGATATCTTAAAACCCGCTTCAAGGTTTCCCAATGTGATTCTCCAGGATTTGACATGTACCTGCTTACCAGAGACACACTATAGGCCAAGTCTGGCCTGCTACATATCATTCCATACATTAGACTGCCAACACCACTGGCATATGGAACATTCTTCATGTGAATCTCCTCAGCTGCTGTCTTAGGGCACTGATCCTTGGACAGCTTAGTCTGTAGATTAACTGGAATACTTATTGGTCTTGACTCATGCATGTGGAATCTCTCCACAACCTTCTGCAGATACTGCTTCTGTGAGAGCCATAATGTTCCAGCCTTTCTTCTTCTAATGATGTCCATTCCCAATCTTCCTGGCTTCCCCAAGATCCTTCATGTCAAATTCTGAACTCAATTTTCCCTTTAGTTGTTGTATCTTATCACTGCTCTTACTGGCTATGAGCATATCATCCACATATAACAGTAGAAACACTTGTTTAGCTCTTGAACCTTTGTTAAAGTATACACAGCTGTCATATAAGCTTCTTATGAATCCTGCACTCGTCATGAACTCATTGAACTTCTTATTCCATTGCCTAGGACTTTGTTTCAACCCATAGAGTGACTTCCTGAGAAAACAGACCTTCTCTTCATTTCCTGGAATCACAAAGCCCTCAGGTTGCTTCATGTATATCTTTTCAACCAGATCATCATGCAGGAATGTTGTCTTGACATCTAACTGCTGTAGTTCCAAATCTTCTTGAGTAACTTTTGATAGAAGTAACCTGATAGAGCAATGCTTCACTACTGGAGAAAATACCTCATTATAATCAATGCCTTCTCTTTATGTGAAGCCCCTGGCCACCAGTCTTGCCTTATATCTGATTTTATCAGCTTTTCCAGCCTCCACCTATTTCTTGAAGATCCATTTTGAACTAACTAGCTTCTGCCCTTTTGGTTTGTCTACAAGCTTCCAGGTTTGGTTTCTCTCCAGAGATTCCATTTCTTCCATCATGGCACCTATCCAGTGTTCACTCTCACTGCAGCTTACTGCTTCCTTGAAACTACTAGGCTCTTGAAACTCCAAGTCTTCTGCCACACTCAGTGCATAATATACACTTCCAGCTAGTCCATAGAAATCAGGCCTTTGGATTTGTCTTCTTTGCCTGTCTCTTCCTATGCTATAAGTTCTGAGATTTGCAATCTCAGTTTGACCTTCCTCATCTTCTGATGAACTGTCAATTTCTTGCTGAGCTTGAGTATCCTCCTCTGGTGGTATCTGCTTCTTACGAAGCTCCACCTGAACAGACATTCTCTCAGGTTCCACAGCTTCATCAGCTTCCTCTTGACTTCCAGTAGAGTTGTATCCCATCACATCCTCATTGAACCTTACATCTCTACTTATCAAGAGCTTCTGGTTTCCCTGTTCCAAGCACCATAACCTGTAGCCTTTTATACCCTCAGGATATTCTAGGAATACACATCTTTGTGCTCTTGCCTCAAGTTTGTCTAGCCTAATGTGAGCATAGGCCAGACAACCAAACACTCTTAAGTCATGGTAGTTTGGTATCTTTCCACTCCACACTTCTTCTGGGGTTTTAAATCCCAGAGTTGATGATGGTGACCTGTTGATCAAATAGCATGCAGTGTTTATAGTTTCTCCCCAGAATGATTTAGGTAATCCAACATCAATCAGCATACATCTAACTCTTTCCAGCACAGTTCTGTTAAATCTTTCAGCAACCCCATTCTGTTGGGGGTTTAGTGGGACAGTTATGTGCCTTGTGATGCCCTTCTCTTCACAAAATCCTGTGAATTCAGTGGATAGATATTCCAAGCCATTGTCTGTCCTAAGATGTTTTAGTTTCTTCCCTCTTAGGTTCTCCACCTGACTCAACCATGTTTTAAACTTAAGAAATGCATCACTCTTGTTCCTCAAAACATATACCCATGTTTTTCTACTGTAATCATCAATGATGGACATGAAGTACCTTCCTCCTCCATGTGTTTCTGTTCTTGAAGGCCCCCAAATATCAGAGTGTACATAATCCAGGGGTTCTTGGGTAGAATTTATCCCTTTAGCATAAGGCAACTTCTTGGCCTTCCCCAGAGCACACTTGTCACAGAAATCCAGTGTTCTATTTCCCATTTCACCAATGATGCCCTTCTTGGATAACTCCTTCAACCCTTTCTCTCCAATATGACCCAGTCTTTTATGCCACTTCATAACATCTTCTCTGCTTATCACAGATTCAGCACATCCTATCACAGGTGATCCAATCAAAATAAACAAGCCATTGTGTTGCCTTCCTTTGATTACCAGCTTATTGTGTTTAGTGATGTGAAGATGACCATCTAGGGAATTGAACTGACAGCCATTTGCCACAAGAGAACCAAGGGATAGGAGATTTCTTTTCAATCCAGGGACATACCTTACTTGAGAGATAGTTCTGATGACTCCATCATACATTTTTATTTGAACTGATCCTGTGCCTTTAACTCTGTAGGAGAGATCATTTCCCAGTAATACACATCCACCATCTTCTTTCTGTAGATGCTTGAACCAGGATTCTTTGGGACACATATGGAATGAACAACCAGTATCAAGGACCCATTCCTTTTCCATTTTTGTGTCTGTGATGTTTAAGACTTCTGGGATGTCTTCTTGATGCTCTGTCATAGCCACTTCTGCCCTCTGATTCTCCTTCTTCTTCTTCTTCTTTCGTGGACAGTCCTTCTTTAAATGTCCAGCTTGCTTGCATTTGAAACACTTTCTGGTTTCAACCCAGTCTCCTTGTTTCTTTGCATTCGGAGCTCCAGATTTTTTATCTTTGACTCCCTGGAACTTCTTCTTTTGGAAATTCTTTTTGAACTTAATGTTCAAACCTTCTCCAGCCTGTGCAGAGCCCTTCTCCCCTTATTTTGAAAGCGATTTGTCTTCAATGCTGACAGGATGGATTCATAGCTGATTTTTTCATCTCTTCCAAACATCAGTGCATCTTTAAAGCTTTCCATGAACTTTGGAAGAACATTCAACACCATCAGAGCCTTATCATCATCCTCCAAGTTCACCCCCAGATCTTCCAATTCTTCAATCATCTTGACAAACTCATCAAGTTGATCAGAAATTACCTTATCATCAGTGATTTTGAAGGACATTAATTTCTGCTTCAGAAATAATTTGTTGGATATAGACTTTGATTGATAGAGTTCCTCCAGTTTTCCCCATGCCTCCACTGTGTTCTTGCACCTTGATACCTCCCTCAAAGGTTTATCACCCAGACATAAGAATATCAAACTCAGAGCCTTCTTATCCAATTCTGGAAACTTGGATTTCTCAGCATCAGGCCATTGATCAACAGGAAGAAGTGCAGAGTCCAGGCCATTTTGAATCAGTACTGCATTCATTTTGATCTTCCAGAGTGAGAAGTCATTCTTACCTGAAAACTTCTCCACATCCATCATTACTCCAGCCATTCTTTCTCCTTCTTTGAATGTATGTGTTGTTGGTTCCCACAGATGGCACTTGTTAAGTTTAAAGACACTTACAACACACACAACATAATTCAATCCAGAAACGAATGAAAAATGAACTAAACATCGGCCAAACAAAACCGAACGTAAAACCAGAAACAAAATGAAGAACACAAAGCTTTTACGTGGTTCGATCAATGTGATCTACATCCATGGAGGCTCTATACACCTCAATTCACTCCACTAAACAATCAATTACAAGAAACAACTCAGAAAACTAGAAACCCCAATTCACAATCCGAATTGAGCTTAAGAACCCTAGCTTTCTAATTCTAATGATTGTGTAGTGTTTACAGAGGGAAAACTACGTGTATCAACTCTTCTTTACAAGTGGAACAAATGTATATAAAGAGCTAAGCTCGAATCAAGAAGCTCTGGAAGCTAGAATCAATTCAGTTTCAACTGCTTTAAAAACTGGTACGCGTCTTCAACAACGGTTTCTCATGCAACGGTTCAAAACCGTTGCACAATTTTGTTATAACCGTCACAACTCTGGTTCTTCAATAACCTCCAAAACTGACTTGATATAAACCCAAACCCGGTTCTTCCCAACCCAAACCCGGTTCCTGATTCTACTCAACCTCTACTACAAGACATGCTCACTTGATGATATTGAATTGACATCTACAATATGCAATTGGTAGGACATAGACGGACGTAGGGATAAAAAAAATAAAGCTAGTTTCTTTAGGTATTAATCAAAAAGCCGTGTGAATTGAGCCATAATTTGAACTCCAAAGTTGGAGTATTATTTGCTTTTTCTTGTGTGTTTTATGGATCATAGCATATTATATCTCTAGAACTTGTGTTGAGTCTGACTAGATTTGCCTTGTGTATAAGATTTGAAAATAATTTTAGGCATTTTTTGTAAAAATATTCTAGCCCACTTACCCAACTTTTCCTTACCTAAAAATTTAAAAATCTTCCTTCGTCAGCCAACTTTGAGCCTTAGCTTTTCTTGGTAGCTTTAGTTCAAGCTCGTAACAAATTTAGCCTTTTTTTCTAATACTTGGACTGTTTGAGTAGGGTAGAGAGGGAAAATAAACATGAGCGAGAAAATGTATTAGATAATAAAAGGGGAATGATTAGGGGGGGGGGGGAGGGAGAGGGGAGAGGGGAGAGGGTTGTCGTAAAATCATTAATTGGAAGAGGTTATTATAAAAAGTTAGACGATTTTCGTTGTCCACGAGAGAAAAATGAAATTCTTGTAGGGGTATATAATAGTACACTTATGCCCTTTACACTGTAATTTTCATAAAAAAAAGGCAATATATTAAGGGAGTTTAACAAACTAATGACTGTTTTTAAGAAGAAAGATGATTGGCTCAAAAAAATTTCCTAATAAGAGTAGTCCTATTGTTGGGTGGTGCAGTACTACAAGAGGGTGAAGAAAGCTATTGTAGATTTAGCTTTACTGAGAGGTTGAAAATGATAGGAAAAGGCGATCTTAAGGGTAGTTGAGAGTAATTAACTCAATTAGTTCAAGTTGAGTAACTTTATCCAAATATTTTATCCCTACTTTACCAAAGAGCCTACATTATAACAAAAAATAGAGGCCTTTTTATTCCATGCTATATACATTTAAGTGCATGAAGGGTTAGAAAATATGCAAGCATATTGTAGGTCTTATGGATGAGATACAACTTCGTTGAGCGAAATTATCCTTAATATACACTTGAGTTAAGAGTGATACACACACCTAGTGAGGATCAACTGTTTAGAAGGTGGTACGGTCGTTTCTTAGCACCAAATTAATTGTATATAGATATATACTTAACCTTATCCTACAACTATAACTAGTAGAGCCACAAGTAAGGGTCGATCCCACGAGGAACGGTAGTCTAGTGTCATTTTGATAGATGAAGCGATTTTGAAATTTAAATAAAAGTAAGAACAAATAACGGAAGCAATAACAGGGGGGGGGGGAAGGTTTGATTATCCAACTATATACTACTAGTGATTACCAAATACAACTATTAAACTATGATCAAATAAACTTAAGATTCAATTAACATAAGATGACAAGACAAGTAGATTGATTTTTGGGTTTTAAAATATGATTAAAGGATTCAACCCTTGATCAAGTATCCCCTTGTTTTGAATAATCTATGTAATTGATGTTATTACCCAATTGGTTAGTCTTAGAACTTCTACTCCAAGATTAATAACAAGCTCTATCAATCTTGTTGTCTCTTACGTATGATTAATCAAAACAAGCTGTTCAATTAATCCTACTCAACTTATCAATTCCTAAAATAAGCTCTTTAAGAATCAATAGTCACGCGCATTAAGAATCAAGACAACGGAGTAGATTCGACATAAAACTCGTAAGATCGGTTTTAGTGGTCGAATTCTATATTATCCTTAACAAAATAAATCCATTGTTTGCTACACCGGAATAAGATTCATAACAATTATGGATTATAAGCCCAATTCTAGCAACACACAAACAAATATCCAAATGGGTTATCAAACCACAATTCAATTCATAAGTGCGAATCAACAATCCCAAATAACATAGACATTCAAAAAACATAATCCAATCGGTTAACAACCGTAAAAATTACATAAACATTCTAAATCCAAGGCTCACCTAATGATCAAGGGCTGAAATAAAGGATGCTAGCCACCCATTACACCTAATATAATCAGCAAATAGAATGAAATACAAGAAGACATGATAAATTTATAGAATAAACCAAGAACTTGGGTTGAGGAATGAAAGACCTTTAATCTTCTTCCCAATATTGTCCTTGGGGATAATGGAGGCTGGAAAATGTGTTATTAAATAAGTTAAATTCGAAATGGAACTTATATATATAGGGGAAGAGTTGTCACTTGAGTTTAAGGCAAAATCGCATTCATAATTTAAAACAGGGCATAGAATCTCGATCGAGATTCAAATGTGTCTCGACCGAGAGGTGAAATGAGAATTTTTTGCTGGGTGAATCGAAGGCTGATCTCGGCCGAGATTCAAATGTCTCTAGGCCGAGACGTGAAAAGAAGATTTTCAGGGCTTGTTAGGGTTTGGCTCTTCTCGACCGAGATTAGGTTTCATCTCGGCCGAGATCTTGATCTCTTCAAATTCTGGATTTCCCTTGGAGAGTCATCTTGGCCGAGATTCATTGCCCATCTCGGCCGAGATCTTCAGCTCTTCAAAACTTCAAGTTTTCCCTGGAAGGTCATCTCTGTCGAGATTTGTAACCTATCGCGACTGAGATCTTCCTTTAGCCCTCTCCTTTGTTGCCTCGATCGATCCACCGACTCCGCTATCTTTTGAAACTCTTTTTCGATCCATATGCACCTGTTTTAACATAAAAATGAACCAAACGTATTATTTTGCCCAATGAGAATTAAATGCACGAAGTACACGTGAAATTGCACATAAACTATACTAAATTGACACTTAAAGCGTCCTAAAGTATGTGCATGAACACGTGTACCAAATCTCCCCAAACTTATAACTTTGTTCGTCTTGAACAAATAAAGAAAAAGAAGAAAGAACAAGTGTTTAGGACAGATTTAAGTGGCAATCGGTTTCAGATTATTTTCTTAAAAACAAGGTAAACATGAAAGTAATGAGCATGTGTGATAGGCAAAATCCACTACGTTCTACATTTTGACATTCTCGACTTGAGATCCTCACCGAGTGAGTCTATATCTCAACTCCGAGTGTATCAAATGGGACGTATATACGCTTGCATTGAAGTGCATGAGCCGTCTACCATAGACTTGCCAATCATCTAAACTTGAAAACATACTTGACACATGTGGCAAAGAATCAAATAGGTCTTTATATAGGTTGTAGTGTTGGCTTGCGGTAAGGTGGGATGATTCTAGGTAAGAGTGACTATAAAAATTGACTAAACGAGTGGGCCCTACCCGTCTACCCCTCAAACAATAGTCATTCTTTCTCGCCTTCTCAATTCCCAATCAAGTCGATCCTAAGATTCGACTTCCTCACTCGAACCAACCTACTGATCTCTTGTTTATCAACTCTCAATTGAAGTATTTATCTTATGACGTTTTCAACCTTTAAGAGTGATGATCACAAGAAATGTGATTTTTTACTAACCTCTCCAATTCTAACACTAGAAAGTATAAAGAACCAACTATTTCTTTTGTTTTCTGATTTTTTGGCTTTTTCTCAGTTTTTGATTTTTTTTTAAAGAAAAACATTTATAACCAATGGAGAGGTTAATAATCTCAATTTTGCATATTTGTATGTTTCCTTTCACCCTTTAATATTTCTACTAGTCAACCCACATTTGATCCCAACTCTCCAACCCGACTACCTTCCAACTGCCTCCCTCATACTCTTATAGTCCATTTGGGTTCAAAGGCTAATTGAAACGGGAACTAGCTTGTAAAGTTGGTTATCAAAGAAAAAAGCTTTAAGCTCAAGGGGTTTAACTAGAGGTAATTTCATATTTGGTAAAAATGGAATATTTTCAAGCTTTTGAAATAGGTTCAAATCAATAAATGCCTAAAATCATGTTCAATGCCACAACATGTACCGACTCATTCAAAGTAGAGAATTAGGGCAAGTTCTAGAGGAAAATGCATGCATTCAATGAATTTCACACCGAAAGTGAATTACTCCTAAAGTGGGAGTATCTTTTTAAGGCTAAAAAACTCACTTGGTAAAGATTTTGATCCCAAGTTTTGAATGCAAGTTGATTTTGCTTCAAATGCCTATCATGCTCTATCAAGTGCCATTTTCAAATTTTTTGTTGAAAAAATTTCGTTATTAACCAATGCCACATTTCTCATTCCTACACGGTTCAATCACTTTTTCTCGAGTGGCCAACTTGTACGCCTACCACCCCCTCCCCAAACTTGGTTTGAAACCAAGTTTGTGGAAAAGAGGAGTACGAGTTAGTGCTCATCAAATTTAACCAATTATTAACCGTTTTAACCAAAGCCAATAACTAACTAACTAACTTAACAAAAGTCCTATTCCTAAAATGTGCAAGGTATCAAAATTTACTATAAACAATGTTAAACTAACCAAAACAACCAAGTGATAACAATTGGCTCATGGGCCAAGTAATCTCATCAACAGGCAAGGCAAAGTCAATCATAAAAAATCAAGCCAAAATTCAAATCATAATTGGCACACAGGCCATCAAATCAATCAAACATGAGCACAATATCAAATGGCTCACAGGCCAATACCAACAATAACAGTGTAAAGTGACAGAAGTGAGGGCACACAAGTCAATAGCATAAACAGTAAAGGAGGGGTAGGAGGGGGTTCGAGAGGTTCGAGCGGCCGAGAATGTCTTACCCCCTTGCTCTCTCCCCAAACTTCGTTTTTCAACTAAGTTTGGGAAGGAGGGGTAAGGCTTTCTCGGTACCCTACTCACAAAGATCGGGAAGGCCGGGAGCTCGAGCCAGTGAAACACCCCTTGATGGTGTTGAAGAGGTCGAGGAGCTTGGTTTGGTTTTCTTTAATGGTCTCTTTAATGCCTCTCAATTCAGCTCTAATTGTCGTCCTCATTTCCACCAGTTCGGCTATGGTTCCTTTGATTTCGTCCCCCATTGCAGCCACCAGTCCTTCTTGTCGTTCCTGGAACTCTGATTGAGACAGCACAGCTGATGCTGGTCTCTTCTTGGATGGTCTGTCTGGTTGGCTGCTAGCTTCCCTCTCGCCTCTCGTGCTCCGAACCCTTAACACCGGACATGACTTCTTTGCTCTCTTGAACTTGGTCAATTCTTCACTGGTTAGCTCTTTGGACGCATTGATGTGTGCCTCTGAGCTCAGTTCCAAGTTCAATTTGCTGATAGGTGTGTATTCTGGGAGCGCACGTTGTAATGCTCAAGAATAGGGGTAATCAAAGCCCCACAATAAATTGGGCCTGGAACCTTCGTTTCCCTCTTCCTTTTTGTCCTCAACTCCTTTACTATCTTCTCAAAGCTCAGTATCAGGTCTTCCTGGAAATCCCTCAGCCTTCTGTCCACAATTGCCCACAAAATCTCCATCTCATGTAATCGAGGAGAACTGATCTCCTTCCTTCCACAGATTGTCGAGCTCAGCAACTTCTGTAAATATTTGACGATCGGGCTTCTTATTGAAGTCAACTTGGAGCTCCTTGGGTCGTAAACCTGTGGTGCAACTATTCCAGGGGCGGTAGTGATTTGCCCCCAGAATTGTTGCACATCGAACTCTCGTAAAGTACCCTCATCGCCAACAGTTGACCTTTTGAAGCCGTATATAGTCCTCAAGTTGTCGTGGCGCAAGGTCTTTGTCTCATTCAGAAGTTGAAACTTGATGTTATAGACCTTTGTCGTGCAGGAAAGTGACTCCTCCTCGATTTCGAGAGTGCTAAAGAATTCTAGCACGAACTTGAGGAATGTAGGTCGGGGTGCTAGGCATTGGGTGAGCCCTGCTTGTTCTAAGAGATCATTGACGTTTTGCCTTATGCCCATGGCGTCCAAAATCTTAGGATCGCCAAAACGGGTTGCTGACACCCCTCTCCTTATCAATTTGTTGAACCTCTTCTTCTGTTCGTCTGTGCTCATAATTATATCGAAGTCAGACGGTTTTGTGGGTTTGTCTGTGGTTGTTGGAGTTTCCGATATGGGAGCCTCTGGTGTGTGCTCAACTGCTTTTTCTTTGCCCTTGGCTTGACTTTTTCTGATTTTCTGTGTTACACGCCTACTTGAAGTGCCCTCTTGACTGGTGTTTTTCTTCGTGTTTTTTGGTGGTGCCATTGTTTGCCTGTAACTAGTCAGAAACACATACATCAAACTTAAGTTGAAAAACAAAATTTCCAACTTATATGTCCACCATCATTTATCCATGGGAAAAACAATTTCTCACTCATTATTCTTCAATCATGAATCAATTATGTAGCCCAAATAGCCCAAATCGAAAATAAAATCAACAAAAAAGCCAAATCTATTTAATGTGTTCTAACATATATCAAGCCATTTCAAATGATTACACATAAACCATTCTAGCTCAAAAATTGAAATGACGATCATATTAATCAAGCAAAAAGGGCTATACAATCCATACACATGTTTGAAGAGTATTCACAATCCTAATTCACAAATGTCTCACCCAATCCATCTCCTAGTCCACAAATATCGCTTATCATCATCAAATTCGTATTCCTAATCGGCAAACAAATCAATTCGGCTATCAATTTACACAATATTGAAAATTTTCAACCAAATTTAATAAAACCAACTAAAATACGAAATTGACTTCCTATCATGCATCAAATTCAACAATAAATAGCACAAAAGTAATAGGAGGTGATAGCAATACTTACTGGACGAGTTTAGACGAAGAAGATTTGAAAATTTCCTTTCGCGCCTTTTTTCAACCCGAACTTAAAACCGCTCCAAATCCAAATTTTTTTGGATGAAAGTGTGTTATATGATGTGGGTGAGTGTGTGTGTGTGTTTAAGTGAATTTGATTGAGTGAAAATGGTGAAATTTGAGAGTGGGTGTGTGCTTGTGCGCAGAAATCGCAAATTAGGGGGAAGAAGTGCCCTAATCTGTTCGCGCAGGGGCATTTATACCTGGGCGGAATCTCGGCCGAGATGCATTTTTCTAGCTTGATGTCTCGGCCGAGATCCATTCATTGATCTCAGGCTCATTTCACTCAGCAATGGATCTCGGCCGAGATGCTTTGTACGTCTCAGCCGAGATAGCCTTCCAGCGATTTAGCCTAAATCTTGGACAAATTGATCTCGACCGAGATGACTTGGTGTCTCAGCCGAGATAGTCTTCCAGCAATTTTGGCTAGTTTGGGCTCTTTTGAATCTCGGCCGAGATGCTTTGTGTTTCTCGGCCGAGATAGCCTTCCAGGGAATTGCCCTGTTTTGCCTACATGACGTCACGGCCGGGATGCATTGTGTGTCTCGGCTGAGATTCCTTCCCCTGCACTTTTTCCTTCATTTTGATCCTCTTCATCCCCATTTCATGTCATCTCTTGATTATTTTGATCTATACCTGCACATTTCTCAACAAAAACATCAAATATGCCATAAGGCATTTATTAAGTTACTAAACTATGAATTTGAAAGTGCAAAAATTTAAAGATACTGTCGGGTTGCCTCCCAAAAAGCACCTTTGTTTAACGTCGTTGGCTCGACGGATGTTCTTTCCCTTAGCGTTGATTCCAAGATGGTTTCCATATTGGTCCAGACCAGTTCAAGCACTTTACTTCATGTAGCTTCTCACCCTCCTCTTCATGATGTTTCAAGAATGTGGAAATGTTCGACTTATTCTTGCGTCCTATCTCAAATTATCTCTCGACAGGAGGGTTAGCAATATCATGAGGAAAAATAGTATGGGAATCCTTAGGACACTGCTCAGAATAAAAAATGTTAAATTGCACGGTCTTTCCATCAAACTCTGTTGTGAGTGTGCCTCCATGGACATCTATCTTAGTTCCGGAGGTGTTTAGAAACGGTCTCCCCAATAAGATAGGCATAGAGATTGATGAATCCCCTTGCATCTCCAAAATGTAGAAATCAGCCGGAAACACTAAGTTATCAACTTCAACTAGCATGTCTTCAATCACCCCCATCGGGGTATGAAGTGCTTCGATCGACAAGTTGAATGACTACTTGTGTTTCCTTGAGAGGCCCCAAATTCAAGGATCGAAAAATAGAGCGGGGCATAACATTGATTGATGCTCCTAAATCTGGCACATCGTGTTCAATCTTTTGGTTGTTTATTTTTCAAGGAATAACAAACATACCGGGATCTTTGCATCTCTGTGGAAGCTTCTTCTGAAAAATTGCTGACACGTTTTCACTCATGAGCACTTTCTCGTTTCCCTTAAGACTTCTCTTGTTGGTGCACAAATCCTTCAAGAACTTTGCATAAGGGGGAATCTGCTTCACAGCCTCGATCAATGGAATGTTGATCTCCACTTTCTGGAATAGTTCCAGCATTTCCTTGTCTATGTTTCTATCCAGAACCTTCTTGATCTGGCTGGGAAATGGAGGTGGTGGAATTGTAACATTGAATTGTGGCCCCTAAGGGTCTCGGCCGAGATTGGCTTGTGTCTCGGCCAAGACGAGCTTACAGTGTTTTTCACTTCACCCATGGTTAAGTGATCTCGGCCGAGATGGGTTGGCAGAGATTTTTCCCTTGTGATTGAAGTAAGCAATCTCGGCCGAGATCTTGGTGTTTCTCGGCCAAGATTATGTTCTCAGCAATTTCTTCTTCGTTTTCGACTCTCCTTTCTTCATCTCAACTCCTCATTCTCGAGTATTTTCCCACTCCTCAAAGTACTAACACTGACACTCTCGGTTTCCTTGGATGAATTATACTTCTTAGTGGGAAATGACAATAAATAATCGGTGAAACATGCCGCCATCAGCTCTTTTTGCTCCTTCAATTCTTTTGCAAGCTTCCATTTAGGTGTACGAGCTTGAACTTCGGGGCCTTGAGGTGTTGAGCTCTTTTATTCCTTTGAACATTTAAGTAGGCCATCTTTCTGTGCATGTGGAGGCTGCCCGGGCTTCTCAAGCTCTCCAGGCATTACCCTACTAACAATGCCAATTGCACTCATGTTAGCCATATTGTTGGGATTAATTTCCGGTTGAGCAGGAAATTTTCCACCTTGTGAATTTTCTAATCGAGAAACGGCAGAGGCAATCTGACTGACTTGGTTCTCAAGATTTTGGAACCTCGAACTTGATTCTCTTCGAAGCTGAAGGTAACTAGTTGCCAAGCTTTTCACTAAGTCAGACAATGATGGATCAGAGGGTATTGGCTCGATGGGCTGTCTCTGCTGGAACATCCCCTTAGGGTAGGGGTAACGATTGTGCCCACTTTGTTCACCCTGATGTTGCACATTCGGATTCTGATGCCCATACTTGAAGTTGGGATGGTCTCTCCATCCCGGGTTGTATGTCTGTGAGTAGGGATCATACTTTCTGCCGGCAAATTAGGATAGAAATTGTGCACTGAATTAGCATGAGCCTCCATCTCCTCTCCGAGAATAGGACAAGTATCAGTGGAATGTTTGGTTATTTGACAGATTCTGCAAGGTCTTGGAGTAGGAGTGCTACCCGAAGCCACTTTCTTCACTAGGTCCGTAAGATGATCCAACCTCTCTTCAATACTTGAATCGATGACATGCTTGCCACATCTTACGGGCTGTCGACAGCCAAATTGTTGAGTGTTGGCTGCAATTTTGGAGATCAATGCTCGGGCTTCAGTAGGGGTCTTGTCGACTAAAGCCCCACCACTGGTTGAGTCAATCATATTTATGTCAGTTAGAAAAAGCCCCTCATACCAATATTGGATCAATAGCTGCGGGGCGATTTGATGTGGTGGGCAGCTTGCTACAAGTTTCTTGAACCTTTCCTAGTATTCGTATAAGGTTTCCCCCTGTATTTTCCTAACTCCACTAATCTCCTTTCTGATGTTGGTAGGCCGTGATGCAGGAAAGTACTTCTCAAGAAACTGTGTCTCCATTTGCTCCCAAGTGGTAATGGAACCGGGTGGCAAATAGTATAACCAATCTCTTGCAAGGTCTTTGAGTGAGAAAGGGAATGCTCTCAGTTTAATCTGTTCCTCAGTCACTCTTGCCGGTTTCATGCTTGAGCAGACCACATGAAACTCTTTCAAATGCTTATGCGGGTCTTCCCCGGATAGCCCATGAAATGATGGCAAGAGATGAATGAGCCACGACTTCAGCTCAAAGGTAGTATCATTCCCTATCTCCGGAAATGTGATACACAAGGGTTCATGTGAAACTCTTTTGTTAGCAAGCTCCTTCATGGTCCTCTCTTGAATCTGTTCATCAACCATTTATTCCAATTCAATGGTTTCCTCACTCTCTATATTCAAAGCTTCAAATTCTTTTCGGATTTGTTCTAAATCTCGGGCTCTTCTCCTTAACACCCACTCACGTTCAACGATGTCCGGTTCAAATAACAATCCTTTCTCCCATTGTGAGTGCAAGAACATCCACTACAACTAAACCAAGCAAAGAACCAAGGTAAGTATTTAGATTACTAAATAAAACAAGCAAACAACTACCTATGTAAATAAAGTATATGCTTGGATACCAAAATAATACCACACTTAACATTGCTCCCCGACAACGACAAAAAAATTTGGTACGGTCGTTTCTTACCACCAAGTTAATTGTATATAGATATATACTTAACCTTATCCTACAACTCTAACTAGTAGAGCGGCAAAGTAAGGGTTGATCCCATGAGGAAAAGTAGTCTAGTGTCATTTTGATAGATCAAGCGATTCTTAAATTTAAATAAAAGTAAGAACAAATAACGAAAGCAATAAAGGGGAGGGGGTTTTGATTATCCAACTATAAACTACTAGTGACTACCAAGTGTAACTACTAAACTATGATCAAATAAACTTAAGATTCAATTAACATAAGATGACAAGATAAGTAGATTGATTTTTTGGTTTTAATATATGATTAAAGGATTCAACCCTTGATCAAGTATCCCCTTGTTTTGAATAATCTATGTAATTGATGTTATTACCCAATTGTTTAGCCTTAGAACTCCTACTCCAAGATTAATAACAAGCTCTATCAATCTTGTTGTCTCTTAAGTATGATTAATCAAAACAAGCTCTTCAATTAATCCTACTTAACTTATCAATTCCTAAAATAAGCTCTTTAAGAATCAATAGTCACATGCATTATGAATCAAGACAACGGAGTAGATTCGACATAAAACTCGTAAGCTCGGTTTTAGTGGTCGAATTCTATGTTATCCTTAATAAAATAAATCTATTGTTTGCTAGACGGGAATCGGATTTATAACGATTACGGATTATAAGCCCAATTCTAGCAAGACACAAACAAATATCCAAATGGGTGATCAAACCACAATTCAATTAATAAGTGTGAATCAACAATCCCAAATAATATAGAACATTCCAAAAACATAATCCAATCGGTTAACAACCGTAAAAATTACATAAACATTCTCAATCCAAGGTCCAACTAATGATCAAGGGCTGAAATAAAGGATGCTAGCAACCAATTACACCTAATATAATCAGCAAATAGAAAGAAATACAAGAAGACATGATAAATTTATAGAATAAACCAAGAACTTGGGTTGAGGAATGAAAGACCTCAATCTTCTTCCCAATGTTGTCCTTGTCTCCAACAATGTGCATGCCTCCTATTCAGCTTGTTTTGCCCCTTGAAGTGTTTAATTATCTCAAACTCTTTAGGCCATAAATAGTGCTTCCATGTCTCCAAAGTTCGAACCAATGCATAGAACTCCTTGTCATAAGGTTGCTCCATAGCTTCTCGCTGAAATAAGCTATTGGTCGTCCTTTTTGCATAAGAACATTACCAATGTCAACACCTGATGCATCACACTCAATTTTGAATGATTTACCAAAGTTAGGTAAAGACACCAAGGGGGCATTTATAAGCTTCTCCTTCAGAATTTGAAAAGCCTTTTCTTGTTCCTTTCCCCAACTAAACCCAACTTTCTTCTTGACCACTTCAGTAAGCAGTACAACTACGCTGTTAAAGTCTGGCATAAACCTTCGATAAAAACTTGCGAGCCTATGGAAGCTTCTTACTTCACTCACATTTGTCGGACTCAGCCACTCCTTTATTGCACGGATTTTATCCTCATCAACATGTATACCCTGCGCACTAACAAAAAATGCAAGAAATACAAGCTTATCTATGCAAAAGGTATAATTCTTCATATTAGCAAACAACTTTTCTTTTCTAAGCACATCCAAAACAGATTTTAAATGCACTACATGTTCATCCAAGTTTTTGCTATAAATCAAAATATGATCAAAGTAAACAACAACAAATCTGCCTATAAATGCACACAAAACATGATTCATAAGTTGCATAAAGTGCTAGGAGCATTAGTTAAACCAAAAGGCATAACTAAGCATACATACAATCCATGTTTCATTTTAAAAGTAGTTTTCCACTCATCTCCTTCTTTCATCCTAATTTGATGATAACCACTTTTCAAATAAATTTTAGTAAACACACAAGAACCATGCAGCTGATATAACATATAATCTAAACGAGGTATAGGATGGCGATACTTTACAGTGATATTATTGATGGCTCGACAATCAACACATACTTTCCACGTTTTATCTTTCTTAGGAACAAGTAAGACCGGAACAACACATGCGCTCATGCTCTCCCTCATGTGCCCATTTTCTATTAGCTTGCAACTCTTTTTTCTCCTCAGGATTGCTCCTATAAGCTGGTCGGTTTGGAATTGTTGCTCTAGGAAGGAAATCAATTTGATGTTCTATCCCACGGATTGGAGGTAAACCATGTAGTGTTTCCTCGGGAAATACATCCTCATAATCCCGCAAAAGGGAAACAACAGAACTAGGCAAAGAAGAATTAAGTTCGTTAGTGTTCAACAATGCCGCTTTGTACAAAAGTACAATCATTGGCTGTTTTGAAAATAAAGCTTGCTTGATCTCACTTGCACTTGCATTGAAACTGTTTTGTGCTCTCTCTAATTTTCCCTCATTGGCCGATTCTTTTTAACTTTTTCTTCTCGGTCTCACTCTTTCTTTTACTCTCATTACTAAATTTTGTCTTTTTTCTTAGCCTCTCTCTTTTTTTGTTCACTCTCTTTTCGCAACCTCACTTGATCTTCATCTACTTGTTGCGGTGTCAACGACGCAAGAGTGATTGTCCATCGATTGAATACAAACGAATATTTATTTGTAAATCTATCATGATTTGTACGCCTATCAAATTGCCATGGACGTCCTAACAAGATATGGCCAGCTTGCATTGGTACGTTGCATAATACTTCGTCTTCGTACTTGCCAATTCGAAAAGCCACCATCACCTACTTGTTCACCCTTGTTTCACTACTATCATTCAGCGATTGCAATTTGTACGGCTTGGGGTGCTTCAAAACGGGAAGTCCCAACTTTTCCACCATGATTGTGCTGGCAACGTTAGTACAACTCCCACTATCGATAATCATACTACATACCTTATCACAGAATATCACAGAATAACACAATGTCTCCCCCCGAGTTCAATATGTCCTTATCACAGAATATCACAAAACTAACATAATACGGATAATGCAATGTTCAATATATAGAGCATATAAACCGAATAGAAACGACTAAAAGTTACCCATCAGCATCACCACTTCCACCAACACCATTGCCTCCTGCTCCAACATCATTACCTCATTCACCAATATCTCCCCCTTTTTTGCCAAGAAGAAGATATTTAAGATCATGCTCGACTTGGGTCCAGTAAGTGACATCTATCTCATCACCTCTACATCTGGAATTGGCCATTTGAATCCATGAGATAATCTTTGAGACTGGAATTGTGACAGAAGAAGCAGAAGATGTTGCAGCACTGTCTGGAACACTGGTAGTGTTGGCTTCTGGACTCTCAGGTATTTCCACCACATCACAAATATGTGGGGGATCCAACAGCTTCTGATCATCCTTGATGAGGGTAGAATCTAGGGAAAAGTGGGAAATGGCAGGAATAGATAAATTTTGCCCTTTTACCATGCTCCAAATGAGACAAGGATAGGGAAGACCACCAAAGGTGGACTCACTTTCAGCAAAAGAAACCACAGTGTCAAAGATTAATTGACCCAAGTTGAACATCCCATTTCCAATTTTGTACAGTAATCGCATTTAAGTATGAGTGACAACATTTTTTTTTTTAGAAGGGAGCCAATTATAGCAAGTGATTTTGTGAAGAATGTCATATTTAGAAGTGAGTTTTGAGACAGGAGTTTTCTTGTTTCTTTGCCATTGAGTAATGACTCTCCCAGTAAGATGTGAAATGACAGAGTTTTAGTCAGTTCGAATAACTTCATCAGCAACATAAGGAAATTCCAGAAAGTTATTGATCAAATAGGGTGTAGACATGAAAATTCATTTTCTTAAAAACACTTTACCAAAACTAGAGCTGGAAGAATCTTTCATAGAATTTGTAAGATTGCAGTAAAACTCACGGACAATGTCCTTCACAAAGCTACAATTTTTAGTGAGATTTCCTAAATGAAGAGATTTTCATAATGAAATCAGGCCAAAAATTTTAAACTGTTGAGTATCAAGTTGTCTCTCAGAAATAGTGCCCCTATTCTTGTAGTATTCCCACCTATGAAAAGCATCAAGGGAGTAAAAAAGGTTGGAATACCTCTTTGTCACCTGAAGTGTTGTAGCACTGTGCACAACACATTTGGGAGGTGGAGATGGTGAATCAGATTCTTTTCTCTCAGTGTCACTGGTAACTTGTGCATTTGTCACCTCCATATTAGAATTCCCAAAGTCAGAATGATCAGCAGAATCATTTTCCTG
The DNA here is from genome assembly GCA_958295605.1 of Ajuga chamaepitys. Classification (NCBI taxonomy): domain Eukaryota; kingdom Viridiplantae; phylum Streptophyta; class Magnoliopsida; order Lamiales; family Lamiaceae; genus Ajuga; species Ajuga chamaepitys. The sequence goes on from OY282495.1 coordinate 37,892,716, forward strand.
AAGTTCCACAGAGTTGAGATCATCATCTAATTCCTTTGCAAACGCTTCAACATTCTCAGTCATTTGTTCCTCTGTTTCAGTAGTTGTTTCAGCACAACTAGTCACACCACCAGGATTGGTATCAATCTCCCCCTGACATCGAAGATGTTTTCGGATACCTTGAACATATTGGGCAAGTGTTTGATCAGGAGCATACCCAAGGATTTGATCTTCTTCTGGAGTGGAAACTGGAGGAACACCAGGTGTTGCATAAGGTGTTTTAGCACCAGAGGGACCACTGTTCAAGGGTTGTCCATCTCCAGACCTTTTGGATTTTGACCTTTCATCACTCATTTTCTGGGTTTTGGGAGAAGAGACCAAAACTTCAAAATCAGGATCATCCTCATTGTTATCATCATCTTAGGCCAATTTTTATTTGGAGGTGGAGGCACAATCTTAGGACCCTTCTTTGTCACCGGTGGACCATGTTCACCAAGAGTGGGTGAAAGCCCTCTTTGGCGTTTAGAAACCCTAATTTCTGGTCCAGACTGTGCTCGAACTATGGGTTAAATCTGGATCGAATGGGGGAGGATCATCAGCATCCACAGGATTTCCAAAATCACTAGGCAATTGCATGTTTAGGTAGGCGTCTTGAGAAACAAACTCCTCCAAAGCCATGGATGACTTTGAAGGAGGAGGTGTTTCAACACCATGCACAACACCAAACGGATTTGAGTGAGCATATTCAGAGCGTATGTCGAGTGGATTCTACAAGGGGTTAGCCATAGGTGAAGTTGAAGGAGTTTCTGTAGAGGAAGATGAAACGTGAGTATTTGCAGTGAGAGATGTAGACAAAGAGGACATAAGAGAGGTGTTTTCCTATACAGAGTCTTTTAAACCAACAATAATATTAGCAATATCTTTATCTGATTCCGTCATTTTGTTAAATAAAACAAAACAGAGAAAAGAAATGGACTGATTAAAACACAAATGCACATTATAAAGAGCTGATTCTAAGAAAACTACCAAAAAAAAAAAAAAAGGTGTCCCACTAACATAAAAACTACCCACTAAGAATAACTTCCCACAAAAATAGGGAAAAATAAGAAACAGCTAAGAAGAGCTGAGAACAATTAGGAATATGGGTAGCAGATATTTTCACAAAAAGAACGAAAAAGTAATTTTTCTTTTATATATGTATTTAAATTGAATATGGTATTTAAATAAAACAAAGATAGAAGAGTTCTTGTAAAAGAGATAAATCAAACCAAATTAAAGTTTTGCAATATAAAAGATATGGTATTGTTCAAGGTACTCCAACACAAAAGAGATTACTGAATAATTAGAAATTTCCATGATGTCAGTTGGAGTATTAAAACTTACTGGATCATTTGAAGCCACTAATAAAATCATTATCAATATAAAATCTAAAACATTTAGGAAAATCAGACAAGATAATGACTACCATGAAATCAAATGATGAATAAGAAACTTGTAAATCCATATCACTCAAAACAACTTATTTTTGTTTTGACCATCTCAAGGAACACTCAGAAAAAAATAAAAAGAAATCAATACAGAAGAATGTACAAGGTACTTAACTACTATAAGAAACACTTTTCCACAAAGTACTTAAACCGAGAGACTTTTTAAGCTAAGAAAATCTCTCAAAATCCAAACCTTTTGTGAAAATATCTGTCAATTGTCTTTCAGCGGGCATGTGTTCAATTTTGATTAATCTTTTCTCAACAAGATCCCTAATGAAATGATGTCTAATAGTAATGTGTTCTGTTCGGGAATGTTGAACAGGATTTTTGGTTATGTCAATGGCACTTGAGTTATCACAAAAGATTGTAAGTATGTTACTGTCTAGACCATAATCATCTAACATCTGTTGCATCCAAAGTAGTTGATTACAACAGCTACCTAAGGCTATGTATTCAGATTCTGCTGTGGACAATGAGACACAATTTTGTTTCTTGCAATGCCAAGACACCAGATTATTTCCAAGATAAAAACATCCCCTGAGGTACTCTTTCTATCATCCACATCCCCAACCCAATCTGCATCACAAAATCCAACCAAATTGGTATTAGTGTACTTAGTATACCAGATTCCTAAATCAGAAGTCCCACTTATATATTTGATGATTCTTTGTACACATTCAAATGAGACAATTTAGGATCAGATTGATATCTAGCACAAACTGAAACACTATAACACAGATCAGGACGACTTGCTGTAAGATGTGTTCAATACCTTGTCCACCACTGTCTTTACAGATTTTTAAACTAGAGCTCAAAGGGGTTTTCATGTGTTTAGCAGACATTAAATCAAATTTCTTGACAAGATTTCTAGCATATTTGGACTGAGATACGAAAGTACCTTGTTCAAGTTGTTTGATTTGAAGACCTAGAAATTAGCTCAGCTCAACTAAACTCATCTCAAAAGTTGATGACATTTTTTGAACAAAGTTCTACAGTTGCTTGTCACAAGTTGAACCAAAAACAATATCATCTGCATAAACTTGAGCAACAGTATGTGAGATACTTTTTTCTGAACAAAAAGAGTTTTATCAACATTGCTTCTTTCAAAACCAAGAGTCATCAAGAATTCAATCAATCTACCATACCAAGCTCTAGAGGCTTGTTTGAGACCACACCAAGCCTTTTTCAGTTTGAACACATGATCAGATTTATGAGGATCCTCAAAACATTTTGTTTGCTCAACAAATGCTTCTTCATTCAGAAAACCACTTAGAAAAGCACTTTTAACATCCATATGAAAAAGCTTTATTTTCAGATAACAAGAAATGGCAATTAAGAAACTAATAGATTCCAGCATAGCAACGGGAGCAAAAGTTTCATCATAATCAAGCCCTTCTATTTGAGTATAACCTTATGCCACTAGACGAGCTTTATTACGAATAACTTTTCCTGACTCATCAGTTAAGTTTTAAAAAATCCATTTTGTTCCAATCACATTTACATCATAAGGTCTAGGACTAAATCCCAAACATCATTATTAGTGAATTGGTGGAGCTCTTCATGCATAACATTTATCCAAAATTCATCCTTTAAAGCTTTATCAACATTTTTTGGTTCTACATTAGAAATGAAACATTCACCATGCACACTCAAGAAAGAAGAGGATAAACAAGAATTTTTTACCATTTTGGAGTAATCCTTTCTTTCCTTGGTACGAGTTCGAAGACTATCATAAACATTACCAATAACTTGAGAAATGGGATGATTACTCCTAATTCTAGCAGGAGGAGTTCTTCTGATCAACACTTTTTCATGTGGTACATTCTGTTGGTTTGAGGAATCTGCTTTAGTAGAGTTATTATCATCATTCTATTCAAGTTGTTCTTGAGTTGCCTGAGGTGTTGCATCACCTTCTTGAACACTTTCTTCAGTTTGCTTCAAATTTGAACTTTCTTTCTCTTCAATCAAGTCTTGCACTTGATATTCCTCCCTATTCCCTGCAATGTTAGAAAGGTCATTGATGGGTATGGCCCAGTAACTTCGGATCGGGTTGACACTCCGATCCGACCCAAGCGACTAAGCCCAGCAACCGGCCCAGAAGCATGCGGCCTAAATAACGTGGCCTAAATAGCGTGGCCCAATTGCAGCGTTCCCCACATTCTTGGCCCATAATCTACTCCCAACTTCCATGCAACAGGAATAGGCGCAATTGTAGGGAGTTAGTTAGGGTTTTGAGTTGAGTAGTATAAATAGGAGAATTGTTCTCAGAATGAGGGTTGGCGTTTTGGATTTTGAAATTGTTACGTGTAAACTCAAAGAGTATAGTGAAAGAAACACCTCGGCAGGTGCCATTTTTCAGCCCGTGGACGTTGATCTCCAGATCGAACCACGTACATCTTGTGTTTTTTCATATTTCTTGCATTGATTTTCGCTGAGTCTCTTGGATAACGGATTGCGCTTTATCAATTGGCGCCGTCTGTGGGAACCGTAAGGGATTGTGATATTGACATTGCATTTGATATACTATGGTGACCACTCGCTTAAATCAATCTCGTCAAGGTGATCAGATCAACCAAGATCCACCCATGGATCATGTTTTGCCGCTGAGGCAATCGCCGATGCGGGATACCTCTCATCATCAGGGCAACCAGGGCCCGACCATGAATCCGCACAACCAATTCTTACCTCTACCTCCACAAGACATGCAAAACCCTAATCCCGCTGCCGCACGACCGCAGGTTAATATTCAGATGACTCCAGAACTACTCCAGGCTTTCCTACAAGAACATGCTCATGTTCTCCAAGACTGGGCGGCCAATCGCCTGAATCCTGATGGACCTGCCGGACACGCTGTCAATCCTGCAGTGCATCCACATCGTCAACACTCGCACGGCCGACAAGATCCAGTGCACCGCGGACGTCAGGATCGGCGACGGGAGCGACCTGGTTCTCCCGAGGACCATGGGAGTTCTAATGGGTCGAGACAGCGCAACGACGAACCTGCAGACGCCGATCGCCGCCGTCCACTTAACGCGGCTAAAATAGTTCGTTATGCCAATCCTCATACTCTAGATCTCCAGGAGTATGAGCGAGTACAACGCAATGTCGAACTAGATAGAATCCTAGGCCTTGACGCCAATGGGGACATTATCACACCATTCTCTCAAGAAATTATGGCCACGTCCGTTCCCGAAGGGTTCAAAAGGCCTGCCATACCACCTTACGACGACACGGGGGATCCAGCCAATTTTCTTGGAGCTTTTAGGCACAACATGCTCAGCCGCGATCATACCACATCCCTTCACTATTGTAAGATCTTCCCCGAATATCTTCAGGACGAGGCTCGGGTTTGGTTTGATTCTCTACCTCGTAATAGCATATCCTCTTTTAGAGAACTTGTCGAGCACTTTTGGTCGCGTTTCGAAGCACGTGCAAAGCCAATGGCCACTTTGGCCGACCTTATGAATATGGAACAACGGGACAGCGAAACCGTTACCCAATTTCTTGACCGCTTTACAGCGGAGAGTCTAAAGGTAGGAGGCTGCTCGGATGATGTTATCATCAATGCCTTCATGAATGGTCTTCGTCCCGGACCACTCTACACCAAGTTGGTTCGTAATCCTCCGGTCACAACCCGAGCTCTGTTTAATACTGTGTGCAGATATGCTAAGGCTGAGGAGCAGACTCGTCGGAAGCGTGAGAAACATGCTAGTAAACGGCAGTCCGATAGGGCACAGGTTGGGCCCAGCGCACGACCTAGTGCTTTTTCTCGTCTGAACCAGGGGCGTTCAGAATCTCGAAGGGATATTCCACAATTCACCCCGCTTACAAAATCGCGAGCTGAAATTCTTTCTGTTCACAAGAATGATTTACGGCCCTGTCCGCGGATGACTGCTCCGCCTGAAAAACGAAATCGCGAGAAGTGATGCGCATACCACCGTGATCATGGACATGAGACGGAGGAGTGCCGAGAGCTCGGGAAGGAAATTGAAGATTGTCTAAAGAAAGGCTTCTTGCGACAATACATTGCTCGGACCGATGACAAGCCTCGGTCCAGCCAAAATGGGGGTTCATCCCAAAACCGTGGAGGTTATCATGACCGTGGTTCGCGTCAAAACAGGCCGCAATGGCAGAACAATAGGCCGGGGTCTAACAATTATGCACGACAAGACCATGAAAATCGTCAACAGCCTCGTTTTTTGCCACCACCACCTCCTCCGGGAGGACCAGGAGACAATGCACCTACTCACGTCATAAACGTGATTTACGGGGCCCTTCCCACTGGAGCTTCGCGAAATGCTTTGAAGGCAGAGGCTCGCCGTCCTCCTCCCGAGGAGCCGCGTCATAAGCGCCTCCATCAATCCGAAACTGTCAGTTTCACAGATAGAGATCCAGTTCCAGAGATTACACCCCATACCGACGCCATCGTCATTGACATGGCTGTAGCTAATGTTACAGTCAAGCGAGTCTTCGTAGACAATGGAGCCGCAGTGAGTGTTATATTCACCGACTGTTTCCAGAAAATGGGAATTCCTCGTGAGCAACTTCGGCCGGCCCCTGGGCCGTTACAGACCTTCACTCAGGGCGAAGTTCAGCCAGATGGCGTTATTAATCTCCCGGCATCTCTGGGAACCTATCCGGCAATAAAAACCATTTTTGTGGATTTTTACGTAGTTAACTCTCCGTCCCCGTATAATATGATTTTGGGTCGGGATTGGCTTACCCCCGCCAGAGCCATATGCTCCACATACCACCTCGCGCTAAAATTCCCTACATCGCATGGTGAAGTGGCTATCCGCGGTAATCAGCGGGTTTCAAAGGAGTGCATGTACGTCGCACTCAAAAAGGCAGCAAAGGTTCCTCCTAAGCAGCAGCTTCAGGTGGCATCATCGACTTTCGAATTTAACCTAACTTTAGACAACTTTTTTTGTCTAGCACTTTCTCCCTTTATATATATATCATCCCATTCGAATTTAACCTAACTTTAGACAAATTTTGGATACCTTTTTTATACTTGGAGAGCCCATTTCAGCCACCAAGGAAGGAGATTGGACTAGAGATTGAAGGATCATCTTCTCCAATTGACATCTTTGGATTCACCCATATCAGTATCATGTTTCTTTATTTTTCCAATTTTTTCCTGATTGTATTAGTTAATATAGGTGGCTAGCACCCTTAGTTCATCCTTGATCATTGTGGAACCTTGAGTCGAGACATTGATGTGATTATTACGGTTAATGTTACCGAGATTATTGTGTATTTAAGTGTTTTGTGTTATTTGCTCTTATTGACTCACATTTATGAATTGATTATTGGTTTGATCACCCTTTAAGGGATTTGTGAATGTGTTGCTAGAATAGGAGATTACTATCCGTAATTGTAGGATTTCCGATTCCCGTGTAGCAAACAATAGTTATTTATTGGGGATAACACAAAGTTCAACCACTAAAACCGAGCTTTCGAGTTTTATGTTGAATTTATCTCGTTGTCCTAGTGTTTAATGCTTTTGGGGATTGAATCTAAGAGAACTTGTTCGAGGATTCGGTTAAACTGAATAGGGTTAGTCGAAGAGCTTATTTTGATTAACTAAGATTAAGGGACAACAAGGCTATTAGAGCTTGTTAATAGTCTTGAGATAAGGGCTTAAATCACAATTTAATCGGGCATTAACAATAGTTGCATCAATTGTTCAAGACCAAGGGGAAGCATGATCAAGGGTGACTTGTTTTACTATTTGAAAACTAAAATGAAAAAAGATCTCTTCTATTGTTTTTGAGTACTTGTTTCTTTTAATTGTGTCTATTTGCTTTTGATTGTCACTAATAGATTGTTAGTTTCCCATCAACCCCCCCCATTATTGCTTTCTTAAGTATTTATTTCTTGCATACTTAATCCTAAACTGCTTGACATCGTAATCAAAACTGATCGGCCGTTCCCTGTGGGATCGACCCTTATTTACCATTCTACTCAGTAGGATAGTTAGTAATGTTTAAGTGTATTCTTCATACACATTTAATTTGGTAGTAGGAAACGACGCTACCAAATTTTGGCGCCGTTGCCAGGGAACGGTGATTAGAATAGAGTTGATTTGTTGATCAAGCATTATGATTAATTACATATATAGTTATCTTCTTGTTTAGCTTAGTAATTTCATCATCTCACTTTGTTTCCTTATTTTTTTTGTTTACTTGTAGTGAATGTTCTTGCGTTCGCAAGGAGAAAAAGGATTGCTATTTGAACCGGATATTAAGGAACGTGAACGTGAATTGAGAAGGAGAGCTCGAGATTTGGAGCAAGTCCGAGAAAGAATCGAAGTGCTGAATTTAGGGGGTGAAGAGATTATTAACTTGGAAGAAATGGCTGAGGATCAAGGTGAAGAAAGAACAATGAATGAGTTGGCTAACACAAGGGTTGCTCAAGAGCCCTTGTGCATCACCTTCCCAGCCATAGGAAACGACACTGCTTTCGAGTTGAAATCCGGACTCATCCACCTACTACCTTCCTTTCATGGACTGTCCGGAGAGGACCCTCATAAGCACCTCAAGGATTTCCATGTGGTTTGTTCAAGTAGGAAGCCATCGAGGGTAACGGAAGAACAGATCAAACTTCGAGCATTCCCGTTTTCCCGGAAGGATCTTGCTTGGGATTGGCTATACTACCTTCCATCCGGATCAATCACCACCTGGGAGCAGATGGAAACCCAATTCCTTGAAAAATTCTCCCCAGCTTCTCGTGCCACCACCATTCGAAAGGAGATCAGTGGAGTGAGGCAGATGCAAGGTGAGACATTATATGAGTATTGGGAACGTTTCAAGAGACTTGTCGGAAGTTGCCCTCCACATCAAATCACTCCACAACTGCTAATTCAGTACTGGTACGAAGGACTTTGCCTAGCAGATCGAAATATGATTGATTTGGCGAGTGGAGGGGTTCTATCTGATAAGACACCTACTGAGGCTCGAGCACTGATATCCAAAATAGCTCCAATACTCAACAGTTTGGATGCAGAGAGCCGGTGAGACGGGTCAAGGATGTGATAGACTCAACTGTTGAAGAGAGGTTAGACCAACTCACCGACTTGGTGAAAAAGGTAATCTCGGGTGGCACACCTACTTCCAAGCCTTGCTGAATTTGCCAAGTCACTGAGCACTCCACTGACACTTGCCCAGTTCTCGGAGAAGAGATGGAGGCCCACGCCAATGCGGTTCACAACTTTAATCCCAACTCATCCGGGAGGAAGTATGATCCGTATTCACAATCATACAACCCGGGTTGGAGGTACCATCCGAATTTCAAATACGGCAATCAGAATCCGAGCAATAATCAACAAGGTGATCACAGTGGGCAAAATCGACCCCCTTTTCCTAGGGGAATGTTCCAGCAAAGACAGCAACCCGAGCAGGTACCCTGTGATCCATCTCTTTCTGATATAGTGAAAAGCCTAGCCACTAGTACGCTCCAATTACAGAAGGAATCAAGTTCTAGGTTTCAGAGTATCGAAAATCAAGTCAGTCAGATAGCATCGGCGTTATCTCGTTTAGAAAATGCACAAGGAGGAAGATTACCGGCTCAACCGGAAGTCAACCCGAAAAATGTGAGTGCCATTGTTGTTATGAATGAGGAGTTACTTGGAGAGCCTGAAAAGCCCGGGTATACATCACAAGGAAAGACTGAGGACGTGGATGATGGTCCGAGGAAAGAAGAGACTCCCCATGTGGTTGAAATTAAAGTTCGGACACCTAAGTGGAAGATTGCTAAGGAGTTGCGTAAGCAAAAGGAGGCATTAGCTTCATGCTTCCCCGACCACCTATTGCCTTTTCCTACCATGAAATACCCTCCACAAAGTGAAATTGAGAATGTCAGTGTGGGGATTTTGAGAAGCGCGAAGGTCCTTGAAAAGGGGAAGTCAAGTGAAGGAGCAAGTAGAGTTGGAAGTGAAAGGGACTGTGCAAAACATGAAATCTCGGCCGAGACATATCAGGATCTCGGCCGAGATGTCCCACCTCGTCCAGAAGACAAAATTCTCTGCCCACTTATCTCGGCCGAGATACATAAGGATCTCGGCCGAGATTCCCTGAAGTCCAACAAAAATCCTGAAATGCCCCCACTTCCGTTTCCGAGTCAAATGAAGAAGATTCCCGACAAAAATAGAGACAAGGAGATAATGGAGGTATTCAGGAAGGTGGAAATCAGTATTCCCTTGATGGACGCCGTAAAACAGATTCCGCAGTACGTAAAGTTTTTGAAAGATTTATGCACCAACAAAAGGAGTCTACATGGGAATGAGAAAGTCTTCATGGGAGAAAATATCTCGGCGGTTTTTCAGAAGATGCCACAGAAATGCAAGGACCCGGGAATGTTCACCATCCCGTGTAAGATTGGTAATTGTCTGATTGAGAAAGCTATGCTTGATTTGGGGGCATCGATCAATGTGATGCCCCGTTCTATTTTCAATAGCTTGAACTTGGGTCCACTGAAAGACACGAGGGTAGTCATCCAACTGGTGGACCGAAGCACCTCGTTTCCGTACGGGGTGATTGAGGACGTGATAGTTGAGGTGGATAACCTCATCTTTCCAGCAGATTTCTATGTACTTGACATGCATGGAAATTCGCCCGATTCCACTCCAATCTTGCTTGGGAGGCCGTTCTTAAATACCTCCCAAACAAAGATTGACGTGCGAGAGGGAACTCTTAGCATGGAATTTGCTGGCCAAGTGGTGCAATTCAATATCTTTGATTCAATGAAATATCCTGAGGAATTGCATAGTGTTTGTTCTATTGATGTCATTGATGTTATTGATCCCCTTGTGGAGGGAGTGTTTGAGTGTTATTGTAGGGACAAAGAAGCAATTGAATTGGTGGCCGATCTAGAGAAGATAGAGCCAATGGACACCAAGAAAGAGTTGGTGGGGATAGTGGAACAATCGAAATCATTCAAGCCTTTCCGAACCAAGTCCTTTCCCAAATTCTTACCCTTGCCTGAACCTTAAGAAAATCTGCTACCTTCTACCATCAAGGCACCAACCCTTGAGCTCAAAGCCCTCCCCCCCATCTCAAATACACATATCTTGGGGAGGACGAAACCCTACCGGTGATTATCTCATCAAAGCTCACATCCACTCAAGAGCAAGCATTGATCGGGGTCCTCAAGGTTAACAAAGAAGCTATAGGATGGGCTATTGCTGATATCAAAGGCATTAGTCCATCCCTATGCATGCACCGGATATTATTGGAGGATAATGTCAAACCAAGTTCCCCCAAAGGCGACTTAACCCACCTATGATGGAGGTGGTGAAGACGGAGATCATTAAGTTACTCGATGTTGGGATTATCTACCCAATATCGGATAGTGAATATGTGAGCCCAACGCAAGTCGTGCCCAAAAAGTCGGGAGTGATGGTGGTGGAGAACAAAGACGGGGAAATGGTCCCCACCCGCTTGCAAACCGGATGGAGAGTGTGCATCGATTACCGCAAGCTAAATGCCATGACCCGCAAGGATCATTTCCCTTTGCCATTCATTGACCAAATGCTTGAGAGATTGGCCGGGCATTCCTTCTATTGCTTTTTGGATGGATACTCTGGATATTTTCAAATACCCATCTCTCCAGAAGATCAAGAGAAGACCACTTTTACATGTCCCTTCGGCACTTTTGCATGGAGGAGAATGCCATTTGGGCTATGCAATGCCCCGGCCACCTTTCAAAAGTGTATGGTAAGCATTTTTTCCGAATATGTAGGGCATATTATTGAAGTTTTCATGGATGATTTTAGTGTGTATGGTGAGTCTTTCGAAAAATGCCTTGATAATCTTGCTAAAATTCTGAAAAGGTGCATAGAAACAAATCTTGTGTTGAATTGGGAAAAATGCCACTTCATGGTGGAACAAGGAATTGTGTTGGGCCATGTAGTTTCTAGAAAGGGAATAGAAGTAGACAAAGCAAAAATTGATATTATTTCTTCTCTCCCTTACCCCGCAAATGTGCGGGAAGTGCGTTCTTTTTTGGGCCATGCAGGATTTTACAGGAGGTTTATCGAAGATTTTTCGAAGATAGCTGCTCCTTTGTTCCGGTTGCTACAAAAAGATGTGGAGTTTGATGTGAGCAAGGAATGCAAGTTGGCATTTGATGAGTTGAAGAAGAGATTGGTTACCCCTCCAATTATCCAACCGCTAGATTGGGAATTGCCTTTTGAGCTAATGTGCAATGCTAGTGTACAAGCCTTGGGGGCAGTTTTGGGACAGAAAAGAGGAAAGGTGACCCATGTCATCTACTATGCTTCACGTACTTTGAACGCAGCTCAGATGAATTACACTACCACAGAGAAGGAGCTGCTAGCTGTTGTGTTTGCATTAGAAAAGTTTCGGTCTTACCTTGTTGGGACAAGGATCATCGTATATACCGACCACGCAGCATTGAGGCACCTCATGGCTAAAAAGGAGGCGAAGCCTAGGCTTATTCGCTGGATATTACTTCTCCAAGAATTTGACCTAGAGATCAAGGATAAGAAAGGGTCGGAAAATTGTGTTGCAGATCATCTCAGCCGAATAACCCAACAGGAAACGGACTTGCCTCTCTGGGAAAGCTTTCCAGACGAGCAATTACTAGTAATGATAGGCACGAAGGTTCCTTGGTATGCCAACATGGTGAATTATTTGGTGTCCAAGAGATTTCCTATTGGGATGAGTAAACCGCAGAAGGATAGGTTGAAGAGTGAGTCGAAGCATTTTGTTTGGGATGATCCATACCTGTGGAAATATGGTTCAGATCAAGTAATCAGGAGATGCATTCCCGAAGACGAAGTGCAGTCGGTGTTGAATTTTTGCCACTCACATGCTTGTGGAGGCCACTTCGGGCCGAAGAGGACGGCATACAAAGTGCTTGAGAGTGGACTGTTTTGGCCCACCATATTTAGAGATCCTTGCTTTTTGCAAGTCCTGTGACAACTGTCAAAAGACGGGAAATGTCTCTCAAAGAAATCAAATGCCCCAAAACCCGATTGTAGTCTGTGAAATTTTTTATGTTTGGGGTATGGACTTCATGGGACCGTTTCCTTTGTCTTATGGGAATTTGTACATATTGTTGGCTGTTGACTATGTGTCCAAGTGGGTGGAGGCGAAAGCAACCCGAACCAATGACTCTAAAGTTGTGGCCGAGTTCGTCCAATCCAACATTTTTGCTCGGTTTGGGATACTAAAAGCCATCATAAGTGATAGAGGCACACACTTTTGCAACCGAACAATCGAAGCATTGCTGAAGAAATGACGCTGTATTGCACAAAGTTTTGACGCCTTATCATCCACAAACCAATGGGCAAGCCGAAACTTCGAATCGGGAAATCAAGTCGATATTGGAGAAGACCGTGCAACCAAATCACAAGGACTGGAGTTTGAGGCTCAATGATGCATTATGGGCGTATAGGACTCCCTATAAAACTCCAATTGGTATGTCTCCCTTTCGACTCATTTATGGAAAGTAATGCCATCTCCCGGTGGAACTTGAACATAGAGCCTACTGGGCTATTCGGAGATGCAACATGAACCTTGATGAAGCCGGTGTACACCGAAAGCTCCAATTGCAAGAGCTCGAAGAAATTCAAAATGAAGCCTTTGAAAATGCCATGATCTACAAGGAGAAAACGAAGGCTTTTCATGACTCGAGAATTACCCAGAAAACGTTTGTGGTTGGGGAGAAAGTGCTATTATATCACTCTCGGTTGAAGTTATTTCCGGGCAAGCTCCGTTCGAGGTGGGTAGGACCCTTTGTTGTCACTAAGGTGTTCGATCATGGAGCCATCGAAATTGAAAGTGGTAAAACCGGAAAAATCTTCAAGGTCAATGGGCATCTTCTCAAGCCTTATCTAGAACATATTCAAGAAAGCCCCGGTGAAGAAGAACGAGTGGAAGACTCACCACCAAACTGAAAGAGCATCCGTCGAGCCAACGACGTTAAACAAAGGCGCTTTTCGGGAGGCAACCCGGCGGTTACTCGTTTTCTCGTATTTTAAATTCATAGTTTAGTAGTTTTACTATTATTTACATATTTTGAATTGTGTTGGTTAAAATGTATGTAGGTACCAAACAAGCAAATCAAAGCCAAGACATGGTGTAGAATGGGGGTGAAGAACACCAAAAAGGTGGAAAAATGCAGGGGAGGACAATCTCGGCCGAGACACAGAAGAAATCTCGGCCGAGACTCCATGTGAGTGAAAAGGGCAAATCTTCCCTGGAAGCCTTTCTCGGCCGAGACACATGCCTCATCTCGGCCGAGATCCAAAGATGCAAAAAACTGGAAAATTTGCTGGGAGATAATCTTGGCCGAGAAACTACATTATCTCGGCCGAGATTCAGAAGGGCCCAAAATGAAGAAATTTCTCTGGAAGCAAATCTCGGCCGAGACACTACAGCATCTCGGCCGAGACGGGTTTGAATGGAAATTGAGCCAATTTCGCTGGAAGAGCATCTCGACCGAGACAGGACCGAATCTAGGCCGAGACGGGGTTGTCCAGAATGGGGGAAAATTTGCTGGAAGAGCATCTCGGCCGAGACAGGACAAAATCTAGGCCGAGATGGGATTGTCCAGAATGGGGGAAAATTTGCTGAAGAACAATCTCGGCCGAGACACTAAAGAATCTCGGCCGAGATCCCTTGCCGAGTCAAGTTGTCCTGAAAGCGTAGAACGAATCTCGGCCGAGACACAGAGCCCAAATTCGAATCTCGGCCGAGACGAAAAACAGGTATAAATACCCCCTGCGCGAAAATTAGGTCAGTTCTTCCCCAAAAACTTGCGATTTTCACACACTCACGCACACACTACTCCAATAATCACCCTTGCACTCTATTTCCACCCCTCAAATTCACACCACACCTTACTCACATCACCACACCCACTCTCCTTCGAAAATATTTGGATTTGGAGCACATTTGATGTCGAGTCAAAAAGGACGCAAACAATCCAAATTCAAAAACTTTTCGATTAAACTCAACTGGTAAGTACGGCTATCTCCTCCTTTCGATTTATTGTTGCGTATTAGTGTATACATTGTTGAGATTGAGAGTCAATTTTACGTTTATATGCATGCTCGTTGAACTTGGTTATACATACAAGTACTTGTATTGATTTTTTGCCAATTGATAAGTGTTATGCATTTTAAATGATAGAATTGACATGATAGTTCGTATAGTTGCTTGATGATTGAGTGGGTGGATTGTTGAGTATAGTCTTGTGAGTTTTTGAAAAGGCTAAATTCGTTGTGGCATATTATCAAGCATGTGCTAGGCATTAAATTGTTGTGCCTAGGTTAGCTAAATTCGACTATATTCTCTGGTTTTTAAGACTAATTGTTGATATTATCGTAACATGTGACCTTATTTGAATATGATTTGGTTGTCATTGCATGGTTGATACATTTTTCCTTGTTTTTGTTAGAGATATAGTCGGATTCAAGTGAACCTAGGCATCTCTTACTTGCACTTGAACTAGTTATTTTGCCACAAGTTTTTGATGATTGAATTGTTGATTTTAGGTACCCATGGCACCTCCGAAAATCACAAAAGGCAACACTCAAGAAGGCACCTCTGGCCGAAGAGTCACGCAAAAAATCCGAAGAAGCCAAGCCAAGGGCAAGGAGAAGGCTGTTGAGCCTACTCCGGAGGTTCCTCCACCGGAAGTTCCACCGACTTCCACTGACAAGTCCACTAAACCCATTGATTTTGATATCGTGCTGAAAACAGAGGATCAAAGAAAACGGTTTGACAAATTGATGAAGAGGGGGGTGTCAGCTACCCGCTTTGGCGATCCCAAGATCTTGGACGCCATGGGAATCCGGCAAAATGTTCTGGAGTTGTTAGACACAGCAGGTCTAGTTCAGTGCCTCGCACCCCGCCCAACTTTCCTCAAATTTGTGCTCGAGTTTTTCAGCACACTCGAGATCGAGGAGGAGGTCATTTCCGGCTCTACAATGCATCATTTCAAATTCCAGCTTCTAAATGAAAAGAAGACACTACGCCACGACGGCTTGGAAAACATATATGGCTTCAAGCCTAGAGCCTACGGTGATAACCATGCGTTGAGAGAGTTCAACGTGCAATGATTCTGGGAGCAAATCACTGCCGCCCCTGGAATAGTTGCACCTCAAGCATATGATTCAAGGGGCTCTAGGCTCACCGCCATTCGAAACCCCGTCGTGAAGTATTTACAGAAGCTGTTGAGCTCCACCATATGTGGACGGAAAGAGATCAGCTCTCCCCGGTTATACGAGATGGAAATTCTTTGGGTCATCGTGGATCGGAGAAAGAGGGACTTCCAACAGGATTTGGCATCATGTTTTCAGAAGATAGTGAAAGAACTAAGGACGGAGAGGAAAAGAGAAACGAAAATACCCGAACCCGATCTATTGTGGGGCGTTGATAACCCCTGTACTCGAGCACTACCATGTTCCCCTTCCAGAGTACACACCTATCACTACTGATTATTATTTGGATTGGGAGGAGATGGAGAACATGCGCATTGCCATGCTCGGGTACAAAGAGGGCATATCGGGTCCGGCTGTCCCTTACGTTCTCCAAAACGAGGGACCTTACCTCCGCCTACCCAACCTCGGACTGACTTACATCACCAACCTGGCAAGCAAGCTGAATTTGGAACTGAGCTCCGAGGCACACCTCAATGCATCCTTGGAGCCAAACCGGGAAGAATTGACCAAGTTCAAGCAAGCTAAAAAGCCACGTCCGGTGGCACGGGTTCGGAGCGTGGGGGTTGAAGGGGAAGGCAGTAGCCAGCCAGAGCAACCGTCAAGGAAAAGATCGTCTACTGCCATTCTAACTCAATCTGAGGTCCAGGAACGGCAAGAGGGCTTGATGGCGGCCATGGGGGACGAAATCAAAGGTGTCAGAGCCGAATTGGTGGAGATGCGAGCATCTATTGGAGCTGAGCTGAGAGGGATCAAGGAGACTATCTAAGAAAATCAGACCAAGATTCTCGACCTTTTCAAATCAATCAAAGGATGCTTCACCGGCTCGAACCCCCGACCTTCCCGCTCGCTGTGAGTAGAGCGACCGAGAAGTCTTACCTTTTTGTCCCAAACTTAGTTGAAAAACTAAGTTTGGGGGAAAACAAAGAGATAAGACCATTTCGGCCGCTCGAGACCCCCTACCCCTCGTTTTTCTTCTTTCATTATCTTTATTGTTGGCCTGTGAGCCATTTGACATGACTTGTTTGTTGGATTTCTTGTGATGGCCTGTGCCAATCTGATTTGTATATTGATTGCTTTTGTGATATATGTCCATTTTGATTGTTGGTAATATTACCGGCCTGTGAGCCAATTGTCATATTTTCTTATTAGCCTTGTTGGTAATATTATTACATATTCAATTGGATGTTTCGGATTTTTGAATAATCATTGGGTGCTTTAAAGTCAAATTGTTTGTTTGTGTTGATAAGTACACACATTTTCCCCTTATTGTTATAGGAGTAGGATTCTTAATAAAGTAGTTCATTTAGTTAATGTTTGTGAATAAACGTGTAATAAAATGGTTAAGTTCGGCGAGCCACCAAATTGTACTCCTCTTTTTCCACAAACTAAGTTTGCAACTAAGTTTGGGGAGGGGGTGGGATTCGTACAAATTGGCAGCTCGAGAAAGCAATTGGATGAAGTTTAGGATAAAAAAAAAATGTGGCATTGATTAATGATGAAATTTTTTGACAAATATCTTTGAAAGAAGCACATGGTAGAGCATGATAGACTTTTTGAAACAAAATTGAACATACACTCAAAACTTTTGATCAAAATTGCAACCGAGTGAGTTTTTGAGCTTTAGAAGATACTCCCATCTTTGGAGTAATGTAAACTTTCTTTCGGTGTGAAATTCATTGAGTGCATTTAGTTGTCTCTAGAACTTGCCTTGATTCTCTATTTTGCATGAGTCGGTGCATTGTGTGACATTGAAAATGATCTTAGGCAATCCTTGACTTGAGCCTACTTTCAAGCTTGAAAACACGTCCTTTTTACCTAATTTGATATTGTCTCTAGTTGAGCCCCTTGAGCTTTTAGCCTCTTGTTTGACAGCCCAACTCTACAAGCCGAAACCCTTTCGATTAGCCTTTGAACCTAATTGGACTATTTAAGTATGAGGGAGGTGGTTGGAAGGTAGTCGGGTAATTTGGGATTGAAAGGGGTAATCTATGGGGAATATTGAAAGGTGAAAAGAGATGAAACACTAGGAAAAGAATCGAAAACACTAGTCCTCTCCAATATTTGTTTATACAATAAAAAAAAAAAAATAGTTGTATATACTCAATTGATGCTTTTGATTTGGAGAAGCTAGTAATATAAATACCTTTCGATAGATGTTCTCAAAGTGGTAGAAATTCAAAGAAAATACACTCCAACGGAGAATTGAGAAAACAATTAGGTTGTGGACTTTGTGGTAAGGGGAAGAAACCAATTTTGGGATTGGTTTACTAAGAAAGTAAAGAGTGAGGTAAAGGTATTGTTGTTTGAGGAGTGGATGAGATTAGCTAACTCATTTAGTCCATTTTATAGTCACTTCTACCCAAAATTATCCCACCTTACCCCAAACCAACATTACAACCCGTTAAAGACCTTTTTGATTATTTGTCACACATGTCAGGTACACATCGAAGTTTAGATGATTGGCAAGCTTATGGTAGGCATTTTATGCATTTCAGTGTGAGCGTATACACTACCCTTTTGATACACTTGAGAGTCGAGAGTTACACTCACCATGTGAGGATCTTAAGTTGAGATTGTTTTGTCTCGAGAGTAGTGGATCTAGTCTATCACACATGCTCACTTTTATCATGACCTCTTACTCTTTTTCATGAAAATTCTGAAATCAAATGCCACTAAACTTTGTCCTAAACGCGTGTTCTTTTGTCTTTCTCTTTATTGTTCGGGACGAACAAGTTTTAAGTTTGGGAGATTTGGTACACATGTTCCGTGCACGCACTTTAGGGCACTTTTAGTGTCATTTTAGTGTCAATAACGTGCATAATTATGTGTATTTAGTGCTTTTATATTCTAATGAGCAAAATAATGCGTTAGGGCTATTTTTGTATTAAGACAGGTGTAAAAAGGGTCGAAATCAAACATTAAACGATCGCGGAGTCGAGGGATCAATCGAGGCAATAAAGGAAGAGCCAACTAAAGATCTCGGCCAAGACAGGATGCTAATCTCGGCCGAGATGAGCCTCCAGGGGTTTTATGAATTTTTGCAAGACTGAAGATCTCGGCCGAGATTCAATCTCATCTCGGCCGAGATTCAATCTCATCTCGGCCGAGATGAGGCTCCAGGGAATTTCTGAAGAATCTCAAAGATGAAAGTCTCGTCCGAGATGAAATCCAATCTCGGTCGAGATGAGTCAAACCTAAAAAAGCCCTAGTTTCCCCTTTTCACGTCTCGGCCGAGATGCAACCCAATCTCGGCCGAGATCGACCTTCGACCCAAAATTCTTGAAAGCCCTTTTTCACGTCTCGGTCGAGACACACTCCCGTCTCGGCCGAGATTCACTACCCTGTTTTAAAATCCTGAATACGTTTTTGCCTATTTTTGTCTAGCACTTTCTCCCTTTATATATATATCATCCCATTCGAATTTAACCTAACTTTAGACAACTTTTGGATACCTTTTTGATACTTGGAGAGCCCATTTCAGCCACCAAGGAAGGAGATTGGACTAGAGATTGAAGGATCATCTTCTCCAATTGACATCTTTGGATTCACCCATATCAGTATCATGTTTCTTTATTTTTCCAATTTTTTCCTGATTGTATTAGTTAATATAGGTGGCTAGCACCCTTAGTTCATCCTTGATCATTGTGGAACCTTGAGTCGAGACATTGATGTGATTATTACGGTTAATGTTACCGAGATTATTGTGTATTTAAGTGTTTTGTGTTATTTGCTCTTATTGACTCACATTTATGAATTGATTATTGGTTTGATCACCCTTTAAGGGATTTGTGAATGTGTTGCTAGAATAGGAGATTACTATCCGTAATTGTAGGATTTCCGATTCCCGTGTAGCAAACAATAGTTATTTAATGGGGATAACACAAAGTTCAACCACTAAAACCGAGCTTTCGAGTTTTATGTTGAATTTATCTCGTTGTCCTAGTGTTTAATGCTTTTGGTGATTGAATCTAAGAGAGCTTGTTCGAGGATTCGGTTAAACTGAATAGGGTTAGTCGAAGAGCTTATTTTGATTAACTAAGATTAAGGGACAACAAGGCTATTAGAGCTTGTTAATAGTCTTGAGATAAGGGCTTAAACCACAATTTAATCGGGCATTAACAATAGTTGCATCAATTGTTCAAGACCAAGGGGAAGCATGATCAAGGGTGACTTGTTTTACTATTTGAAAACTAAAACCGAAAAAGATCTCTTCTATTGTTTTTGAGTACTTGTTTATTTTAATTGTGTCTATTTGCTTTTAATTGTCACTAATAGATTGTTAGTTTCCCATCAACACCCCCATTATTGCTTTCTTAAGTATTTATTTCTTGCATACTTAATCCTAAACTGCTTGACATCGTAATCAAAACTGTTTGGCCGTTCCCTGTGGGATCGACCCTTATTTACCATTCTACTCAGTAGGATAGTTAGTAAGGTTTAAGTGTATTCTTCATACACATTTAATTTGGTAGTAGGAAACGACGCTACCAGTTGCCTCCGGTACCTCCACCTCCTCCTCGTCCTCGGCCTCGTGCTCCCCCTCTGGCAAGGCCTGGTTCAACCCCGCGTCACCCTCTATAGTCTCTGCTGTGCTTTCCATGCGCGGGGTGGATCCTTTGTTCGTGGCTCCGAGGTGAACTCTCCCCACCTAAAGGACAGGAACTCTTCGTCCTGATCCACGTTCCAAGCAGCGATCTCCTCGGCACTTAGAATTGTCTTCTTCTCTGCCAGTGCCTTCACCAAGGGCCACTCTAGGACCCGAGATAGAGTATTAAAGTACGCCTCTTCCACGGCGCCAACAGAATTGTAATCATATCCGAACTCTGGACGATAAACGTCCACATTCGGATAGATCTCCTTCACCTCTTCCAGCAGCACAGAGCGTGTGGCCGTGTCGCCGACCGCGATAAAACCCATCTGGTAGTCCAGGAATGTGCTGGTCTGCAGTAGTTTTTCTGCAAACGTCTTCAACACGGCCTCCTGGCCCTCAACTACTGCCGCCTCCTTGGCCTTCAGCTCCGCACGCAATTCCGCCGCCTGGCCACGGAGCACCCCGGCCTCCGCTTCCACCTCGCGCAGTTGCGCCACCTCCTTCTCCACCAAGGTAGCTCTTTTGCGAGCCTTGGACTGGTCATGAGTTAACCTGTCATTGCGCGATCGCAACTCCCTCACCACCTCGGCCAACTCCTCCTTAGCTTCCCTCTCACTCTGTCGGCCAAGGTCCATGATACCCTGAGTTAGCCGTAGTAGCTCCTCGGCGTCGGGCCCCTCCAGGCCCAGCTCACTTACTTGCCCCTGCCAACAAACACAGAAACAACACATCAGAAGCAAAGCTTCAGCAGCAGTTTTTCCTAAGGCAATGGTTATCACTACTGTACCTCGGGGGTCGGCTCCGTGCATAGTCTTTTGGCTATTCTCGGCGGAGTCGAAGAAGGCTCCGGCCTCCTCTTCAACCTTGGTGTCGACCCCGCGACCACAACATCTTCCTCCGTCCCTTGTGACGGCCTTGGACTCAGTGACACCCTCACTCTAGGACTCACTTCGGCAGTAGTCCCCTTCTTCCTCGACGCCGCGGGCACTGCGGGACTCTCCGAAGTCTCCTTTCCAAAGCGTCCCACTGCAAGAGAAGATCAATGGTTAAACTTATGCCAGTTATTAACGATTACACAATATTAAGAGTTCCTACCCTCCTCAGCTGCCCCGGCCGCCGACTCCTGCCCCCGGGTGGGATTCTCCTCTGCTACTCCCGAGTAGTAGGGACTTAACCCTGCCTCCTCCAACTCCTCCTTGGTGTAGAGGGTCTTGAACGTACCCACGGAAGGGAAGTGGTTCACAATCTCCGGCTCTGGCTCCACCACCGGGGCGTTATCTACTACTTCCTCCCTCCTCCACCTGGGGAGGGCCACATCAACCTTCACAAAAATAAATTTCTCCTTCCAAACCTCCACCTTACTCGGGTTTTTCACCTTAAACCCACCCCGGGCCCGTGGGCTAAAGGAGTACCACCCCTTCGATTTCCCGAAGGCTTTCAGTTGGAAGAAAAATCTAAATAATTCTACGTCCGGTTCCACCCCAACATTCTTACATACTACTGAAAACCCAACAACTTGCCTCACGGCATTGGGTGCTAGTTGACTCAAGGCAATGCCGTAATACCTCAGCAACCGCACTACAGAGTCCCAAAGGGGAAACCTAATTCCTATTCTCAAATGATCTATATACACACTTATGAAACCCTTCGGAGGACAACAAGCTCGGTCACTCGGCTCCGGAACAATATACTCTAAATTAAAGGAGAAATAGAAGGTTGGAATCAGGGCTTCTATTTGCACCCGCGACATCCGCAACGCCTCCGTGGCAACCTCAAACTCCTCCTCCCCGCAGTCGCTAAACCCTACTGCCCAGGTGCCAGACTCCATACCATCAGCCCTGTATACCATCCTAATCTCTCTTCTTTCCGGAATAATAAAGCGCAAGGGTTGTACGTCTAACGGGGTTTTGGTGGTCCCTACTTCTCTAATTGAAGACGAAGACGAAGAGGAAGACATACTTACTTGGTTTCGATTCGAAATTGATCACGACTTGGCATAGATGATCCTTTCGTTTTCTCCCGCTCTTTGTCTCTTACAAAACGCAAATGAGAGTAATGAAGTTTACTGTACAAGCCTTATTTATATATACTCATGCATCAACGGCTCCGATCTGGCCTTTTCAAATTTAGTGTCTCAGATTCGCGCATGGAAATCACGCGCGTTACAGTTACCAAGGCGCGTGGGGGACACGCTTATTGGAATTCTTAGACAACCTTACCCTTCCCCAGGAAGTTTTGGGACTCACTCCGGTGACCCCTTCACCTCGGGCATATTTTAGCTCGGCCTCACCAGACCTCATGACCCCGGGGGTGCTTCGATTCGATACAGTTCGGCGCCCGTTGAGGAGTAACCCCGTGTCTATTTTGGCTCAATCCAGTTTTATACTCGTGGATCCTCTACCCCGGGTGTACTTCAGCTCAGCTCCGGTCGTTCCCACGACCCCGGGGGTATTTTAGATCGGTCCAATTCAGACCCCGGTGAGTTCTCCACTCGGTCCCGATTGGCAACCCCGCCCCGGGGGTACTTCAGTTCGATACAGCTGCCCTACATCACCGCTCATTATACCATGCCATACTTTTAACCGAAGCTCCTACCTCGCTCCGGCTAGTGGGGGGGCATCTGATAGGTATGGCCCAGTAGCCGGGTCCACTGAGCCCAACACAGCTGAGCCCAACATAGCGCAAGCCCAACACAGCCGAGCCCAATCACCGCACATTTGGATATTGAGATCCCCATGATCTCCTCTCAACTTCCATGCAGATTTGGTGGGCGCAATTATAGGGATTCAGTTAGGGTTTTGTTTGTGATAGCATAAGTAGTAGAATTGTAGACGGATTGAGGGTTCGCACTTTGTACTCTAAAACTACAACTTGTAAGATTGAAAGAAAGATAGTGAAAAATACCTCGGTAGGTGATTGCCTCCGCCCGTGGATGCAGATCTCCGGATCGAACCACGTATATCTTGTGTTCTTTTCTTTTCTTGATAGTGTCGTTGATCAGGTTTTACTCCGAATTCCTTTGATAAACGGATTGCGCTTTATCAACGATCACAGCAGAGTAATTGAACTTGAATCTTTCTCTACGTACCCCGAGCTTTCAAACATAACTTTGATGAATACTGTTTTTAAAAACAATCATTGCTTAACAACTTGTAAACTTAAATCCTGTAGCAAGCAAAAGACCACTCGGGATTCATAGAGAATGGTTGTCCCAACTGGGGGAAATGTGAGGACCGGGCCACGCATGTCGAGGCATGTGAGAGCTTCAAGTCATGGTTGTCTGGGAAGCATGGGTCCTCAGGCAGGAAGTAGGACATGCAAGCTTGCATGGACGAAATCAAACAGCTGGCTCTCACCGTAGAAGCCCACATGACACTATAAGAAAAACTGTGTCCTGATAAAAATATTAGTGACGATCATATTATTATCGCTAGAAACGCGCCTATAGTGACAATAATTCTTTATATCACAATACGATATAAGTTGTGATTATTAGTGCAACTTTATATGTTGTTACAATTTATCGTCACTAAAACTTTTACACCCATTAACATTGTCGGTTGGAAAAGCTCATTGTCACTAATACAATCTTTTTAGTGACAAGGATTGGAGTCATGACTATTTATTCCATAGCTTTTTTTTTATTGTCATCCAAAACTTGTTAAAAAAAGATTAGGAGGATTAGTGATGAGTAGAGGTGGCAAAATCGACCAGGTTCGACGGGCCGGCTCAGTAGGCTCGATATTTTAGATGGATCGGGCCATAGAAATATAGGCTCGAAGTACTATTTGGCCCGATCGGGTCGGTCTAATGGCCTGAAGAAAATGAATACTTATTGTAAATAAAATAAAGTATTGGTAGTTTTTTTTGGTGTTGAGAATTTTTTTGAAGTAATTTCTATGTATTCATTATGAGAAATAAGAAACTATTATCATCTTCTTTAAATTAATGTATCTTCATTTTCTTGAACATAGATCAACTTTATTCTTAAAAACTAATAAATCAAAATAACACCCCTTTCATTTTGATCAATTTGATAAATGTACAACCTTTAAAAAATTATAAATCCTTGTTTATTCATCTTATTTTATTTTTTATCTGACCTATTCAATAATATATAACCCATTCTTATGAATAAAATAAAGTAAACGAGACATTAACTTTTAAAATCGGACACATATTTGGGACATAAAATAATTAAAAAAAAAAGGAATATAAGATCATCTTATTACCCTTTTATTTATAAAAATCTTAGAAGATGAGATATACTCCCTCTGTCCCATCCTAATTTGCACACTTTCCTTTTCGGTGCGTCCTCACTAATTTGCACACCCTTAGAAAGGAAAACTTTCTCACAATCTCCACCCTCAAAATCTCCATCACCAATCTCCATCTTTAAAAAAGTCAACTAAAAAGTAAAATATAATTTTTTTCTTAATATACGTGCCGGAGCAGGTGTGCAAATTAAGTCGGGACTGAAGGAGTATTACTTATTAAAATCAATACACACATCTCGAAAAATTATATAGAAGGATAATGTGATCATCGTATGCAAATGATTATTTTATTAAAGGACTTTTTCAAGAGAAAGGTATCAAATAATCTTAAATAACAAATAAATTTGGCTATGTTAAAATGATATTTTAACTTTGTACTCAATTATGCCAGAAATAATACTGTTAACTAAGGCTGCTAACGGTCTCTTAAAAAAAAAACAACTAAGGCTGCCAACAAAATCCATTTTAACATAGTTTCATCCATTAAAAAGCCTTTTTGCTATGTTGTATACACAGCAACTCCAAATATACATATCAATAGTTATTTCATTATTAGCACATAATAACTAAAACTAATATATCCCTAATATTTATATTAAATATATTAAACACTATGAAACTATTTCACACTTCTTTTCATTCTTTCTAAAGCTTCAGTTAAACCCTTTGTTAAATCTCCTTCTTAACATCTCCTCTCGATCTTCTTTTTAACCCAAAATCTCAAAATTTTCAACAAAGCTGAGGTTATACTGAACCCATTTATTGCAATTGCAGGGCTTTCTCTTGTTTTGTTCGGTGGAACATTTGACTTGGCCTACTCAAGAAAAACGAGATTGAAGCAAAAATAAGATTGTAGTTGAAGTTAAGTTAATTCGTAGTACGTTATTCTTTTTGTTGAGAAACAATGAATCACAAAACTGATTTCAAAGAAACAAGAAAAACAGAAACAAAAACCAGAAATGAACACAAGACGATTTTTACGTGGTTCGACTTATAAAGTCTACATCCACGGAGCAGAGAAGATCACCACTATAATCACGATCAAGAACAGTACATGAATTACAAGATCATCCAATGAAATCAGGATTGATCCAAGAAACCAAAACACAAGATATGAACTCAAACTCCAAGCTCTCTTCCTCTCGTGTTTTTCCCTCTACAACCCTCTCATCTCTCTCTAGATAGATTGAGAATATTCTGGAATGATCTCTCTTCTAATCGCACTGAAAAAACAGGGAAAGAGAACTCCTTATATCAGCTCCAGAAACAATAACAGCAAAACTGTCAAAACTGAAAGACAACGGTTTTAGCTAAAACCGTTGTCAGATTCTGTTATAACCGTTTTTTAACCAGAATTTCCAATTTTCTGTTTTGTGCTTCATGAACTGATTTTAGCTCCAATTCTTCACGCGATTAATCCTCCGAATGTGTATGAGTCAATTCCATTACACTTTTGCCCATGAATTTGAAGTATAGAATCATTTTATAGAAAAGTGATGAGAAGCATCAGATGCAATTTTTTGCTTGATTAATATTAAACATTTCTTATTGTCCATCGATTACATCATATGATTTGCTGAATCTCCAACTATTTATTCTCTATTATATCTTCAGAAATCAATATTAGAGTGTGGAAGCTTCAGGCTAAGTTATTAACAGTTGGCTAGTAACTATTTGATAAAATGTCTCAACTAGTTCATACAATTTGTCTTTACATCATTTACTGTTTTAAGTAAAGAATTAGGCTTCAAATATGTGTCCTACACCAAACAGTGAAGTAATGTCATCACGTTATTAAGATATAGTCGTTAACACCATTGCGGATCTATAAAATACGAAAAATGAAAATATAGAAATAGTTAGTGAAGTTGACATGACATAGTATGGAAAGTTTCAGTTGGAAACTTTGTATTGTAAATGTAGATTGTAGAATATTTGTGGCATCTCCTATCTTGGGTAGGCAAGTCTAACCAAATGTTTGGCTAGTCAAGTGTGGATGCTTGTATTTAGATGAATTGTTGAACCTTGTGCAACTTCGATGGAATGAATGATGATGAAATGTTGAATTATGGTGCATTTTCCTTTTTGAACATTGTAAATTGGTATGTTAGTGCTAGTCAAGCTATTCGAATTAATCAACTAAAACAACTATTAGTTGTTGATTCTTCAAGTATTCATTTTATATTATCTTTTTTCGGTTTTGATGTTAATATGAAATACTAAACTGATGTATCAACTTATTACAATTAAAAATGGTGTGTGGCTTATGGTCACCTATATTTACTCTAAATTAGAATCTCAAAATTCACTAAGCATATTGGGAATATTGGTTAATCTGGAAGAAACGTAAAATAACTTTGAACTCTTTGTTTTGGAGTAGTTGTAAATAAATATTATTTCATATAGCAACATTATATATAGGGTGACAATGGACGGGGTTGGGGCTAGTATTGAGCATTTCATCCCCATCCCCCACACGCCACCTAGAATACAATTATGTTGATTTTTATTTTAATGAGAATTGTTGTAGATTCAAGATTTGAGATATTGTAAGTAGTATTTGATATACATGCACATGAATTGAAATGGATAAAAGTTGGACGATGATTGAGGATAGAAGATTACCTCAATATGAAAATGGAGTTGAACAATTCCTTGATTTTGCCTATTCATCAATTGAACCCTCACAACAAATTAGACGTCCTTGTAAAAAATGTAATAGCGTTTAGTTTCAAAATCGAGATGATGTGGAAGCTGATTTATTTGAGAATGGAATACTTAAGAGTTATGGTGTATGAATGTTTCATGGTGAGGAATTTTATGTGTCTGGTGATGAAGACCTTGATCTTAAGGAAGAAGACAACAATGCTGGGGTTGGGTTTGACGAGAAAACCATCAATGAAACTCGTGGGAATCAAAGTGGTTGTGTCAACATGCAAAGCATGCTTGAAGATTGTTATACAGCAGCAAAAACAAATTCTTGGCCAGAAGATGATTCTATGAGAGACAAAAATGCAGTGCCAGAGCAAGAATCCAATAAGTTTATGAGATTACTAAAGGATGCTAATAAGGAATTATATCCAGGTTGTACAAGTTTTAGCAAGTTATCATTTGTTGTGACGCTGAGGCATATAAAGATTGTCGGTAGATGGAGTAATAAATCCTTTTCGATGTTGCTTGAAGTGTTGAAGAAAGCTCTTCCTGATGGTGAGGCTCTCTCCTGCTCGTACATGAAGCAAGAAAAATAATTCAAGATCTTGTGTTGGATTATGAGAAAAGCCATGCTTCTGTGAATGATTGTGTGCTATTCAGGAAGGAATACGAAAAAGATGAAAATTGCCCGAAAAGTTCTACACCTCGATACAAATTCACCGAGGTTGGCAATGATGCAAATGGAGTGAGAAAATGTAAAAAGGTACCACAAAAAGTTTTACGTTATTTCCCATTGAAACTAAGATTACAGAGGTTATTCATATCTAAAGAAATAGCACGCGATATGAGATGGCACAGAGAAAAACGTGCAGATGATTGAGACATCCGGCTGATGTTCAAGAATGGAAAGAATTTGATAGAACACATGAGTCATTTGCTCAAGACCCTCGTAATGTTAGAATTGGGTTAGCAACAAATGGTTTTAACCCTTTCTCAAATATGAGCTCATCTTATCACACTTGGCCTGTAATTCTTTTACCGTATAACCTACCACCATGGAAATGTTTGAAATCTCCCTTTTTCATTCTATCGATGCTTATACCAGGACCAACATCTCCCGGTAATGATATAAATGTTTTTCTAGAACCTTTAATTGATGAATTAAAGGATTTTTAGGATTATGTCATTAGAACTTATGATGCCTCAACTGGTTCTAAGTTCAACTTATGTGCAACAGTATTGTGGACTATACATGACTTTCCAGCATATGGATCAGTATCAGGATGGAGTACAAAAGGGTATATGACATGTCCTTCATGTAATAAGGAAACAACTAGTCTTTGGTTGCTGAATTCCAAAAAGATTTGTTATATGGGTCATTGTCGATTCTTACCGCACAATCATAAGTGGAGAGATATGAAAAGTGCTTTTGATGGTAACAAAGAAACTAGAGCTAAACCTGGACTTTTGACGGGGCATGATGTAGTTGAGCAATTAAGCTCTTTGCATCCAGTTCAACTCGGAAAGATGCATCCAAAGAAGAGAAAACGCGATGAAGAATTAAACTGGAAGAAATGCAGCATTTTCTTTAGTCTACCGTATTGGAGAACTCTAAAATTACGACATAACTTAGACGTGATGCATATAGAGAAGAATGTGTGTGATAATATTTTGGGTACATTATTGGACATTAAATGGAAAAGTAAAGATACAATCAAGGCTAGATTGATTTGCAAATGTTGCGGATAAGGCATCAGTTACATACTATAAGTAGTGGGGAATACATATTTGGT
Organism: Ajuga chamaepitys; assembly: GCA_958295605.1. Taxonomy (NCBI): domain Eukaryota; kingdom Viridiplantae; phylum Streptophyta; class Magnoliopsida; order Lamiales; family Lamiaceae; genus Ajuga; species Ajuga chamaepitys. The sequence continues at coordinate 37,921,689 of OY282495.1, forward strand.
GCCTCCTGCATGCTATACTTTATCTAAAGCTGAAAAAGGAAAATTGTGTGCATTCTTAGCCTCGGTGAAATATCCAGATTCTTTTGCTACAAGTTTATCAAAGCGTGTTAATGTCAGTGATTGCAGAATCTCAGGTTTAAAGACCCATGATTGTCACATCATCTTGCATCATTTATTGCCAGTATCAGTGTGTGGCATTTTGAATAGCAATGTGCACGAGGCATTACATGAGCTAAGCAATTTCTTCAAACAATTATGCTCAAAAGCATTAAAAATAGCTGACTTGGAATATCTTGAAGATCGAATTGCTTTGACCTTATGCAAGTTGGAAATAATATTTCCTCCAGCCTTTTTTGACGTAATAGTACACTTACCTATTCATCTTGCACGAGAGGTAATTTTAGGAGGACCTGTACGATTCCGATGGATGTTTCCAATTGATATGTAATCCTTGTTGTATTTCTCACTTATGTATATAATATTAGGACATAAATTATTGTTTAGTATTTCTAATTGGTTAAATTATATTTGTTTAGGTACTTACAAAAATTGAAGAAGTATGTTAAAAATAGGGCTTTCCCAGAAGGATTAATGGCTGAAGGTTATGTTGCTGAAGAATGTTTAACATTTAGTTTGCTCAATGTATATGAATGATATAGAGAAACAATTCAACAAAACGGAGCATAATTATGAAATATGCAAAGACAATTCCGAAAATACTTTGTCGGTGTTTTCTGAAAACCCACGCCTCACTGGGAAAGGCATCTACAGCTGCCTTGATGAAAAATCATTGAAACAGATTCATGCATATGTTCTCAAGAATTAGTGATGAAGTGTTGCCATTCATTAGGTATTTTAGTATTGCTTATTATAATTATTATTTGTATGTTTTCACCTGTAAGTATAATTTAATTTTGATTCTCCTATGTGATGAATATAATGATCTTGCATGTGAATATGATAAGATCATTGTATTTATTTATTTATTTATTTATTTATTTATTTATTTATTTTACTACAATAATTTTCTTTGTCGAGACTAACATATGCACATTTGTCTAATCTTTTTATGCATCATGGATTTGAAGCCTAAGAGAATTTGTTGTTTTGAAAATTAGTGAACACAAGGAAGAACTTAAGCAGAAGGGTTATGCAAATGTGGAACATAAGCACGAGGAGATGTTTGCAAAATGGTTTGAAGAACGGGTATATAATTTGCACTAGCATTATTTCTTCATAATGCTTGTTACCATAGAATTATTTTGTAAATCAATGACTCATGTTTAATAGGTTAAATTGGACTTTGAAGAAAATCATTTTGCTAGAGAAGATCTGTTGCACTTGGCATATGGTCCAGATAAACGGGTGACTCATTATGAGGTTTGTGTTGTAAATGAATTGCGATTTCACAATAAACAGAGTGAGTTTTACACAAGAACTCAAAATTTTGGTGTCGTTGTAAAAGTCGAGGAGTCATCGGAATTCAGTATACTATGGTATCTTGCAAGACATAATTTATTTGGATTACTTGGGAAATCATTTAGCGGTGTTCTTTACGTGTGATTGGTTTGAAGGTAAATAAGTTCATATTGACAAGCACAAATATACAAGTATTAATATATCCAGACCATAGAAGACGAATGAACCATATGTGTTAGCATCTCAAGCGCAACAGGTGTTCTATGTGAATGATATGAAAATGGGCAATGATTGGAAAGTTGTGATTGAGGCTCAAGCTCGAAGTACATGGAGTGTACTTGAGAACAAAGATAATGAATGCAAACTTATTGATGAATCTTTTCGACAAGATAAATCGCATAACAAATTTGACATGGTTGATTGCTTTGATGATAATGTCGAGTGACACACAAATGACATCCCTGCAGCTTTAGTAGAGACAACAGAAGTAACACCTGTTGTAAGACAAGTCGGTACAACTACTAATTATGAAGATAAAGAAGATGGGGGGGGGGAGGGGGTGGGGGAAGGAGGGAGATGGGGGGGGGGGGGAAGAAGAAGAAGAAGAAGATGATGATGATGATGGGGTTTGACTTCAGGTTGATTAGAAAGATCTAATTATTTCTTAATCATGGGGTAATCAAATTAGTTCTCTTAGTCTTTTCATTATTTACAAATTTTCTTATTGTTATGCATAGGTTTCGCTAACAGTGACTCTTTTTTTTTTTTTCTGTAAAAATTTATAGTGTCTACTAGTTGCCAACTGCTTGAATATGAACGGTATATTTAATACAGGTAATTTTTTTTGGCCAAATTTATATAGCAAGTAGTTGTTTATTATTCTACTAATAATTTTCCCGTGCGTTGCACGGTCTATAATATTTGAGATAATATATTATGAATTATTATTTTTAGGTTTGAGAACACTTATAACACACAAACAACAAATTCAAACCAGAAACGAATGAAAAACAGATTGAAAATCGACCACTAGAAACCGAACGCAAAACCAGGAAATAAAATAAAGAACACAAGCTTTTACATGGTTCGATCAATGTGATCTACATCCACGGAGGCTCTAGACACCTCAATTCACTCCACTAAACAATCAATTATAAGAAACAACCCAGAAAACTAGAAGCCCCAATTCACAATCCGAATTGAGCTCAAGAACCCTAGCTCTCTAATTCTAATGATTGAGTAGTGTTTTCAGAGGGAAAATTACGTGTATCCACTCGTCTTTACATGTTGAACAAATGTATATAACAAGCTAAGCTCGAATCAAGAAACCCTGGGAGCTGGAGTAAAAAATCAGTTGCAACTGTTTTTCAAACTGCTACGAGTCTTCCACAACGGTTTTTCATGCATCAGTCCAAAACCGTTGCGGATTTCTGTTATAACCGCTGCCAACCGGGTTCATCAAATAACTTCCAAATCTAAACTGAATTTATCCCGGTTCTCCGGCCCAGTTCTTCCCAACCCAGACCCGGTTCCTGACCGTACTTAACCTCTACTACACTTCATGTTCACTTGAAGAAATTGAATTGATACCTACAAATCTCCACCTCAATGAATTCAAGTGCATTTCATCACCTCTTACTGTCTTCTCTTCTTTCAGGATTAACCACATTGTTCAAGCCTTATCAGGCTTAAGCAATGTACCATCTTACTTCTAGGAACTGCCTTAGTAAAAAAATCTACCGCATTGTCCAAAGTATGTACTTTCCTGACTTCAACAGATCCAGCTTCAATTATTTCCCTTGAAAAATGAAGTCTAACATCAATGTGTTTAGACCTCTCATGAAACGCTTGATGCTTCACTAAATGAAGAGCACTCTGATTGTCACACTGAATAGTAACACATCCTTGTCTTATTCCCAAGTCCTTGAGAATTCCTTTAAGCCATAAAGCTTCTTTGATTGCCTCAGTTAATGCAATGAACTCTGCTTCTGTTGTTGACAATGCAACCACTGACTGCTGCAAACTCTTCCAACTCACAGCTGTACCATACAAAGTAAAAACATACCCTGTAATGGATTTTCTAGTATCCAGATTCCGGAATTTGCATCTTGTTTCCGGAATTTCAATCCCATACTGACAGACCCCTTCAGATATCTTAACACCTGCTTTAAAGCTTCCCAATGTGATTCTCCAGGATTTGACATATATCTGCTTACAAGAGACACACTGTAGGCCAAGTCTAGCCTACTACATATCATTCCATACATCAAACTGCCAACACCACTGGCATATGGAACATTCTTCATGTGAATCTCCTCAGCTGCAGTCTTAGGGCACTGATCCTTGGATAACTTTGTCTGTATATTTACTGGAATACTTACTGGTCTGGATTCATGCATGTGAAATCTCTCCACAACCTTCTCCAGATACTGCTTCTGTGATAGCCATAATGTTCCAGTCTCTCTTCTTCTAATGATATACATTCCTAGAATCTTCCTGGCTTCCCCTAGATCCTTCATGTCAAATTCTGAATTCAACTTTCCTTTTAGCTGTTGTATCTTGTCACTGCTCTTGCTGGCTATGAGCATGTCATTCACATATAACAACAGGAACACCTGTTCAGCTCTTGAACCTTTGTTAAAGTATACACAACTATCATATAAGCTTCTAATGGACCCTGCACCCATCATGAACTCATTGAACTTCTTATTCCACTGCCTGGGACTTTGTTTCAACCCATAGAGGGACTTCCTGAGAAAACAGACCTTCTCTTCAGTTCCAGGAATCACAAAGCCCTCAGGTTGCTTCATGTATATCTTTTCAACCAAATCTCCATGCAGGAATGCTGTCTTGACATCTAGCTGCTGTAATTCCAAGTCTTCTTGAGTCATCTTTGATAGAAGTAACCTGATATAGCAATGCTTCACTACTAGAGAAAATACTTCATTGTAATCAATGCCCTCCCTTTGAGTGAAGCCTCTGGCAACCAACCTTGCCATGTACCTGATCTTATCAGCTTTTCCAGCCTCCACCTTTTTCTTGAAAATCCATTTTGAGCTAACTAGTTTCTGCCTTTTTGGTTTGTCTACAAGCTTCCAGGTTTGGTTTCTCTCTAAGGATTCCATTTCCTCCATCATGGCTCCTATCCAGTATTCACTCTCACTGCAACTCACTGCTTCCTTGAAACTACTAGGCTCTTGAAACTCCAAGTCTTCTGCTACACTCAGTGCATAAAATACACTGCCAGCTAATCCATAGAAGTCTGGTTTTTGAATTTGTCTTCTTGGCCTATCTCTTCCTATGCTATAGGTTATGAGATTTGCCATCTCAGTTTGACCTTCTTCCTCTTCTGATGAACTGTCATCTTCTTGCTGAGCTTGTGTATTCTCATCTGGTGGTCTCTGCTCATTATTAGGCTCCACCTGAACAGAAATTCTTTCAGGTTCCACAGCTCCATCAGCTTCCTCTTGGCTCCCAATAGAGTTATATCCCATTACATCTTCATTGAACTTTACATCTCTGCTTATAAGTAGCTTCTGGTTTCCCTGTTCTAAGCACCATAACCTGTAGCCTTTTATGCCCTCAGGATATCCCAGAAATACACATCTTTGTGCTCTTGCATCAAGTTTATCTTGCCTAATGTGAGCATAGGCTAGACAACCAAATCTCTTAAGTCATGGTAGTTTGGTGTCTTTCCACTCCACACTTCTTCTGGAGTTTTAAATCCTAGAGTTGATGATGGTGACCTATTGATCAAATAACATGCAGTATTCATTGTCTCTCCCCAGAAGGATTTAGGTAACCCAGCATCAATCAACATACACTTAACTCTTTCCAGCACAGTTCTGTTAAATCTTTCAGCAACTCCATTCTGTTGGGGGTTTAGGGGGACAGTTCTGTGCCTTGTGATGCCCTTCTCTTCACAGAACTCTGTGAATTCAGTGGAAAGATATTCTAGGCCATTATCTGTCCTAAGATGTTTTAGTTTCTTCCCTCTTAGGTTTTCCACCTGATTCAACCATGTTTTAAACTTGAGAAATGCATCACTCTTATTTCTCAAAACATACACCCAGGTTTTTCTGCTATAATCATCAATGATGGACATGAAGTACCTTCCCCCTCCATGTGTTTCTGTTCTTGAAGGCCCCCAAATATCAGAGTGTACATAATCTAGGGGTTCTTGAGTGGAATGAATCCCTTTGGTATAAGGCAGTTTCTTTGCCTTTCCCATAGCACACTTGTCACAGAAATCCAGTGTTCTATTCCCCATTTCACCAATGATACCCTTCTTGGATGACTCCTTCAACCCTTTCTCTCCAATATGACCCAGTCTTCTATGCCACTTCATAACATCTTCTTTGCTTATCACAGATTCAGCACATCCTATCACAGGTGATCCAATCAAGATAAACAGGCCATTGTGTTGCCTTCCTTTGATTACCAGCTTATTGTGTTTGGTGATGTGAAGATAACCATCTAGGGAATTGAACTGACAGCCATTTGCCACTAAAGAGCCAAGAGATAAAAGATTTCTTTTCAATCCAGGGACATACCTCACTTGAGAAATAGTTCTGATGACTCCATCATGCATTTTAATTTGAACTGATCCTGTGCCTTTGACTCTGCAGGAGTGATCATTTCCTAGCAATACACATCCTCCATCTTCTTTCTTTAGATCCTTGAACCATGATTCATTTGGGCACATGTGGAATGAACATCCAGTATCCAGTACCCATTCCTTTTCCATTCTGGTGTCTGTTATGTTTAAGACTTCTAGGATGTCTTCTTGATGCTCTGTCATTGCCACCTCTGCCCTCTGAGTCTCCTGCTTCTTCTTCTTTTGTGGACAGTCCTTCTTCAAGTGTCCTGTTTGCTTACATTTGAAACACTTCCTGGTTTCAACCCAGTCACCTTGTTTCTTTACATTTTGAGTTCCAGATTTATTGTCTTTAACTCCCTGGAACTTCTTCTCTGGAAATTCTTTTTGAACTTAATGTTCAAGCCCTCTCCACTTTGGATGGAACTCTTCTCTCCCTGATTCTGAAAGCACTTGGTCTTCAATGCTGACAAGATGGATTCATAACTGATTTTCCCATCTTTTCCAAACATCAGTGCATCTTTGAAGCTTTCCATGGATTTTGGAAGAACATTTAACACCATCAGGGCCTTATCATCATCCTCCAAATTCACCCCCAAATCTTCCAGCTCTTCAATCATCTTGACAAACTCATCAAGTTGATCAGAAATACCTTTATCATCAGAGATTTTGAAAGACATTAGCTTCTGTTTCAGAAACAGTTTGTTTGATATAGACTTTGATTGATACAGTTCCTCCAATTTTCCCCATGCCTCCACTGCATTCTTGCACCGCGAAACCTCCCTCAAAGGTTTATCTCCCAGGCATAAGAATATCAAACTCAGAGCCTTCTTATCCAATTCTGGAAACTTGGATTTCTCAGCATAAGGCCATTGGTCAACAGGAAGAAGGGCAGAGTCTAAGCCATTTTGAATCAGCACCGCATTCATTTTGATCTTCCAGAGTGAGAAGTCATTCTTTCCAGAGAACTTCTCCACATCCATCTTTACTCCAGCCATTCTTCTTCTTATTCGCGTTTGTGTGTATGTTTCCCACAGACGGCGCCACTTGTTAGGTTTGAGAACACTTATAACACACAAACAACAAATTCAAACCAGAAACGAATGAAAAACAGATTGAAAATCGACCACTAGAAACCAAACGCAAAAACAGGAAATAAAATGAAGAACACAAGCTTTTACGTGGTTCCATCAATGTGATCTACATCCACGGAGGCTCTATACACCTCTATTCACTCCACTAAACAATCAATTACAAGAAACAACCCAGAAAACTAGAAGCCGCAATTCACAATCCGAATTGAGCTCAAGAACCCTAGCTCTCTAATTCTAATGATTGAGTAGTGTTTTCAGAGGGAAAATTACGTGTATCCACTCGTCTTTACATGTTGAACAAATGTATATAACAAGCTAAGCTCGAATCAAGAAACCCTGGGAGCTAGAGTAAAAAATCAATTGCAACTGTTTTTCAAACTGCTACGAGTCTTCCACAACGGTTTTTCATGCATCAGTCCAAACCGTTGCGGATTTCTGTTATAACCGCTGCCAACCCGGTTCATCAAATAACTTCCAAATCTGAACTGAATTTATCCCGGTTCTCCGGCCCGGTTCTTCCCAACCCAGACCCGGTTCCTGACCCTACTTAACCTCTACTACACTTCATGTTCACTTGAAGAAATTGAATTGATACCTACAATTATTAATCGTAATATAACTACATATTCATATATGGATGAAATGTTAAAAATGTTTTTAATAACTATTAGTAAATAAGTTACACATATTTTTATTTTGTTTTAGTGTGAAATAAAAATAAGTTACACAAGAGGACATGGAATTACAGCAGCTAGATGTTAAAACTGCATTTCTACATGGTGATTTGATTGAGAATATATATATGAAACAGCCTGAAGGCTTTGTGGTTCCAAGAAGTGAAGAGAAGGTATGCTTTCTCAAGAAGTCACTCTATGGGTTAAAATAGAGTCCAAGGCAGTGGAATAAGAAGTTCAATGAGATCATGTTGAAGGCAGGATTCAACAGGAGTCTATATGACAGTTGTGTGTATTTTGATAAGGATTATAAGGCTGATCAAGTGTATCTCCTATTGTATGTTAATGATATGCTTATAGCAAGCAGAAATAAGCATAGAATACAGCTACCGATGAAGAAGTTGGGAACAGATTTTGACATGAAAGACCTAGGGGAAGCAAAGAAGATATTGGGCATGAACATTTTAAGAGATAGGGATTCTGGAATTTTGTGGTTATCACAAAGGCATTATCTTCAGAAGGTGGTGGAGAGGTTTCGTATGCATGAGGCTAAGACTCTGAGTGTTCCAGTAAATCAACAACTTAAATTGTCCAAAGAACAAATTCCAAAGACTACAGAAGAAGTGAATTACATGAGAAACATACCATATGCAAGTGGTGTTGGTAGCTTCATGTATGGCATGACCTGTAGTAGGCCTGACTTGGCCTATTGTGTGTCTTTGGTTAGCAGGTACATGTCAAATCCTGGTAAAGCTCACGGGGATACCTTAAAGCAGGTGTTGAGATACTTAAAAGGGACAGTGAACTTAGGATTGATGTTTAAGAAACAAGATGAGGTTACTGTTCCATTGGTGGGATTTGCAGATGCTGATTTTGCAGGAAATGTAAACACCAGAAGATCTATTTCAGGATATGTATTTACACTATATGGGACTACAGTTAGTTGGACAAGTGTGGAACAGTCAGTAGTGGCCTTGTCGACAACAGAAGCTGAGTACATTGCATTAACTGATGTAATCAAGGAGGCTTTGTGGTTAAAAGGAATTCTCAGGGATCTGGGGATTAAGCAGAAGTGTGTGACCATATTCTGTGATAACCAGAGTGCACTTCACTTGGTTAAACACCAAGCATTCCATGAGAAGTCCAAACATATAGGTGTAAGGTTACATTTTGCAAGAGATGTGATAGATTTAGGTTCTGTATAAGTTAAGAAGGTTCATACACTAGACAATGTTGTTGATTTCTTGACCAAGGCAGTTCCTGGGAACAAAGTTGTGCATTGCTTGAGTCTAGTTAGGCTTGAACAATGTGTTTAAGCTGTTAGAATAACAAGGCAGTTTGGGGTAATGAAATACACTTGATTTCATTGAGGTGAAGATTTGTGAGCATAAGTTCAATTTCATCAAGTGAGGTTTATATGAAGTACAAGATGTGGAGAATTCAGAACCGGAATTGAAGCTTAAAGAACCGATCCAGAGAATCGGGTTCAGAGTCAAAGCAGTAGGAGAGGTTAAGAGGAGACCGGGTTTGAGTTGGTTGTAACTGTCGTTTGCAACGGTTTAAATCTGTGCGTCAGAAACCGTTGTAGAAGCCGTGTTCCAGCAACTTACAACATTTTAGATTCAATTGGTTATAACTTCCTCATCACGTGGATTCGAGCTACAATTCTTATATGGTTATAAAACACTTGTTATTGCGACTATGATCATGAATTTTTCCCTCTGTAAACATTAAACTAGTTAGAGAATTAGAGTTCTAGGGTTTTTGATCCTGATTCGGCTTGTGAATTAGGGATTTACTAGATTCTTGTTAATTCTTGTAATTTCTTGTGTAGTGAAGTGAATTGAGGTGCATAGAACCTCCGTGGACGTAGATCATCACTAATCGAACCACGTAAAGCCCGTTGTGTTCATTTTTCTTTTGATTTCTGCGTTTGCGTGTGTTCGGCATGTTTCTGTGTTTTTCCGGCCGAATAGAGTTCTCGTTATTTTGTGTGTTTCTGATCTTCTCATAACAAGTCCGGTAGCAACGGACAGAAAATCCAGCAGCGATGGCGATGGGCCACGTAGATTCTGTTGACTCATTCTGGGCGTTGTTGCAATCACGCACACGGCACATCAATAGTTGGAGATCGGAAGCAACGAAAAGGGCAACAAACTCTTAACATTTCTCCCCGTTTTTTTCCTTTTGACATTGATCTTGCCTATTAATGTTGTGGATGTGGGGTGTGGGAAGAGTTTTGAACACCATAAGTAAGGCCCTCAATCATCAATACTTGATACTCAGGATGAACCCCAAAATTCAACACTAATTTCCTGCCCTTCAAAGCAGGAGAAGAAAATTTCAACTGCGGGGGTTCCGTGTACCAAAAGATACACATCTCATCTTAGAATATAAAAAGTATACGGAAAATAATTCAAATATAAGTTATGTTCTCGAGCAGAGCAAAAAGTAAATAGTTCTTATGAACAGTCATCATATTTGTTAGTAGCGTGTGATGGTGAAAAGATTCACTTACCAAAAAATAGTAGAATAAGCAAAGTCACATTAATACGGATGCACTACCTAGTCCCAGGTAGAGTATAAAAATAAATCCTCATTTTCCAGAAACAATTGTATAAAGAATAGCATGACATTTTAGGCGAGAAAGTGGCATAACTGTAAATTTGTTAAACTCTCCTGCTTTTATATAGTTGTAGATTCTTTTAGCTAGAGATATGTTTTATTATGTATGCATGTCACTGTGTTTCCTTTTGCTAGGATACACTATAATTGAAGAGACAAACTAAAGTTTTTAAAGATGATCTCAAGAAAAAAATGAGTTACCGAGGCCACAGAAATCAGAGATGTACTCAAAAATTGTTTCTAAGTGAGTTATTGAGGCTGAGGAAACCAGAGAGATGATCTCAAGAAATGCTGAAACTAAGTGACTAATGCTGAAAAAATTTGGAGAGATCTAAAGAAGTGGCAAAACCAAGTAACTGAAGCTAAATATATTGTAGTTGTTGAGCTGGAAACCCACTTCCACATGGGCATCCAATTTTCCCTCTTTCTTTTCCTATTCTTCTAGATTTTTGTAAATCAATTGCTAATTTCTTCTTTTGGAGTAATTAGTTTTTTTTTTCAAGAAGTGACAAAACACATGATTATTAGAGGGCACACCAATATTACAGAATCTTCGCAAGTTTTTGTATTGCATTACATAGACGATGATTGTCTTACCTTCCGGGAAATAATATATTTTTCATGTGCCCTGAAATTGATCCGTAGATTGTCTACATGTGATAACATGGTGTATTTTCCTCACTCAAGCTCCTACACAAGTTAAGAGCAACACATCTTTTCTTTGTATGAAACAATAATAAAGTCATTGTTCAATTGTGCTGCAACTCGTGAAATTTTACTTTCCATCAAAATGAACTTGATGGACATGATCATATGATTGTACACACAGGATACAAATGCATGTTTAACCTCTCCACTACTTCTAGGGAAATTTATTCATCTTCGTCTATCAATTTAGAATGTGAAATTTGTTGGCTACTCGACAACGGATTATGACCTTACCTATATCGAGACTAGTTTATTCCAACCTAACTAGTAAATGAGGCCTATTATTTACCTATTTACTCGAATAAGCTAGACGTAAGCTTTAAACAAGGTCTTCTAAGCTCAACATGCCAACCAATTTATAATTAACCTATATAAAGGTTTTAGTATACTATATATAGACTATAATATATCCAACATATAAAAATAGTATTATTATTATTATTATTATTATTATTATTATTATTTATATACATACATATATATATATATATATTACATAAAGTATAATAAGTGATGCAAAAGGCGGCCGTTTAGGCTCTAGGCACCTCCAAACTCGCCTTCGATTATATTCGAATTAATCCCTCAGGTGTTTTCAATATCAGGCGTTGCCTAGGTGTTTTCAATATCAGCCACTTGGGATTGACTTGCAAAAAGATCGAATTTGACTGAAGACACATAAGTCGAGCTTAGTCTCGAGTTCGAGCTCACTGATACTCAGTCGGCAGGTTTACTCGAATAATTGAGTTTGTGTTATATTACTAATTTACTCTTTAAAGTTGACTTAATTATAGCTATATCCTAATCCTAAAATAAATCAGTTGAAACCCTAAGGTCCACATTTTATTTTCATCAGCACTTTGTAACAGTGTTTTTTTTATTGGTTCTTAATTTTTTTTTAGATAAATCCAGACGAATTGAGTCGATATTCAGCTCAACAAGTTTATATCGAAACAAACTCGAGTTTGAAAAAATGATCTCGGGCGTGCTCTTGGTCGAGTTCGAGCTCGCGTCTGCTAGTACTCGGCTTAGATTGACCCATTTGCACCTCTACTTTTTTATATAACTTAATTATATAATAACTAATATAATTATTTATAGATATTTATTGTAGGTCTCCAACATTCTTTAAATAGGCTCAAAATAAAATGACTTGTGTAAGTACAAATTGATGGTGCTTAGAGAGTTCCACCTTCATAAAAAAATGGACAAAAATGCTATGAAAAAACATGATTCTCATTATTGAACAGGTGAGAGTATTATGTTCTATTGAATAAATATTAGTTTTTTTAAGTAATTTTTGTTTTACTTAAAAGTAACAAGCAGTTTATCTATAAAAGTTTTTTTTTTTTTTTTTTTTTTTTGTGATAAAGATGTTACGGTTTTTTTTTTTTTTAAAATATTATTGCGTATGTGATTCTACAAAAAAAAGGCAATCCTACTAAGAACGTAGTTAGACAACTATAAATGAAAAATTTATGAGGCCTAATATTGAAAAGATAACATGATTAATTCGCAATTGAGGCATTTAGAATTATTAACTTGACTAAATTAGATAGAGTAACAAGAGCATTCACTATCTACATCATTGATTTTGTGTTCGAGTCATCTTGGGAGGGGAAGCGGAATTTTTTTTCCTTGTACTTAAAATGAAGGAGAGGATTTTTTTCTTTATACTTAGATGGGTAGAAAAAGAAAAAAAAAAAAAAGAACATTAGAAGAGGTGCTTCCAATGTAAAAGCTAAAAGTAGAATTTTAATGTTTTTCTCTACTCAATGACAATTCTGTAAATAATATGATACATTTTAAAAAACGTAAGTAATTTTATACCAAGCACTCCAACTTCTACTTTTATTAGAAATCACTTTTTTTCTCAAACACTACCTACTTTTTACATGAATGTTATTTATAGAATCTCTAACTTTAATCACTTTTTGAAAATCAAAAGCAATCACAAACACCCCCTTTAATTAATCCACTTATGACACATAAAGTGATGAATTTATTAATTATCCATCTAAAAAAGACATAAATTAATTAATTATCGAAGGTCATCTTATTCTGCAAAAAATTATCAAAGGTGATCGATTCCTTTTTTTACAAAAAAAAAAAAATGTACTTTTTAAATTAGAATGGTAATGGTAACTTCAAATAAAACAGATCAGCTACATATATATATATATATATATATATATATATATATATTGCACAAACAAGCATACCTATTATATACGCAAAAACATACCTAAAAATAAGTATAAGGAGCAAATTATAAGTAGAGGAAAAAAAAATCAGCGGCTCCAACAATCCACGTGATTCACGCCATAATCCAGATCATTCTATGATCAACTTCCAACCTACACGATGTGTTCCCTCCAAAACTTATTTCTGAAATTTTTCATTTCATAACTTTGATATTTCCTTACTTTTCCCTCCACAATTCATATATTTAACTTTCTTCAGCAGGATTTCTTCCCCTTTGTTTTCATGTCTACTTCGCATCTAAGTTGCTCTCCAGGTATGCAATTTTTTTAATTTATTCATGGCCACGTTACATAGGTTCCTCACATTAGTTGTGTGTTTCATTTGGAATCCCCAATTCGGATACACTCTGACTTCGCTTTTAACATAGTATGAATTTGATCTTTAATACTTGTTAGATCTTTGGGGTGATTAACTCCATTGCAGATTCAAGCATGAATATCAACACTAATACGGACATAGTCGAGGCTTCTCAATTGCTCCAAGTTTCTCATGGACCACACCCCCGATAGAGATGAAAGCCGGAATGCGATCGATGGTAGTATCTCCTATCTATCTAGCTTTTTCTATACTTCGTTTCCAATACTAATTTTGACTTTATGTCACTCAGATCGGAGTCGTTCTTATATTTCAAATTTCACACAGGGACATCTCAAAAAAAAGAAAGAGGGATGACTACAGGGCTTTTAATTGAGAAAACGAGATGTGGAACTGGAAAACTAGATGTTGTTATACATTCACTTCGGAATAGAATTGTTGGTGAAAATGCGAAAGATCTCAAAACTGAAGCTGGTGTCCTTATAAAGCAGCAAGTCCCTCTTAAGTATCCACAGTGGAAGGACATTCATGTAGACATCAAATGGAAGTTGTGGCTTGGGATGAAGGTTAGTGTTTCAACAAAATAATTTTTTTCTTTATCCTCCATATGTTCAATTTATAGTTTTTTATGTGTTCACATATACTAATTCTATTCAATATTGCAGCAAAAGTTCAACCTCCAAGATGATCCTCGATCTAAAAAGATAATCTATAAACAATTGAATGGACAATACAGAAGTTCTCGACACAAATTGCATGAGCATTATCTTAAAGAGAAAGGTCATGCTGATATATTGGACAAACATCCCCCTGGAGTAAGTAAAATGGATTGGCAACTATTGATAAATCATTTCGGAAGTGCTGGTTTTAAGGTACGAATTAAGTAGATTTTGCTTCATTTGATGTATTTAGGCTTGTATTATTGCTACCCTGTTTTCAAATGTTACAATTAAGGAATAATTTTTTCCTTTAGTATTCTAATTTTTTTATCTTATCGAGTGCAAGATTAGATTGGTATACAATTTAGGCTGAAGGTGAGAGAGTGAGCTATAGCTTTAGAGTGTGAGATTTAGAGCTCGAGTGAAGTATGCTCCAAATCAACCTCCTAAATATTAACTTGAAGGTAATTAGAAGACTAGTTACTAAGAAACCCGTACATACAACAACATTCCAAGTGTTTGTGTGTGTTAACTGTGAGCAAGAAATGAGGATTTAGCTCTTGATTCTTTCCTTGTTCTCAAGATTGATCACACTAAAACTCCTAGCTTCCTATTGAAGGTCCTACCCGTAAGTTACAAGGCTCCAAAAGTGTGTGAATTTCCCCCAATACCTTGCAATAAAGGCAGTAGTTTCGGACTCATAAGGTGAAGATCATATATATATGTTAATTGCATATTGAATTCCATAAGGTTTGAGGTGAGAAGAGGTACGACTGAAGGTGTGTTTAGGGAGAGGAAGAATACCTAGTGCATACACATTCAACATAATACTTGAAAGTATCAGAAGACATCCAAATAAGTTCAGTTTTCATGAATCTATGAAGATATTTATATTTCACATTACCTGCAGAAAGTCAGTGATCGGAACAAAAAGAATCGACAAAAAGTGACAATGAACCACAGTTGTGCCACAAAATCTATTGCACAGTCTTGCTATGAAGATGTGAGTTGCTTTAATTAATTCTTGTTTAGTAGTTATACAATGATACTCTTAAAATAATTATACATATATATGACAACGCAATCCTAAAACGAGAGAAGATCCATCACGAACATTTACATGGAGAAAAACTAGATATAGCAATAAGGAAAAACGGTGGGTTGACATCGCATCAAAGGAAGCATACATAAGTCTGTTTATTACTTAATATGATTATTCACTAGATATCTAAGCAAAAATTAAATTTCACGTTGTTTATCCACGATCAACTCTCGAGCATCATAAAAAATTATCATTATTTAGCTTCTGTACTAAATTAATTTGAACTTTTTAACCATTAAGTTTGTTTTTTTAGTCTTGCAATTTCCTTAAGTATGTTGATGCTAGTCTATGTTTGTTTGTAGTTGTTGCTTCTTTTGTTTCTACATTGTGGTATCAAGAAATTATGCTAGTTTGGGACTGTACGATATTATAATAGTGCATAGTTTTGTCAATGTTTTCCTCCCTAATTTTACAATATATGCATTCGTTGGCTCACCCTTTTCTTTGATGTAAGTGAGATTAATATTTGTAAATTAAGTTTTTTAATTATAACATCTTAAAACCAGTAAAAAGCTAGAGACATTCCTTTTAAATTAAATCTTTGAACTTATTTAACCTTTGTTATCCCATTTAATTCCATTTTTTTAGAAAACTTGTGAAAATTATACGTGTAAGCCACTTGTGTGGACATTTACGCGTGTAACTCTCACTTTTCTTTTGGAATTAAAAGATTTATCTAGAAATCTCAGCTGACAAAGTTATGAATAATAAATATTAGCAAGCCACGCGTGTGGACATTTACTAATATTATTATTACACTATTCCTTGAGACCAGTTGTGGATGTCTTTGACTATTTTAAAGGAAATATTAAAAAAAAAGTCGGGTTTTGCTTAGTCTTTTATTTCAAACGGTTTGTCCATGAAACAACACGTAACCCTATGCATAAATAAAACTAAACTCAACAAGTATGTTACTAGCATGATAGTCAAAGCACAATTACTAAATCATGTAGACGTATTTGACATAATAATAAATATTAAACATCCGTCGAGCGAAAAGAAACGATAAAAAATAAATAAAATTAGTTCTTCATGGCTCAGCATGGAAAAAAATAAATCCTAATGATTACATAATTTAGAAAATACAGGTTTTCAAGCTTTTGGGCCTTCACGTTGGGCCTCGCGTACTCGGGTGCGGACCGGGCTAAAACGAAACATCGGGCTGAAGACGAGATGCATGGGCCGATGGGTTGTCGAGCCACCTAGAGCCGCCAGGACCTGCTGGGCCGAACCCCAGCACCTCGCGCACGCCCGGGCCCATGCACGACAACGATCTGCCAGGGTTTGCAAAACCCTAGCCGCCGCCGCTGCTGCTGCCAGGCGCTGGTTGCTGCTGCTGCCGGGTGCCTGCTGCTGCTGCCGCTGGGCGCTGGCTGTTGTCGCCGTGGGGCACCAGACGCTAGCTGTTGCTTCTGTCGGGCGCTGGTTGCCTACTGCCAGGTTCTTTGCGTTTTTGGTGTTCTTCGTCTTCGTTCTTCAACTTTTACAGATTTTTCAACAAAAATACAAGCAAAAAGGGACCTATTCTAACCACGAATTTTCTTGTTGTGAACTACAATCACAACGCCAATGAAGATGACGCATCAATCAAAATCGAGCCATGAAGAACGACAATAAAATAACCACACATATAATCAATAATTGAATTATATTTGACAGAGCCAAGAAAATAGATCCAGACTCAGTCACCAATTGTAGGAATTTTCGAATTTTCCTAGGACCTTCTTGGTTGTCATAATTCAATATACAGGTTGATTAATCCTAAACATGCATCTATTAATTTAAATACAACACAGAGGTGTTTTAGAATTGACCTGAGAATTGTGTGCACAACGATTCGATGTTAGACTCCAGGATTGACCTTCTGGACTGTATCCCTTCTCGATCCTCAATCCCAGATGGACGATAAACTTTGAGAAATCCCAAGTGTGGAACCAACACTGCCGCCGCTGCACTCTCACTCTCTGTTTTCTGCTCTGTGATTTTTTATGTGTATTTGTTATATTTCACAAACTGCGAGTTATGTATGTAATACATAATAACTGAGTGTGGACCTGGCCTAGCCTGATGGGCCAGTCCAAGGATCAAATACAAGATATAAAGATGGGCATAACTATGAATTAATTCTTCTATGTTAGGCCCAAAACATAATTAATTCATAAATATTAATTCATTCCACTAAAACATTAATACTGACTTACCCCTTTATTCTCGAATTGAGTCGGGGCTTGAATTAGACTTAATTAATCCCTGTATTTAAGATATCGAATATCCATTAATTAATTAAAGCCTCTGACAGCTTAAATTAATTAATGGCTTATTAATTCCTTAAGTAGTACCACTCAACTTCATTATTGTACCTGAACTTAATCAACCTGCAGGGTTTAATACAATAAAAAAACCTTTTGAGCTCCTTAAGGAGATATCATCGTCCTAAACGGATATGGTTACCTAGACACAAATTACCAGTTATCATATGCAAGCTGCTGTTACTCAAGATACTATCAATATGTAAAGATGTACCAGTATAAGTAAATAGTCAAGATAGACTATTCCTACTTGATACTACAGCCTATACCAACAACTCGTCCTCAAGTTGTCTCAGCTATGGTACATATTTTATATATCATTAAGTTTAACCAATCATATGATCATCTGTGATCTAAAACACACCGTATGATCTACTCATAGAGAGAGATATAGGGACATATATAGTGATTAGTTTAAACATAATCAGATAGGAGATTAATAGTGAATAACTGGAAACATTGTATATAAAAGGTCTTGCTTTCAGTATACAAATCCAACATTTAGAGCACTGGTCAACACATTAGTTGGACGTGGGTTGCTTCACACTTCATCGCGCTCGCGCATCTCGCCAATCAAGTATGTCATGATATTCGTGTGAATGGTTTGCATGCATCATCGTCACCGTGATGAAAAGGAGCGCGTTCAGCACTCTATAAAGACTTTTAACAACCATTTTCACATGGTGATGGATGCTATGCTAGCCCTAGAAAGTGACTGGGTAAAGCCTCCCGACTATACATGGGTCTCTCACAATATACTCATGGACGGCAGGTTCTTTCCCTTATTCGAGGTAAGACCAAGGGTCCCATATATCTATTCCATAGCCAATATAGACGAATCCTCCCTGCTTCATACCGATTTGATATTGGTTCTTAAATCATAACATTCTTGGTAGCACTACAAGAAAAATGACTTTTCTGGACATTAAAAAGTGTCTGTAAAAGTAACTTGTTAATACATTTAACCTATTGTGACATTTACAGAAAATGCCATCTATTCCAGTGTAGCTATAGGTAACCCCCTATAAAGGCATTCTTAAGTGTCATGATAGGTAAGTTTTTTGTACACATTTCTAATTTGTTAACAATTTATAATACAATATGAAGTGTCCTAATATATATTTTAATTGCCAATCTTCGTTAATAATATGGCAATTACAAATGTCTTAATAATATTATATTTATGTTTTATTATATTATTATTTTTATAATTTATAGATACCATTTTCATTCCTCAAAGAAAAGTGGCAATCAATAAAACAAAAACTCACATACAACGCCAATTAATGTTCTACACAACTATCTTAAATACACATGGCAAATAGAATAGCCTTAAATTTTACATAAATAATTCATATTTGTGAACAAAAAAAACCATCGGCATCCCTATAGAGTACAATCCTCAAATGTTGAAATGTTTAAAACTAAAAAATAAGTTCGACAGAATGTCATCGAATACAAACTTTAATACATTGGGAGAAAAAAGAAGCCTCAAGCACTCCGACTGTATAATGGAAACAACTATCACAATGCCATGCTTAGTAGAAGCATCTCAATATGTTGCATCCATTTCTCCTACGAGCTTATTCATGATGCATGAAACCAGCAGATGTTGCTATTGGAGCATCTCCACAGTCTAAGGTCTAACATATCCATGCATTTGCATGCACCAGAAACTTGATGATGACTTTAAAAAAGGCATTATCACGATCCAACGTTTTATAGTTTTTCCATATTCATGTTCTTTATAACATCATTCCGGAAATTACTCTCACCATCTCCCATGGATACTTGAAAAGTAGCTCTCTATGCAAATTTCACCTCGGATACACTTGACATCTCGTTTCGTTCAAGTCTGACAAGCAACTCCTCTTGTAGCCATATAAAAATCTGACGCTGAAGAAACAAATATGGAATTTTTTGTCATGATTCTGACTTGCTTACTTTAATTATCTGATAATTTATTACAGTTGGAATAAAACCCGAGTGCAATAATAATGGCAAGGCATGAGAGAAAACCTAAGGTAGCTCACCAGTCCATAAATCATCTCTTCGAGTCTTTTCATTGTTTTGACAACACATTCTTTAGTAGGCTGCAATAAAAGCAACTCATACCAAGAAATAACATCTCTTATTATCCCTTGACAATTTATTGGAAAATCGAGTAGGCGAGATATACTTGAACAATAAATTCACCATCTTGAAGGCTATGAATTCTTCCCAAACTAACAATATCTGAAAGGAATCCAAGGTAGAGAATGACATAACAATAAGGGAATATAATTAAACTAATTAAACTAAAATCATTAAATTTTCTAGCACCTGATTATCTACAAGCCCGTGAAGAATGAATGCAACACTATGTCGCAAAAAATCATTTCCTAACTCGAAAAGCTTTAGTAGGGGGCCTATTCCTACACTGTGGGTTAGACCAGCTTGATTGTGAGCATCCATTACTAGTATCAAGTTTGTTTAGCACCACCAAAAGAGAAGCAACAATTTACAAAACCTGCTATAAAACATATCCTACATACAATAGTCCACATTACACCACCAACAATTCTTAGTTATACCATAGGGTGTCACATACTGAGAAAAACTTAAAGCAATAACAAACTTATCCAAATATAACAAAACCATACTCGCTAAAAATCTGGTAACTTGAGCTGATTGGAGAAGTCCATGCTTCATATAAGCCCGAACATCCGTCACTAACACAAAAATCCATGCACACACACCAAAAAGAAACTTTGACTAGGATTCTCATCTTTATTACAAAAATTAGCTTTAATCACCTGGGGAACTTACCTATAACCTAATTCTCTGCCAAAACACCCATAAACAATCTGATGATGTAAAGATTAAACCTTCAACAGTCAACTCCACAAAATGAATATGTAATATAATTATAGATTAACAACAATATATAATTGCATGGCAAAGACATCAGAATGAACCAATATGTATCCAACATTACAATGTCATGATTTATAC
Organism: Ajuga chamaepitys; assembly: GCA_958295605.1. Classification (NCBI taxonomy): domain Eukaryota; kingdom Viridiplantae; phylum Streptophyta; class Magnoliopsida; order Lamiales; family Lamiaceae; genus Ajuga; species Ajuga chamaepitys. The sequence continues at coordinate 37,942,447 of OY282495.1, forward strand.
GAACAAAAGAAGGTGAAGTGTATGAAGGGGAAAATAGGATAAAATATACACTCTTATTTGTTTGAAAATATCTAAAATTGAAAGGACATTTAAACTCTACAACTAATGGATAGTCTTCATATAATAGCAGCTGTCAAATACAGAACTTGACAATTTTTTCTGCAATTTTAATAAATTAAAATTTCCCCTCTGTTTCTTTGTTATCACAAAACAAGTAAATTAAATGGGGAAGAATACTAACCTCCTCGATTTGCAAAAACAATCTTCTTTCTCCGACTCCTAATATAATCCTCAATCTCATGTAATTCCATTGTTGCAAAGTTGTGTATTGTCTCAGGCCCTTCTATTATTCAAAAGAAGCATCCAAAACGTGTCTAAGAAAGCAATCCAAATCATTAGAGAATCTTTTTATAAGAAAACCTAGGCAATCCCAAATACCAAATTAACTGAAAATCAAAATAGCGTACGACATAGTTTTTATCATCAGACTAATCAGAACCAAAAGAAGCGGAAAAATGGGAAGAACCACCGTCTAACGCCATATAGTGCCATTTGAGATTGAATTCAAGCTTCCCATGGAGGTAGTAGCATCTAATGTCAAGTCTAACCTGAATACAACATAATGTGAAGAAAACAAAGAACAATATAATAAAAATGTTTTAAGCTTATATGTCTAAGATCATTACGAATGCCATAGCTTACTTGAGAGACTTCATATAGAACTACAGGACCATAATTGGATAATATTCAAAACAATCCTCGACTAGATACCAAAATATTGGCTTACTTTAGCCCCCCGTCATAAGACAAAAGCGAACCACCAAACATGCACTCATTCTCTAATGCACAAAGATTATAGAAACAATTAACATAGCATTGCTGAAAATAAAATATGCATTTACACGAACAAAAAGAAAGAAAAAAAACAAAAATGGTTGAGAAGGTACAAAATTAAAAAGCACGAAAAAAGTATTTGAATTAGCAATTTACCTTTCCACATGTTAAATCGTAAAAGCCACAATGGAGAACCATAACTGTAGGGAGGTACAAGACTGAGTCGTAAGGTATCTCAAATGAATATAAAGCAATACAAGAATTGCATAACCTAATTGACAAATAACTATTCAAATCTATTAGTGAAGCGATGACCAAATATACATCAACCAAACAAAGGGGGAAAAGAAGCCTATTGCCTATAATTGGAGATTCTGGATACTGCAAACCTTGATTTATTTTTTGGTTAGATAATTCTGCTCCGATTAATTGGGATAATTGTTAACGAATTGGTAGAATCAACGTTGCTCCCCGCTTTCTAGCTTAATTAGCTTTTCAAAGATCTCGATTTTGTGCGAAATGAATAAAACTTAGATAGAAGCCAAGAAAAATACCTGACCTTCCACGAACTATACATTCATTCTGTGTATAGAGTGGAGCCCAGAAACTGCTAGAGAGGAAGAATCATTGTGGATGAGCCCGCAATTTTTTTTTGTTCGCGGGCTAGGGATTTTGTTTCCCGCTGTCTTTTCGTTTGGTACCACTCTGCTACTATTTAGTTCCTTTCGTACCACTCTGCTACTATTTAATTTTGAAAAATATTTGGAGTTTTTGGGATTTGAAAATTGGATATCGCATCTCTTACTTTTTATTTTAATTATATTAATTATTTTGGATAATGGGCTGGAGATTGTCATTAAAATTTTAACTTTTGAAATTTTTGTTTTGGTTATGGGCTACGTGAGAAATAGAAATAAAAGAAATAATTAAAGATATACTATTATTATTTTAACTAGTTTTAGTTTCTTTATTTCTTAAATCAAATTTTTAGCTAATACTTATTACTAGATTTTAAGGCACTTTGTTTATGCCTTATTGAAAATTTGTTAGGGCACTTATTTTTTAGTGTCACAATAGGGTTCCAATTAATGTAGTAATAGTTACTTTGTAGTTTAATATATCAATAGTGTATTTATTAAGGCATTTGTTTTAAAGTGTCATTAGATTAATGTAGCGAAAGGCTATTTTTCTAGTAGTGTAGGGTGCTGTCGGTGCAATAGACGGAATATTAATTCTTGCTCGTCCCTCACCGGCACGTGCTACTACATGGATAACATGTAAGGGGATCAAGTGCCAAAATGTATGTGCAATTGTCAATTTTCACATGTACTTCACATACGTATACGCCGGTTGGGACGGCAGCGCACACGATGCACGGGTACTATTGAAAGCATTGCAAATGGATAACACTTCCTGTACCCACCTGTTGGTACGTAAGATGTCCTAAAAATAATCTATTCATATATACATGTCTATAAACGTGGTATGTGTTTTTATTTAAACCTTTCAATGTAATTCGATTTCAGGTAGCTACTACTTGGCTGATGCCGGATATACGAACTATGGTGCATTTTTGTGCCCATATCGACATACGAGATGTAATCTCCCTGAGTTCCATTGGGCACATCAGGCACAAAATCATCAAGAGCTATTTAATCACATACATTAGCAGTTGTGTAATGTCGTCGAGCGCGCCTTTGGTTGTCTTAAAAGTAGGTTTCTAATCTTGGCGTATGGCATGCCCTCATACGGCATAGGGAATCAGACAAAAAATATAATTGCTTGTTGTGTACTCCACAACTTCATTAAGCAAATGGGCCTTCACGACCCGATATTAGAAATGGATGCCCAACACTATCATCCAGACGAACTTATTTTTTCCGAGCCAGAGTATGCCACCCAAAAATCAATTTAGCAGCAAAATGCTTGTAGAGAAGGCATTGCTCACCAATTGTGGCAAGCTAACACGAGCCAAATTCCCTATATGCTCTGGAATTAACTTCGTTCTATTTGGTTTATGTCTCTATTGCTATAATTTGGAATTTATACGAGACATTGGAATGCGATGAATCTCCTACATCGATGTTTCTTGTGTGTTTTAGTTTGTGTTTCTTAGCTCTGATATAATTATAATCGGTTCACCCCTCGCATGTTATTTTTTATCTCTTTTTGTGCCCATTTAAGATTAATTTCGGTTTAGATAAAGTTATGCACATCTTCAGATAGGTTTTAAGGAAACTAATATATGTCAAATGTACTTGGTAACATACGGGATATTGAGTTTACAGCAGTTTATGTAATATTTTAAAACCAATTCATATTAATAAGCGCACATGGCTAGGTACGTCATCAATTGAGAATGAGAAAATATTCTTGTATTTGTGCTACTGTGAATACATGGATGTAATTCACTTATGCGACCTCAAACATAATTTGTGCAAGCCTAAATGGATTAGCACATGACTCGGCCGTCTTTTAGTTGATCAACTTGAAGGCCAAGATCAAACAAGTTAAAAGGGCATGGAACTTATTGCGTAACGTACGTAATTGTGGTGGAATGGGATGGGATGATAAGCTGGAAACTATAGTCGGCCCACAAGAGTTTATTGATATATCTTCCAGGTACAATTTAGTATATAATTTACTTTTATCCATTGTCCATTCGTAATGAATATTCTAACTAAAAGTCAACCTTATGTTTTTAGGAAAACCAGATTACCGAGCCTATTATTCAAAGGAGTCTCCCTTTCTTCCATTTTTGCACCGGCATGATAGTTGGAAATGTTTAGTTATTTATAGATTTGGGGTTCCAAGACAGTATGGGAATTATTCGGGATATGAAGGGAATTCTTGTTGGATAGAAGGCATGATTAATAATCGAACTACGCAACCCAATCATTACTCAGTGGTTTATGGAGGCCTCACCAGGAATATAAGAAGTGTGGATCCACGATAACTCCTAGATTTTTATCATTAATGTGCATCCAAGATTTTCACTCGAACTTCAAACTTTTTTATTTGTGTGTTTATAACCCCTTAACAGACTGTACGTTATATTGATATATTATTATTAACGTGAAGTATTTAGTTTAACTTGAATTTTATTATGGGATTTTCCCATTTTGTTTGCGTGTTACCAACCAGGGTTTAAAGTAGAAATTTTGGTCTTATATCTTGAATGAGGTCATTAAGAAAAAAATATTTGAAATGCTATGAAACAAAAAAACATTTATGTATATTTTACATTCCGGCGTGTTATAGCGTAATTAATCCAAAAATATTGTTTAAGTACATGTTTTATCTTTGTACCTCTAATTATGCTTTATTATTTGGTAAAAGACCACATAAAAGAAATTGAGATTTAATTAAACTTAAAAAAAGGTCACACTTGGTAATTTTGAAAAAGTCGAAATAATAGAAATTAATTTTTTCAATTATTAGTACAATATTAAAATAATAAGAATAATAGCGTATAATAGCGTAATTATTGCATAAATAACGTACATGTTTTATGTTTGTGCCTCTAATTATGCTTTATTATTTGGTAGAAGACCACATAAAAGAAATTGAGATTTAATTAAACTTACAAAAAAAGGGTCACGCTTGGTAATTTTTTTTTTAAAATCGAAATAATAGAAATTAATTTTTACAATTATTAGTCCAATATCAAATTAATAAGAATAATATTTCGAATTAAAGTTTTATGTATATATCACATTGCGGTGTATTATAATGTAATTAATCCATAAATAACTCGTAAGTACATGTTTTATGTTTGTGCCTCTAATTATGCTTTATTATTTGGTAGAAGACCACATAAAAGAAATTCAGATTTAATTAACTTAAAAAAAGGGTCACGCTTAGTAATTTATAAAAATCAAAATAATTGAAATTAATTTTTACAACTAGTAGTCCAATATTAAATTAATAAGAATAATATATAATTAAAATTAATTTAAAATAAATTTACTAAACAACAACAAAACATCACCTATCACTTTCTCTCTCTAGACAAACACTCCCTGTTCTCTCTAAACTAAGCAAACTCTAGTTTTCCCCTCCTTGGGCGGCGGTTGTTGCCGTCGGTAGCCATCGACCAATCTATCATTTCTTTTTTCTTTTTTTTTTTTATTTAGTTGTTCCATATCTGTTGATTTATTATTAAAGTAATTTGTCCAGATTCTCATTTTCCTATTTCATCAGTTTTTTTTAAGAACTGTTCATCTTTGCTTTTCGGTCTTTGGGCCTGTTGCTCGTGATTCTACGAGTCCTTCCTCTTCAACGATTAATTTTTGGGACGGCGTTTCTTCAAAATCACAGCATCTCACGACCACGACTTTGAGCGCCTGGTATTGCAGGTCGTACCTCTCTACGTTCGAGAACTAGTCGCGTTTTGGCAAGCCCTCCATTTGAGTCGCAATTCCTATCCCCGTCGCGAAGGTCATATCGCCGACCCGCAATGGTAGGACACCATCCCTGTCGCGATATGTTTAATGGTGGCGTCTTTTTTACAACCAGATCCAATCTCAAACTCGAAGACTGGCTCTGCTGGTTGTAGTATCGCGTTTACACAATTCCCGTTCCTAGTCGGATCACACAGACGCAGACCTGCCATGGAAGTGGAGGCTCATCTGAGTCCATCGCCACACTGAGTTGATGAGCCCTCGTCTGTTTGGTGTTTTCCTGAGTCGACTCACCAAGTCAACGACTCTGCCTCTTAGCATCAGGGACCTGGGTTTTTTCTCTTCACATTCGGCAGCAGGTCAGCCTTATGCTTTTAATGGAGTTCATCATAAAGAATGGAGAATATTTTTCCAAAATATTTTATTTTTGCAGTTACCGTTTTGCCAAGATGAATCATACAATGTACATATGCAAAACATATTACCAACAAAATGAAAGACTTTACATTAGCAGAATTCATGTTTGTTGCATATACTGTATGTAAATTTATTCAAACAGAAACTAAGCAATTCCTGCAAATTTGTTTAGCCAAATAATACGAATTTCTAATTAATCAACACATCTATGTCATGCAGCTTATCCAAATTTGTGATAAAATTTTCTTCCACTACATATCAACAAACATAATGTAAGAATTCATTCATCATGATTCACGCTATTACATATTAAATTCTCCACAAAAACGGTTACATTCATTTAAGCAGAGATATTATGTGTAAATTGTTAAGAACATTCTAACCTATTGGGTTCTTTGGCTTATTCATTTGTCAGTTCAAACCTGTACAAGAAGACCAACATGGAAATATAAATATAAAACAAAATATAAAATATCGAATAAATATATATTATATGCTACTATTTTTTAAAGAAGAATAATATCAATTTAGTCTTCATTAAAATTATAAACTTCAAAGTATAATTTACCCTCGATATAGTTATGTGAAAATAACTGGGGAAAAAAGCCAAAAAGGTCCCATAACTTTTTATTTTTTCGGATTTAGTCCCATAACTTATTACTTTTTCAATTTAGTCCCATATCTCTAGTAATCGCTCAATTTTAGTCCAATTTTGACCCAATTTTGACCCGGCGACCGGAAAATAGCACGTGCCACGCACGTGCCAGCGAGAATTTGGGGCTTTCGGCGAACGTTGACATGCGTCGCCGGAAACATGATGTGGATTTTTTTTTTTTTTTTAACTTATTGTATTACACATCAGCATACCAATTAACACATCACCAAACAGAATTTAATTAAAGTATGAAGAGAAAAGTCATCTTTAATTCAGGAAAAATTAAAAAGATATCCTTCTTATTCATTAACCTCCTTGCTCGTCTGCTTCTCTCTAAACCTAAGAACCCTAAATATTCATCCCTAAGTCTTCCTCCTCACTCGCCTGGTTGTTCCACAGGTAAGAACCATAATTTTTCAATCTCCAATCTTCCTCCCCAAAATTCGTGGCTGCAATTCCCCAAAATCTGGAGAACCCATAAAGAAGAAGAAACATGTCCCAGTCCAGCAGCAGCTCGCGAAGTAGCCCTATATGCGATTGTGGTCTCATCGCCGCCATTAAGACCTCATGGAAAGAAGAAAATGTTGGACGGAGATTCTACGGCTGCTCGCGATATCCGGTATTTTGTTTAGAATCTTGTCTCAGTTTCATTGGTTTTTCAAGATTAAATTTAATTGAGTTAAGCCTTGGTTGAACTTTTGCAAGGAGGAAGGTCATTGCTTGAGCTTTAGGTGGATAGATCCACCCCTCTGTGACAGGAGTAGACACATAATCAGAGGGCTCCTACGAAGGCTTAACGAGAAGAATACCGAAATTGAGGCGCTGCACAATGCGCGTACGAATTTAGAAGAAATTTTATCTGTTATGGAGATAGAGTATGAGCTGATCCTAGATTGAAAAAAGAAGATTGAATTGAAGACCAAGGAGTTGGAGGCCATAAAAAATGAGTTGGCAAAACAAAATAGGGCGGTGAAGGGAAAGTCTGCTCAAAGATGTTTGAATGTTGCGTTTATCCTGTCCGTTATTTTCTGCTGTTGTTTTGTAATTCTGAAGTTAGGAGATTATCAGGTTAAAATTGATACTGAGAGCAAAGTGAAGATGTTGTATTAGTTGACAAAACTCGTCTTGGTTCCGTAGGTTAGTGTTTGGACGCGCTAGTGTACAAGAACTGAGTAGTTGACAAATCGAGCAACCACGCATGTATCGAGTGTTCAGTTTAAATGATATTCTGCTTGCTTCTAATTGATGTATATAAGTTGTGGCTTTAATCTTAGAATTGATGTATATTAGTTGTGGCTTTATTCACTATTTTACAGAATACAAATTTTGAGAATAGAAGAGTAGTTAAATATTATCAATGTGATTTCTCATAAATAGATTATAAGATACGGGCATTGAAGACTTATATACTTGTCCAACACACAAAACTCAATATTTTGATGCCTTTGCTAACAAAAAAGAGACTTAAACGAGTAAAACTAAAGGTACAACATTGAAATAGGCAAGTTTCATTTGCATATATCATAGATAAACCATAAAAAAAGGAGTGCACCCACGCACTTCAACCAATAGTGATAAAAGTGAATTCAAGCACTATAGAAAGACAGTAATAGTGCAATTACAATATTGCTAGCTAAACGCCACATTCACAAAAAGATAACTAGTTCACTAAGTGAGATTGACAAAAGAGTAATTAAATACTTATGCAGCCTAAGCTTTCTTCTTTCCTTTGAACTGAGCTCCGCTCGAGTTAGCCGATAGATCCAAGAACTTGTGGCCTCCGTCTACAATAACTTGACCACCCTTTCCCCTTGTCACCGGACCAATACTGGTGTAGCTGAATGACCCCGGTGTGAGCGGAGGTGGGGCCCTAAACTGCACTCTTGGCTAAAATTGTGGCTGGCCCATCTGTAGTTGTTGGTACATGGTAGGTCCTGGAATTGGTGCTGATTGAGGCGGTTTAAGCCATGATACGTTTGTATTCTGGCTTTCTTGAGTCGCTTGTAACTCTCGAGAAATAACAATTTCCTCAGCATATGAATCAGGTTCCGTTTTTATATGAGTTTCAAAACAATACCAATTAGTAAACTCAAGTTCAAATTGTGTCATTCAAATAGAAGCTTACAGTGGCATTTGTACAAGTGGCCGAATTGTGTCCCTTTTCACCGCATTTCCTACAAGTGACGGTCCTCTGTTGTCTACCCATCTTTTACATCCTCACACGAGTGGCTCCTTTCTTCGTTTTCTTTTCCTTCTCACCTTCTTCGAGTCTTCTATTTTTTTCTGGTCTCCTCCTTGGCTGTTTTTTCCCAAAATCTGGTGGGAGCGGAGGGATATATAGGCAGTCCCCCACAAAGTATCATAGCTTAGGGGTATGATGGCATGCTCATAAGCCATCTTGTAGGTATCCACTTCATAATACGGATGAACATAGTCTTCGGGTTCCTTTTTTTCATTCAAAATAGCCGATATTGCATGTGTACATGGGATGCCGGTAAGCTGCCACGACTTACATGAACACTCCCTCCGCTCCAAATCCACCGTGTATTGGCCCCCGTAAAAATGACGAACCTGATACCACCTTGCATTTGATTTGAGAGGAGCACAATCTGTCATCCTTTCCCTATTCCGTTCCAAGATTTTATGTATCCTTGGGCACAACTTCTCTTTCCATCTTTCACTTGCTCGATCCCTATGCTTTTGAAGTCGTTTCATTACGTGTTCTCGTATCCACTCCAGCATAGTAATTATGGCTTTATCCCTCGCATCAAGTATCATCGAGTTGAAACTCTCGCAAACGTTGTTCAACAACATATCGCACTTGGACTCCACCCCGAAAAACGCCTTAGACCACTGTTCCGGTGGTTTATCAATAAACCACTCCCAAGCAGCTTCATTCAAATTCTTCAAATCTTTCATCTTTTCAGTGAATTCCCCACTAGTTATGCTACACGCAGCCTTCCACATGGCTTGCTTGTATGCAAGCCCTCTAAAACCTGCTGACTTTAGGTTGTTGTGCATATGTCGAACACAAAACCTGTGGGCTGCATTCGGGAAAACCGTCTTCATTGCGTTTATTAAACCTTTTTACTTGTCCGAGATGAAAGTAAACCCCTCGCCAGGTAACTTCAAGTCTTGCTTCAGGATGGTGAGGAACCACTCCCATATTTCCTCATTTTCCTTTTCAACAACAGCCCACGCTACAGGGAAAAGATTATTATTACCATCAGTCCCTACAGCCGTAAGTAATATACCGCCGTGTTTGCCTTTTAGGTGGCATCCGTCAACGCCCAGCAAAGGCCGACAACCACTCAAAAAATCTCTCTTCAAAGCATCGAAACAGACATAGAAGTGGCTGAACCGGGATAAACCACTGTCCAACTGCGTCCCAAGAATGATGGTCGACCCCGGATTGGTCTTCCGGAGCTCTTCAGCATAGGACCAGAGTTTAGCATATTGAGCGTTCGGATCACCCTTGATTTTCTGTATGGCCTTGGCTTTGGCTTTGTAAGCCTGGTGTATAGAAATTGTGATTTGAGAGTCGGTCGACACATCCTCCATAAACCCTTGGATGCTACGTTTCTTGTCGCTTTGAAACCGCTGCAGATAGCGTTCGGATAACCATGTGGAGGTGACATTCTGCATGGTTTGGGAAGTTGCACATCTATGCTTGGAGTAGAATTTTCGGATCTGCCACGAAGATTCATCTTTCATTTTCAGGACATGAATCATCCATTTGCACTTCCGATTAACACATTCGACGTATACTCTTCTTTCGTCATTCTTTGTGAAGCGAATAGACCTCAGGTTCTTTATTGCATGATTCTCAGCAGCTTGCTTAAACTCTTTTTTGCTAGAGAAGACCTGCTGAAGAACAAATTCAGGATTATAGATTGTCTTTGGATTGAATACGGGGTAGCTGGGAAGGCCACCATCCTCATCAGACTCACTTAGACGGGTCTCATCAAAATCCTCTCCTCCGTCTGCAACTAAATCATCCTCTTCCTCGCTATTCGCCTCTTCTTCACTAGACTCCTCCACAACTTTTTTCTTCCCCTTGCTCTTTTTCGTAGCTGCCCGACTACACTGCTCAACATTTAGAGGCTGCCATAAACCACTCCCCATCCCTCGCCCTCTACCCCGTCGTTGGGGTCGGCCTCGTCTTGCATAACTGTCTCGCCCTACCACATCCACATCAACACCGGGCACAACCACATCAACACCCGGTACAGCCGTCTAAACACCCGAATGAGCCTCATCAGTCATATTTAAGGGCACAAAATAGCTACCCCCCTCTAAGTTGGTCGGGTCAATAGCATCCATCTCACCGCCCACATTATCAACATTTTTATCGAAAATAGCATCATCTTCCTCGTCGTCACACTCATTTCCAATTACAAAATCCGGGTCTTCAAATGATTCATATTCAGAGTCACTGGAATTAGGTGACTGCTGTTGTGCGGGTTCAATTGGGTGTTCTTCAACGTAAATGCATCTCCCTCAATGTAAGGAAACTAGTGGCACATTTCTGGATGCCTTCATCCTCCCCTAAGAATATGAATGAACCATCCCGCATCTCGGCATGAAATTTTACTTCTCCCTTAACCCCGGCCTTCGAACTAAACTCCAATAAATCAGCATGTTTTAGTTCATCACTCTTTATCCAATCTACCACAATCATGTCCCCACCCACATACCTAGTATTAGGCATATCTGCAAACACCCCATCATAATGCAGCACAATACTCAAGTATTTACTCTTTGGATCTGTAAAATAGCGAAAAACAAGGAATGAAAAAACTGGTCCAATAATAAACTAATATGTACAGAACAAAAGAATAAAGTATATAATACCACCAACAGAGTAAATTATAAAATTGGTGTGGGGACCATTTTAGGGGGAGAATTCAGTTAAAACTAGTCTCATATCCTGCCAAAAAAATAAAGATAAAGCTCCTACCACCACCCACTGCAACCAATAAATTAATATGCAACTGGTTGGGTTCCACGAATGACTAAAAAGTCAAATTGGTTGAAATTATAAACAGAAACACCAAATAATTCTAAACAAATCTCCAAACTTTCAAATAGCACAAATAACTGCAACCCTAAACTTCACCATAAACTATCCCAAAATTGCAAACTTACCCTAAACAGACAAGAACAACAAATATAATATTTTTCCTTGAAAATATTCTTCTCTTTATGGACCATGAAGAAGGGGACAGGACGAATATGCTAAACTGTCCCCACTACGCATACACTACCAAATTTGCCCAAATAATTTTACAATAATAGATACGATCGTATAAAACCGGGAAAAAAGCAGAATGGTCTCGCACAAAAAAGCCACAAACATTAGACCTTATGAGAAATCGAAATCTTACCATACCTGGGGGGCTGCCACTCCGTCGCTCCTTTTCGTCGGATGAACACCATCGAAGACCCCGACGAAACTCATGCTTAATCAGCAGAAATCGGAAGCAAATACTTCCTGGATTCGGAGACGAAGGGCTCCTACGAGAGGTGATTTTGCGATTTGGGGCTTCTGCGATTTGGGGGTTTTGTAAAAGTAGGGTTGTAATATTGTTTCTATTTTCTGCGTATGATATGTTAGAATAGGATTAGTAATTAGTTTTGTTTGTTTTTTGTTTATTCAGAATTAGAATTAAGAGATATAATAATTGTTGTTCCTGTTTTCCGTATTTTGTTTAAGAGTAGAAATCATATTTTAATTAAATTATGTTTGGTGATGTGTTAATTGGTATGCTGATGTGTAATACAATAAGTAAAAAAAAAAAATAAAAAATTAAATCCACGTCATGTTTCCGGCGACGCGTGTCAACGTTTGACGGAAGCCCCAAATTCTCGCCGGCACGTGCGTGGCACGTGCTATTTTCCGGTCGTCGGGTCAAAATTGGGTCAAAATTGGACTAAAATTGAGCGATTGCTAGAGATATGGGACTAAATTGAAAAAGTAATAAGTTATGGGACTAAATCCGAAAAAGTAAAAAGTGAAGTGACCTTTTTGGCTTTTTTCCCAAATAACTAAGTGTTTAAATGAACACATATTATTTAGTTTTACTATTTTTAATTTAATAAAAAAATAAAGCCTAATTATTTATTTCATAAATGTATTTAGGCTTCTTAGATGAAACTGGAAATCAAATATTAAACATGCAGATGTATCATTTCAAAAATAGTTATACATTCTCTCTTTTGAAAGATCTGATGCTACATATTTTTTTTATAAAAACATTGTTAGATCTATTAACTTTTTTCATAGATTTTCATAAGATACATTCTATATATAGATATCTCATATTCTTTTAATTTTATTTGATAAAAATTAGATTTGCATAATCGAACAAAAAATATTACAATATGTTTTAGAACCATAAGTTTTTCAAGGAAAACTACTGCATGTGTGTTAGGTCAGTCTGGTAACCATATACACAGATTTGAGAACAAAACAACAAAGAGAATATTGTAAGCAGATTTGGATGTATATTAATATCGAATTAGATTTCGATGAAAACATACATCCGCTTACAATTTATCTTCCACTATTTCATCTAATACATTTGAAAAACTCGATCCACTGTATTATAAATAATTTTCACACCATATACTCATATTTTCTTTCCATGTGAAGATGGTGAACATAAACAGTGGAGAGGAGTTTACAGCTGGAAAAAATTACACAAATATTAAGAGAAGAGTGTGTAACATGTTATTTTGGTAAGGAATAAGTTGCTTTATATGTCAAACATTCTTTTCATACGTTATGAACCTTTTCCCTTATAATTTTTTTCATAGACACCCGATAATATGTATTTACATTACTTATATCAAATTTTATAGTTTAATAGGTACTAATATTATTAAACATGTCTTATCCGTGCGATGCACGGATGGACAATTAGTTGAAAATATAAAAAGAGTTAAGGATGCAACTGAAAAAAGGGGAAAGAAACATGATAAAAACCATGGGGCCAGGAAGGGGTAGAGCATATCAGGCCCTGATAATGGGTCACTCGACAAATTGGACTTTGAAGTTCCGCTTAAATTAGAAGATATATAAAAAAAATTGTATCTATAACAATCAGATGAAATGATATTTTTCTTTCGATTGTTAAAATATTAAACAATTCATATCATTCTTCTAAATAAACTATGTGTTTTATTAGAATTTATATAATTTTCGATATCAAGATTTATATAAATTATACATTTATATTCTACAAATTATTTTGAACTATTATTTAGTTGGAATATTTTAAGATTATTTTCGGAAAATGTGATACATTTTATGAAAATAGTATTACGTTTCTCTCAAAAAGTATTTGTTACTTTTACATTCAATAGTAATACTTTTTGAGCAAAAGTAATATTTTTTCTATGACTTAATAATTCTTGTGTTTTTTCAAACTCTATATGTTCTTGTCAAATTTTATATAGCTTTTCACCGACGTAAAATATTTATAACCCATATTTATATTACATCATCTATTATAACATAATAGCTTTCACAAAAAGACGTAATGCATTTTCTAGAAAAAAAAAACGCATAAAAATATTAACCGCTGAGAGTTGCTAAATGTGCAAAATGAATAATAATTTATTTTAAACTTTTTAATTAAGCGTTGTTTTTTTAAGTCCATTCAGATGGATAAATTGACATCAATAAATTTAATCTATTTTAGAGTTGGATCCGACCGTTGTGTGTGTGTGTATATATTCCACTCACAACTTTCCTATCGTTTGATTTTAATCTCAAAATTTGTTGATTTTTCAGTTTCGTCCTATAATTAAAAAAAATATCATATTTTAGAATGAAATTCGAACAAGTGGAAGGTTATGAAACGAAAAGTAATTTTAGTAAATGTTGTTATAACCGGACCGGACGGTTCAATCGGTCCAACCAAGAACCGGTCGTGGCTATGGTCTGATTTGGTGTGTAGAATCGGGATTATGGTTAAACCGGAAAAAATCGGGCAGAACCGGGAAGAATTGAAAAAAGCCCAAACCGGAAATAAATAATTGGAAATCGGTAAAATAAGGAGAAGAAAAAAGAAATGGAGAATCTTCTATTCTTCCCCATCTGAAAATTCTTTAAAAGCCATCAATCGCATTTCCTATATTGTAAGTCGTTGCTTTCTTGGATGTAGAACAGGTTTAACAAAAAATCACAATTTTTTCAATTTATCTATTTGAAGATGAAGAATGAAAAATGCGCGGCGGTTGGAAAGAGCATTTTGGTTAAAATGATTTTGGTGAGAAAATTGAGATACTGGGGGCTACTTAGGTTAAAAGGTAGGTTAGGCAAATAAACTGGGGAGCCACTTTTTTGCGGTGCCCACGTGAATATTATTGAGAATTACTTTTAATAATATGTTTCTTATAATGAAGGTATAATTAATAAGAACATAATATATATATATATATATATATATATATATATATATATATATATATATATATATTCTTTATACCAGTCGAATCATCGGTTGAACTTGAATCGATCCAACCGGTTCATAGTCCGGCCCGATTATAACAAAACTGGTTTTAGCCCTACAGTTTTTTGCGACAAATAAAAATAATAATATACAAATTTAATGAAGCCCCTTTGATTTACTAGTGTACTATTTGCGAGGGATTTGGATCCTCCAGAGAAAATGCATGGTGCATTAAGAGAGAGAAAGACTTTATATCGTATGTGTCTTTTTCTATCTAAATGCAGCATGCATTTACTCTAGTAGATACAACTCTGTTTGCGAGACTTAAAGTAGGGTTGTGTAAGTTTAGTCTCGCATACATAATCGAGATTATAAAATTAAACATGGACCTTAGACCTTCATGATATTCACATTCCAATAAGATAGAAAATTATGGCACTAACTTTAGGGCGCCATTGATTGATTTCTTGATTCCCCATGGATTGATAAATTCTTGATGCAAGAAACTAATTGATGGAAGAAATTTATTTCTCCCTCCTGACCTTTCTTTTAGAATAGAGCACCCTATGTGATTCAATTAAGTGATAGGAATAATGTAACTCTGTTATCTTTTATAGGTTGAGAGAGGACCAATTCCTTATAGGATTAGGATTATAATGCAATTATGATTGTTATCCATTCATGGTCTATCAACGTGAAAATCATATCTTATGAGATATAGACTGACCAAACTTATCCGGAAGATTATTTATTTAAACCATAAAGATATCTAAAATATCTTAATTACATAATATGATGGCACGTGGCCCACAATAATCTTAGATTCTCCCACCTAGCCAAAGTGACAGAACAAGCTTCCATGGTTTAAATAATGACATAATTTCTGCAATATAAGGATATGTTTAAGTTTATTTGTCAGATCATAATGTCGATATCAAGTATAGACTAACACGAGTCATAGTGGTTCTACGTCATTCACTCGACATAGTTCATTCCATGTACCAAAATAATTGTTTTCTACTTAATATGACTCATTATTTCATTAATGGTCCACATTAATATCTTGATTATAGACTAAATATTGTCAAACTTATGTCAACATTCATGAATACATTAATGACGAATCAGGATATCATTCAGTTTCAGAAACAACACAAGAGAGCTCAAAGTGTCAATTACACATCATAAGTTCATTAAGACTTTTCAATAATGCTCATCCATTCGACATGTCCAATAAATGTCTTTGGAAGCAATCATTTAGTCAATAGATCCATAATCATAAGATTGGTGTTAATGTGTTCAATTGACACTTTTGTTTCTTAATTTCTTTTGTGACGATAAGATACTTTAATTCCAAATGTTTGACACTTTTGGAATACTTATCGTTTTAGAGAAGAATACTGTTGCGGAATTATTACAATAAATTTTTAGCGACTTGGCAATAATATCGACATCATCCAAGTCCTGAATCCGCGACCCATTACCTTGATTTGTAGCTTTACATCATGCCACAAATTATATTTTTATAGTGGATGCAACAATTACAGACTGCTTCACACTCTTTCATAAGATTGCGTCTCTAGCTAATATGAACAAGTAGCATACTGTTGATTTTCGAGAATCAACATATCCGGCATAATCTGAATTTGAGTATCTAATCACTTCTAAATGATTAGATTTTCAATGGGCAAGCATGTGATATTTCGTTTCTTATAAGTACCTTACGACTTTCTTTACAACTTTCCAATGATTCATTCTTAGATTGCTTTAGTAACGGCTGGCTTCGAACAAGTTTGTGCATACATCAACCAACCAACCAACTATTAATGCATAAGGAATATCTTTTATTTGTTCACGCTCTAATTCATTATTTGGACATCACATAATGCTGAAATTGTCTCCATCTGGATTAGAACAATGCTTGATGAACACTTTCCCATCCTAAATCTCTCTAGAACTTTATTAATATATGCTTTCCGAGACAACCCTAACCTTCCTTTTTATTTATCATGAAATATTTCTATTTAGTCACATAAGTTGCCACACCCATATCTTTCATTTCAAAATTCTCAAAGAGAAGTTTCTTAGTTACACATAATAAACTAAGAACATCCATGGCAAGCAAGATGTCATCAATAATATAAAATTAGAATAATAAGCTTACTCCCACTGACTTTCAATTATATACACCGGTCAATAGTGTTTTCCTTAAATCTAAACGAAGTAATGGTATCATTGAACTTAAGATAGTTGTTGGCAAGAAGCTTGCTTAAGTTTGTACATCCAACCTCTTAGTATACACGCCATATGTTTCTTTCCTTTAATGAAGAAGCTTTTAGGTTGATTCATAGACTTCTACCACTAAATTATCATTCAGAATAGCAATTTTAACATCAATTTGGTGTAACTCGAAATCATAATGAGCCACCAAAGCCATAATAATTCTTAAGGATTCTTTCCGACATAGTCGCAAAAATATTTCTTTGTAGTCAATGCCATTTATGAGTATAGCATTTGACAACTAGTCAACTTTATGTCTTTCGATATTGCCATTTGAGTCGTATTTGGTCTTGAAGATCATTTACATTCAACTCTTTTCATCATATCGCAATTCTTCAAGATCACAGATTTTATTATGAACTATCAGTTTCACCTCTTCTCTTATAGCATCCAACCTCTTAGTAGAATTATTGCTTTTCATGGCTTGTCAAAGGAAAGCTAGATCATCATCAATTCTAATGTCAAATTATGACTCATGTAGATAAACCACGTAATCATCAGAAATAGCAGATTATCTTGACTTTATGGACTTTCCTACTATTTATCATTGTGGTTCATCTATTGCAGGTTCATCAATAACAAGTTCTCCATTGGGAATTTAATCATATATATGTTGTTCTTGTAAGTTGTTTGACGATTCAACAAGTGTAGAAAAAATAACCCAAGATGACGTTTTAGGTAGAGGAATCTCCACCCTTAGTTCTTCATTATCCACTATTCGTGGATCAATACTCCAACTGATTTCATCATTTTCAATGAACCTAGCATTTCCAGTTTCAATAATTCTCGTACTTTGATTAGGACAGTAAAACATATACCCTTACAACTTTTCTAGATAATCAACTAATTGTTCTTAAGTCCAGTTTCTTTTCTTGTGGATTATAAACTCTAATCTCTACTACGCAACCCCAAACATGCAGGTGCCTTAAACTAAGTTCTTTACCCATCCACAGTTCAAAAGGCATTTCAGGAACTGTTTTTCTAGGAACCCTATTTAACAAATACTTGGTAGTTTTAGTGCATATATCCATAATGAGGTGGGTATAGAGCAATTACTTAACATACTCCTGATGATATTCATAAGAGTACGATTTCGCATTTATGCTACATCATTTCGTTGTGGTGTACCCAACATATTGCATTGAGTACAATGCGACGTTTTTCAAGGAATTTAGCAAATGGGTCTGGGCATTGCCATAATTCAACATTAACTTTCATAATATTCACCACCTCTATCATACCTAATGATTTTCACTATTCTATCTAATTGTCTTTCAACTTCGTTAA
The DNA here is from genome assembly GCA_958295605.1 of Ajuga chamaepitys. Lineage (NCBI taxonomy): Eukaryota > Viridiplantae > Streptophyta > Magnoliopsida > Lamiales > Lamiaceae > Ajuga > Ajuga chamaepitys. The sequence continues at coordinate 37,960,782 of OY282495.1, forward strand.
TATATACTTCTAATGCATTTATTAAATGAGACTTTTCTTTAAATAAATATATCCATAACGTGAATAATCATAATAAAGGTGATAAAATATCTTTATTTTCCGAAAGAAGTAACATCAATATGCCCACAAATATAAGTGGGTAATTCAAGAAGATGTGTGCTTCATGTGGCTCATTTTTTTGTGTGTGTTTTGTTTGTTTTTCTTAAATACAATCTACATAATTAACAGGATCGGTAAATCCAAATCATGAAAGATTTCATTATTCACCAACCTACATAATCTTTTCTTTCCCAAACTTAAAATGTTGTTCATCCCAAACCACATACAAAATAAATAGAACTAAACCACAAGTATTTAGGGTGATTAGACGATGAATCTAGTTTCAGATTGATTTTCTCAAAAAGCTAAGCAACACAGATTTGGAGACTTTGAACTGTCGAATTATTCAATCCTCACCAGGTTAGTGTTTCACTCATCTCTCAAGTGTTTAGGTTAAACATATTTTCGCTCACATTGAACTATATGCATAGCCTACCATATGCCTGTCAATCATCTAAACTAGACCACGTACTCGATATGTGTGAAAGGATAAAAAAGGTCTTTTGTTTTGGTTGTAATGTGGGCTTAAGGTAAGGTGGGATATATTTGGATAAAAGTGACTACTTTTGGACTAATCAAGTTACTCCTAACCCGACTACCCCTCAATACAATCACTCAGTCTCACTCTTCAAATTTCAGCAAATCACCCTGCAAAGTGACTTCTTCACCTTCAAAAGTCCTTACAACTTAAGTGTTTTCATTTACATGGGTACCACATCTTGGGACTATCCGAATTTTCTATTCAATTCAACAACTAAACACTTTATTTTCTAGCCTCTCCTCAAAATTATGAACATAAACTCTTTCTTTTTTCTTTTCTTTCGAGTTAGGAGGGGCTATTCTTCTCGTCTTTTAATATCTTTATTTCCTTCTCTTCATCTTTTGACTATCCACTAGGTTTCCTTTTCTTTCCCAAAATCTTTGCCCAACTACCTTCCAATCCTCCTCCCTCTTACATGATTAATCTAGTTAAGGCCAAAGGTTTAAATTGAAAGGTTTTTGGCTTGCAAAGTTAGGCTATGAAATAATAGGCATTTAAGCTCAAATGGGTTAACTAGGGATAAGTTATTAACTTCTGGTGCAAAAGGATATCTTTTCAAGGCTAAAAAATAGGCTACAACAAGAAATGCCTAAAATCATTTCCTAAGTCACAACACATACTTGACACATTCATAGTAAAGAATCAAGGCAAGTTCTAAAGACTAGTACACATATTCAATCAAAATCACACCAAAAGAAATCATATTACTCCAAAATTAGGAGTACAAATAGGCTCAAATTCTCACAAGGTTAATTTTGATCAAATATTCTAAGTTCGAGCTCAATTTTGTCTCAAATTACCTCTCATGTTCTACTGTGTGCTAATTTATCAATGTTCTACTCAAAATCACTTTATCATTAACACATCATCATCATCTATCGTTTTCCTAAGTTTCTCTTTCTTTCACGACTCAACCAACTACTCGGGTACATTACTTCTTGACTCCAATAACCAAATAAATAACTAAAAACATAAAACCTACTGCGACCAACATGACTAGCAATGCAAAGAACACAAAAATGGGCTCACATAGCCAATGACTGAATCACAAAAATGCCAACACAAAACGAGCACACAGTTTCCTCAAAGCACAAAATAAATAACTAACTAAGCAAAAGAGTTAAAGCAGATAATACACAAAAATGTAAATAGCAGCCAAGTTGTCCCACTATTCACCCCTCCCCCAAACTTGGTCAAAGGCCAAGTTTGCGGGAAAAGAGTGGTACAACTGGGTGCTCGACTCACAGATCATTGCGACGGTGGTGGTTGGAATCCGTTTTGGCTCCAAAATTGAGCCATCGCATCCCAACAATGATCTTTCTCTTGTCTCCAAGCTTGGATTTGTCTGGATTCTGTCTATTTAAAATCAGTTCCACAAACCGGCGCGGCCGCATTGCAGCCACTGATTTTCTATTTTGGCTAAGAATTTGACGCGACTGCATCACAGGCTAGAGCAACCGCGCCCAGCCTACTGCCCGGTGGTTTAAGATTTGAGTTTTTTACGCGACCGCGCCTGAAACTCAGCACGACCGCGATGACGCTTCTGCATGACAAAGGTTATTTTCCGTCGTTTCGACCCCTATATCTTGCTATCGCGTTCTTTTGCTCTTGGTTCATCAATTTTGGTTCCTAATATCATAAAAACACTAAAAACACAAGTAAACTATAAAATAGTAATTAATAACAAAACTTAACAAAAATTAAACAAAACTGTAAACATCGGGTTGCCTTCCGACAAGCACTAAATTTTACGTCTTCAGCCCTACAACCCTCTTGGTTTCTTTATTAACCAAAGCCCAACCAACTGTCATTACTTGCTCTCAGATTAGTTACGACTCTGTTTAGCAAGTTTTAACTATTTTCAGAAGTATAAATGACACAACATTACTTCGTTTTGTATATGAAACGTCAACTTTCACTACAAGAAATAGGACCTATTACCACACATCTTTTGTGACGCTATATAATAAGTGTCTTAATAAGGCCACAAATGAGACATTTTATATTTGGAATATAAATTGGTACTTTCCTTTCAATTCTATTAAGACGCTAAACTTTAACTGTGTTAATAACAATTCAATTAAGACACTAAAGTTGAAGTGTGGTAAGATATTACTAGAATCTTTGATCCTCATAAAAAGAAATATAATAATCAAAATGCTTCTTTTTTATCGTCTACTAATTTTGAAAAAATTGGCGGAAAATTTGCCCACCAAAAACCACCAAAAAGTTGAAATTTGTTAAAAGAAAATAAATTAAGGATATTATGAAATTAATTTCATTCTCACAAATGAGATCATTTTCTTCAACCATCTCTCCTCGAGCCACATCGATCGAAATTCTATAGCTACCACTACAACATAAATGACCTATTGTAACACCTAAAAATCGTTACCTAATAACCAAAAAGTGTTACCATAGGCAATAGGTAACACTTTCTCCATGATACATTTGTTGGTGCTACCTAAAGTCTAAGGTAACACTTTTAATAGCTTTTTGTATCACTTTTATTGAACTTTCTCAAATGTAACATTTTATGGTAACACTTTAAAAATGTTACATATTGTCCCTTTATGTAACACTTTTTAATAAATTGCAACACTTATTTTGTAACACTTTAAAATTTACAGTAACATTTTATTAATTAATTGTATCACTTTATACAAGATAATATATCACTTTTAAAATGATTATGTAACACTTTACACAAGCCATGTACCCATTTTTTCTAAAATTAATCATGCTACACATTAGATAATTAATTCTCGGGCGTGTTTGTTTGTATTGCTCATGAACCAAATTAATAAATAAACTAAAAATATATTTATACAAAAAAATATATATATTCAAAAAAGAATCCAACAATGCCAATTTTAACAACAAATTGAAGTACTAAATCTTCTACGAAACGACAAGTAATGATAACATTAAATTCTAAAAAGTTTTGTTCATTGAAATAAATAGGTCAAGTAACTATTCTTCATGATTCTCCTCATTTTCAGCTCCCTCTTCGTCATCTTCAAGTTCATCAAATGATTCACCTCAACATCTCCATTTTCCTTATCCTGAAATATAATAATCAATATAGTCATATTATAAATTTATAATACATATAGACAATGAAACCACATTAAATATGTTCAAAAAATCGAAGTTACATTACCAAAGTTACATGTCTCCATAAAATATATCAAAAAAATAGTGGTGTAAATCAACAACATTCGCCATCTCTAGTTGCTGACTAGTTCGTTTTTCAATCAATTCTCACTAATTTGATTGAGAATCCAAAAAATGCTAGAGTTGATTTGTTTTAATATTAGGGAAATACATGTCAACATTTTGCTGTTGAAAACAATATATCGGACAAGTATATTATGAGAAGCATAAATAGAGTGGGTGAAGTGCCTGAAGGGATTAACAACCTAGAAGACATATAAACAAAGCATGTCAAGGAACAATCAATAAGATACATACCAGACATTGTTTTGTCCCATTGATAAGATGGTTTGTGGAATCCTCTAATGAAAGGGCAATACGGGCGAGCATTTCAGAAGGAATTACATCCATTAGAGCTTTCTTAATTTCCCCTACCGTGTCTGTCACAATTTGGGCTCGATATGGCTGGAGAAACTCATTTGGGATAAGCACATTAGACGTCAAAGGCTCCGTAACTCTTTTGCTACACCTACCCAGAAGTTTACGTTGTTTTGGGGCTTGCCCCTCCTCCATCTATTTCTGTAGCATATATGAACTTTATTAGATACATCATTTTAACAATATTAAATTAATTACATATTAGGGGAAGTAAAATTGAATTTTAAAATAAAAATTAATTTCTTGAACTTTTTCTAATTTTTTTTGCAAAGAATACAAACACAAAATAAATGTAGATCACAACTAAACTAGAGTTATAACGGAAAAGATAAATCACTAAGCTGCAATTGATCATAATAGAAGACCTTTATTGACACCTCAAACTAATAGTCTCTCCATGAATACTCTTTAATCATCTATTTCATTGTTCTCTTAATAAAACCTACATTTATTTAGTAAAAACCAGATCACCGATCTCATTGTTTTCTTAATAAAACCGACATTTCTTTAATGAAAACCAGAACCACTAACGTAGTACATCTACAGAATAAACATAAAAAATAATCACATTTTTATGATATACATGATCTTAATCCTAAATTTTTATACATGATATATTTTCCTATAGTCAAATATAATTACGTATAAGCATATTCCCATCGTCGGATCAAAATCTCAGGCTGGCCCTTTTCAGCTGTAAGCATGCCCCATTTTTTAAAATCAAAATCATACTCATATTGGATACTCGTATCCGAGACCTAATAACATAAAACCTTACAACTTCTAGTAATAGTCGCTTCAAATAAAAACTCTCAACAAGCATGATTGACTTCATAACAATCTCTCAAATTAAACAGAAAGTAGACGACTCATAATAGACGACACGATTGAAATCAACATATGCTAGTAGCTAATCTGCATGAAAACCAAAGCTCGTCTCATAACAATGTGCAGTTACACTTGGACTTCTAACATTCAAGCATGATAGAAGCACCACAAACATTTATTCTCTTGGTCGAATCTTGTTATGCAGTTAGTTGTTAAAACAAAATTATTTTGTATTTTCTCCCTAACAATAATATTTCACTAAAGTCAGCAATTCATAAAAGTAATTATAAAGCCAAGAGGAGATGAGACTTACAATGTTAGCTTCGATAACTTCAGATGATGACTTGTAATTTCTCCCTGCTGTCCGTTTGCGGATTTCTTTGTACATTCTTGCTATGGATGGTGGCGTCTTTTTAGCGTGTTCCTGTCACAAAAGTCTCATGATTACATCAATTCTCACCAAATTGGCTTGATACCCACTTCCTCCCCAAACACCATGTTGCTTTCTCTCATCAATAACCAACATAATATCAAATATAAAGATGCAGTATTAGTAGAACAGCCATATCAACTACTAGAGCTTCAAAACATATAATTTAGAAACTTAATTGATTCATCCTCACCAACATCAGTAACTACTAACTATATATTTAGTAGTTTGGGGGGGGGGGAGGGGAAGGAAGGGGTTGGGGTGTTACCTCAGCTAAGACACATACATGCTAATTTATTAAGTCAACGTGATTACTTTCATTTGTGAATTTTTTAATATATTAGTAGATTTGGTAATGATGCTTATGTGTAATTAGTAAAAGTAGGAAGCGTCGCCTGTAATTCTTTACTAGCTCATGATGCCTCCGTGCGAAGGAAACGGGACCCATAGTATGCCTATCTTTTTGGCTTTCACTACTTTCCTTGTTCTTTTTACTCTATGCCTGCATGTAAAATTTATTGTACTTCATTATTTTTTCCAGAATATCTGAAATATACTGAAATAAAAAAATTTGCATTCGTAAAATTTAAGTCCAATTGTAACATAAGCAAATGATGTACTATAAAATTGAGGAAATAAAAGGCTTTTGAATGCTTTCAAACAATAAAACAAGAGTTGTAACAAATACCTTAAATTCTTTTAGACCCCAATATTTTACCAAGTCCTTGAAGTCTGATTTTGGAATTGCACCTAGATCTTTCTTTCTTCCCATACCCTTATTTCTAGATGCTCCATAATGCTTCTTTTTTGTTCTAGACTTGTGACTACGCCAAAGAGCTCCAACTGAAGACAACACATATTTTTTCCCTTCTTCTGCGATAATGTACTTTTTCTAAAAAGATATGATTGAAGTTAGATGTATCTTCACAATAACTAGTCCAATAAAAGGAGTTACTGCAAGTAGAGTTATATTACAAGATAGTATTTAAGATGACAAAATGTGACATACAATAATTTTAAAACTACTTACTATGCGAAATTTTAGAGAAGACTATACCTTCACATATTCCCAAATATGATCCTTATTTGGAACTTTGTGCCAATCAATATAATTGAGGGGTGCAAGAGAAGGATCTCTAGCTAATGACCCTAAAAAACGACTAAATTTTGCTAGAGTAGCCCCATCAGGTCCAATTGGCTGACCCAATCCATTTAAAATGATAACCTTGCGATCGTTTAGCGTCCATCCATGGACATCTTTGCACATGCTTGGTCCTCTTGTTCGTTTCTGTTTCTGTGACACTATACAATTTTAAGAAAGAAAATATCAGAAACATAAATTTTTGTTCCCGACATCTATAATACGATCTCCCCTCTCATACCAAAGAAAGAAAAGAATAGACGAAATGGAAATAACAAAAATATATGTAATCGTGCATCATTTAATTTTGAGACTTACCAAGTTGATCATTTGGATGGTCTTCTATAGGAGCTAATTCATTTCTGACTTCTGCCACATCTTCATTTCCTTTAGAATCTACATCATCATCAGCAATAGCATCATCATCATAGTCGGCGTCGGCGTCGGTGTCGGCAGCGTATTCTTCTTCTCCCAATCCTCCCTCTTTTTCTTTTCCTTCTTCTGCCCTTTCTCCATCTTCCTCTTCCTCAGAAAAATAAGCATCAAAGATCTGTAAATCCTCATTTTCATCCACTAAGCCAAACCTATAGTTTTCATCACCATGAAATAGTTGCATATCCGAATAGTTCGCTCGTCGTTTTGTCGTACTCCCCATTGGCTGATTAATCAACAAACCACTTCTTACTTGAATAGGCTCATCTGCGGAAACATCAATTTATTTCAGTAGTCGTTCCTTTTCCCGCAATTTCTCTTTCATCCGAGCGTAAAGACCAACTGTTCCAGGTGCAACAATCTTCTTTGGCCCCTTTTTTGCCAAAGTGTTCCTCTCAAGTCTTTTTTCTTGTTGACTTTGCAGAGCAAAAGCTGTTTTGCTAGCTATACCCACCATTTGTTGTGCCTCACCTTGAGATGACACTCCAATTTTTTTAGAATGCTCGTTTTGGCCACGTGCTAAAACATTTTCTTTCTGTTTAAATTTTAAAGACCGCCCTTCTTGTTGATTTTCATCTTTTTTCTGTGGCCCCCAATTTTTCCGGGCTTGAGTGTGCATCGTTACTAAACGTGACTCTGAGTTGGTAGAGTATGGTGGTTTCCCCATGCTCTTTACATGCTTCCCATCTTTACCAGCCATTACCTGAAAAAATATATATCATCTAATTAAATATTGCATATTATATGATTAAAAAAGAAAAATTCATATTACAAACTACATATTATATTATATGAATATAAGAGTAATATACTAATACTAAAAGTAGAAATACACAACCTTCAATAGGATCTTCTACATAAAAAACTTGATGTACTTGAGATGCCAAGATAAAAGGATCATTGACATAACACAACTTGTTAAAATTAACACGTGTCAGACCATATTTATCTTTTTCCACATGGAACCAATCCCATCTAAATAAAACGACATTGAAAGAACCCCAATAGTCTAACTCAATGATTTCTTGTATGGTCCCGTAGTAAGTGACTTTATCAAGAATTGGATTATGATCCTTAGAACTAGCGAAACTTGAAGTTAAGGCACTTAAAGTCACTCCACTATCTTGTGTTTTACGTTTTGCATCACGTTCTCTGGTATAAAACTTATAGCCATTAATAGAGTATCCTATATATCTCCTTGCGACTGTACAAGGACCAAAAGACAACCACTTAATATGATCAGGAACTTGGTCTAACTCCACCTTTTTTTTAAACCAAACCATGAATTCTTGGCTATGTTCTTGGGCACTCCTCCACCTTTTCCTCTGCTTATCTTTGAACTTTCGTATAATCAAATCTTCATGCTCTCTGCATAATTAAAATTATTGTAACACTCAATGACTATGCAACATACATTTAGGAAAAAAGATAAATAATATACATATATATATTATGTATATATTGAAAACTTACTTGATGTATTTCTGAACTTGTTCATCTTCGCAATTGAATAGGACATAACGATGAGCTAGGTTCATTGACTCAGAATCTAAAGAGAATGCCATTCCCTTCTTACCATTATGTTTTTTCCCAAGAGGATGACCCATCCTAGGAAAAATAGGCGATTTGTCATCAGTTGATTCTTCTGTGTACCTTTTTTTAAAGTTCTTTGATCGCTTCATCACCCCATCATGCAAATATCTTGAGCAAAATACCAAACACTCTTCTGCCAAATATCCTTCTGCCATAGAACCCTCTGGACGACTGCGATTGCGAACATATGATTTAAGAATCCCAAGATACCTCTCTATTGGGTACATCCACCAGCCACCTGCTGGTCCACTTAGTTGAACTTCATTAACTAAATGGATAGGCAAGTGGATCATGATATCAAAAAATGAAGGTGGGAATATTTTTTCAAATATACAAAGAATTTCAACAATTTCACATTGTAGGTGATCCAGATCTTGTGGATTGATAACTTTACTGCATATTGCTCTAAAGAATGCACTTAATCTTATCAAAGCAAGAGCCATATGCCTCGGTAGAGTTTTCCTAATGGCAGTTGGAAGTAAATATTGCATTAAAATGTGGGCATCATGGCGTTTGTAACCTGAAATTTTTCTTTCCCGAACTTGTACACAACGTGCAATATTCGACGCACACCCTTGTGGTAGCTTTGCTTTCTTCAGGACATCACAGAACAACGTCTTCTCCTCTTTTGTCATTGAAAAAGACGCCTTAGGCAACAAAAGGCAGCGTTTGTCACTAGACTCGAAAGGATGTAATGGTGTTCTGATCCCCATGTCTTGTAGATCTAAACGAGATGATCCTTTGTCTTCCCTGGAATGTCTAACAAAGTACCAAGCACACTATCACAAATATTTTTTTCTATATGCATGGCATCTAGATGATGGTGTGATGTAATATGCTTCCAGTAAAGTAAACGAAAGAAACAAGACTTTTTCCTACATGGGCATGTTTCATCTCTTTGTTTTGGTTGTTTCTTTCCAAACTTATTCTCGAAGTTTTCTAACAATTCTAGGACTTCATCCCCTGTTAAAGGATCGGGAGCTGCCCTCTTCTCTATTTCCCCGTTGAATGACTTGTCACAACACCAATGATGATTTGCACCCAAAAATCTTCGATGACCCATGTAGCACGATTTCTTACTATGTTTTAAATACATGTGATCTGTTTCGTAGTGACAATATGGACATGCAAACCTCCCTTTGGTGCTCCAACCAGACAACATAGCATATCCAGGAAAGTCACTCGTTGTTGATTGTAGAACAACGTGCATCTGGAATGTTTGACCCTTTGAAATATCATAGGTCTCTAATCTAAACTCCCATAAATCTTTTAGCTCTTCAATTAGAGGCTGAAGGTAAATATCAATATCATTCCCTGGGAAGAGAGGTCCAGGGATGAGTAAAGATAATATGAGGTATTCCCGCTTCATAAACAACCATGGTGGTAGGTTGTAATTAATTAAAACAACTGGCCATGTGATGTGGTTGGTACTCATGGTTCGGAAAGGATTAAACCCATCACTTGCAAGCCCCAATCTCACATTACGAGTATCTTGAGCAAAATGTGGATATAAAGAATCAAAATCCTGCCAAGCCTTACCATCAGCTAGATGTCTTAAATTCCCGTCTTTAGGTCTTTTCTCATCATGCCACCTCATATAATTAGCTGTTTCCGAACACATATACAACCTCTGAAGCCTTGGTTTCAATGGAAAGTACCAAACTACTTTGGCTGGAACTTGGTGAACATGTTGAAAGGAACGATTCTCATTATTATTCTGTTGTTTTTCAACCTCTTTCCATCTCGGAGAATGACAAACGTGGCAAGATGTGTCATTTGCATGATCCTTCCAGAAGAGCATACAATCATTACGACATGCATCGATCTTTTGGTAATGAAGACCCAAGTCCTTAACTAACTTTCTCGCTTTATTAAAAGACTTAGGCAACTTGGCTTCTGGAATCAAATCTTTAATAATCTCAAGAAGTTCAGAGAATGTTGTATTAGTCAACCCATGGACACACTTGTACAGATACAGTCTAATGATGAATGATAGTTTTGTGAAAGATTTACACCCTGGATATAACTCTTCTTTGCCATCCTCAAGCAACTTAAAGAACTTTTTTGCCTCCGGTTCGACATCTTCGTTCATTTCTCCAATTAGATCCCTATGAGTATCGTATAACAAGCTTTCCACGTTATCATGCTTGTTGGGGCTGAAGTTATCAGTATTCCTCTCTGTATTTGACATAGAACATATTCCTTTCTCATTGTAATGCCATTCTTCAATCTCTGGACCAATACCATAGGCGATTAAATGATTATAAACTTCATCTCTATTATGCCAAAACCGATGATAACAAACCTTACATGGGCAACTAATTTGATCCCCCTTTGCATTAGTAGAAAATGCATTATCCAGATAATTCTCTACTCTTTTAGTGTACTCCTCAGTATATTGTGGCAAATTAATCCAACTATTCCTTTGACTACTCATTATTGAACACTAAACGACACCTGGTCAACCATATGATCAAAGTTAAGAGATGCAGTGCAAAAATGAGGAAATGTTAATTTATATCATTATTAACTCATTAAGCTCTTAACACTGATAAAAAAAATTGCATTAAATTATTGGATATGTCATTGATTTATCAAAGACTCCAAGTATCATCATCTTCCCCAATTGATTGAACATAAAAAAAGTACAAGAATTTCCCCAATTGAATAGATAAATATTACAAGAACTAAAGGGGAAAAATGAGAAAGTTGAGGGATGGCTGACCCGAGTATAGAGCGGACGAGAAGAATCCGAAGGAGGTAGCAGGGGGGTCTTAGAATACGTCAGAGAAGGTAGGCCAAATAGTATCGGCGGCAGAGGGAAGAGGATGGCGTCGGAGATTTGAGGGATGAGTGACAGCTGCGTTTCGTTGATTTTTCCGTTAAAATCCCGTATCTGAGCAAACTATTCATAATTGAATTAATCTAATCAGTGAATCTGAATAGGATATTTTGATATTAGTTTGTGAGACATTATGGCACCAGCCCATATACAAATGGTGGCCCACTAAATAAAACAAGTAATCTCATTTGATATTTCAATCATAGTCTTCATCGAAGTGATAACTTTTAAATTTCAATAATTAAGAATATAATATTAGGGTAGGGGTAATACGATCAAATGGGTTGGGATTGCGTTCATTTTCAAATCTATTCATGTTATATATAAAAGATTATTTGAAACATATAACTATTACATTTTAAGATAAATGATGAATTTTGGTTAAAAATTGGGTAATCAGTTCATGTCGAGTTGATTTTGAATATTCGCAATAAATTAAGATCGAATTGAGTTGGATCTATTGAGCCCATCGAGTTGAGTTAGGGATTGCGAGTCGTGGTGGCAATTCGAGCGATCCAGTCAGATCGAGTCTAGTCCGTCGGACTAACGCCATATTTTAGGTTAGGCCTGGTTAGGCTAAAATTGGTCGGCACTAATATTTGTCAGCCCAGCCTATCATGGTCAGGCTAAAATTGGTCAGCACTAATATTTGTCAGCCCAACCTATCATATTCCTTATAATAATACTAGGATTATTAGGTGACCCTACGGCCTGTCGGACTTTTGGTCTATTGGGTAGGACCTATAGGACCAAATAGTATTTCGAGCTAAATTTTTTGTGGCTGACTGAGGACCGATTTTACCATCTGTAATTGCAACCCTCTATAATATACTACACATTGGTGTCCGGCCCATGTGACCAAATACCATAAGTTAACAATGGTTTTTCTTAGAAAAAAGGAAAAGTGGATACACAACTCTAACCAAAGTGACTATAGGGGTATTTGCAATTACTTTTCCCAAGTGTTTTTCAACTTATAATTTGAAAAAAAATTATTTTGGAGTATTTGAGAAAACAACTTTAGCTTTAACAGAAGTGATTTTAGGCCAAAAGCTAAAAGTAGAAAATAGGTGTTTTTCCCAACTTTTTTATATTTGGAAAATAAATAAAAGTTTTTTTTCTCTCATTCCTAAGTTAAAAGTTGCTTACGTATCAAACACTCCAGTTTTACATTTGACCAAAATCACTTTTATTCTCGAACACTACCTACTTTTGATTTTAAGCAATTTTATCACAATTTCTACTTTTAATCACTTTTTTAAAAGTTAAGCAAAGAAAAGCACTCCATATAATATAATATAGAATTTTGAAGTTAGAAGTGCATATGCTCCTTTTTTTCCTTTTTGGTATAGTTTCAGTAATATTGTGGTAATGGAGCTCGCACTAAATTTCCATGAACTCTTAAGGACATGTGATTTGATGCATGAGTATCTCTCAACATTGTTGCTTGTAGTACTTAATTAATATATTCTCATTAATATGCTCCAGACCAGACATATTAGTGAAAAAAGGCACATTTGACCCACACAAAATTATTTATTAATAAAAAGTAGACTTGAGGCCTAATGTTTGTAAAGTAGGCCCAGACCGTCCAATATTATAAAGTCTAGCCCATCATAGCATGTTCACACCTTTAATAGAGATCATTGACTAACCTGTTATATTTATTTTGCAATAGAATTATAAAATTTATTTTGTTTTCAAACTTTTCCATGTCCTAGCTTTCTTTGAATATTATGATTTAATATTTGTTAATTAAGCATAATGTCATATATGTACGTATGTAAATATAATAATTGTATTAATTAATTAAAGTATTATTACAAGTTGTGTTATAGGAGAGTAATTAAAAAAAAAAATGTTACCTAAATGTATTACTCATTTAAAGTGTTACATATAAGTGATACATATTACTGAAGTGTTACAAATTAGTGATACATATTAATAAAGTGTAATATTGGCACCCAGGCACACACCCATATGATACTAAATCTTGAATCTTGTTGTCAGGAAGACGAATCTTATTACAAATCTGAGTTTAGGAATATATTACAAATTGAAAATCCGTCAACCATAACAAATATTCAGGAAATCAAATGACCCCCAAACACCCTAAACGCCATTCCATCGGCAAAAGCGGGCACACCATGGGTTCAAACAGATTCCTGACTTATTTATTATAGGCCAGATAATCAATCAACCTCTCAGATTCAACCTAACTTATTGATTCAAGAGTTTATATCACATAGTTATGTACTTAAGTACATTATAATATTAAGTCATGGAATGAACAACTTTATCTAGTTCAGACATAATTTAACACTAAGGATTTAGCCTATAAGGCTCATCCTTTAACAAAATAAATTCTATAAATTATTTAAAAGAACTATAATTTAAAGTACTTACAATGCTTAGCGAGCCTTCCCAATACAGAAATGATTTGATTTTATTTCTTCTGAAATATATTACAAGAGATTACAAGAGAGAGAAAGAAACTGGTCGAAGAAGTCCTGCCTTCTACTAAGAATGAGACCTCCTTATATAGAGGTAGTCTCCGGACTTCAAACAAATATTAAAAAGTAAAAACAGTGGATTTACTGTTTATGAACAGTAGATTTACTGTTTAATACTGTTTGACAGTGACATATACTGTTTGACAGTGACATATACTATTTTTGTCTACTCTTCCGTCATTTCAACTCTTCATTTCTTCAATTCTTCATTTTGAGGACGATTCTCCTTTTTTCTCCAATTCTTGGAAAAATTTCACCATTTGTTCTTCGGAAAGAATATCTTCACATGGGTCTTGTGCATCTTGCATAGTCAGGGACATTCCTTTTGATGAAGTATCACTTTGTACAGAAATCATCTCTTCTTCTTCATCCAAATCATTTAATAATTCTTTTTTCATCTGATTGAGATATAACTCAACTATTTCTTCTTTGGATAATTTATCCACATTTCTCATCAATTTTCTAGAAATATTATTTCTAGTGGCTATTCTTTATTTTTCTTTTTCTCTTGGCTATAAGCCTTTATAGTCTTTTGGATTTTATCCAAAGTATCAGCACCAAATAAGGCTTTTGTACTGGGATCTAATTTGATCATTTTTTCCCAAAATCTTGTATAAAAGATTCTTTTTAGGCAAGGAATTTGGTCGGTATAACCTACCTTAATATCCCATTTGAAAATCCATGGGATTGAAAATTCAATAAAGAAATGCATGGGAGCTTCCCATGTACAAAATTTATCACTATTAGTGATATTTTCCAATGTAGGACTCACATATTTCCAATTATTAAAATCTTCAATTAATAATTCTGGAAGAATTTTTTCCGTTGGTCCAAATATTTTTCACCATTTCTTAAACCAATTTGGTATTTCAGAGTTATAAACTTTATCACATACTTTAATCAACCAAGTATGTTTTCTTTTTTCATTATTGTAAAAGAATACTTTTTCAAAAGCTTGGATATAATCTCAATAATTATACTTTACTGTAATATTATTGAAAGAGAAAGATTTTTCTCTAGATGGAGAAATTCCCCATTCTTCCACTGTAATTAATTGTTTAATAATAATTTTTGAGAAGTTATAAACTTCTTCTTTATTTCCACTAGTCATGTGAGTTATTTCACATGCATTATTTATAAGTAAGTTTTCATAATAATTTCGAGATTTATAAACCTCATAAGGTGATCCTTGATTAGAAAGATATCTTTCTAGGATCTTTCATAGATCATTCTCCCATTTTAAATCAGTATTACTGATTATAAAAATCATTTTTTCTTTTTCTTTTTTAATGAAATCCTTATTAGGATTTTTCTCATCAGTCTCTACTATATTAGCATAGGTGACTGGAGAAGTACTATTAGCACTTTCTTCATTTTGAGAAGATTTATTATCTTGATCCTTCTTCCATTGAAGATACTCTTGATATGTCATTTCTTGCGAAATATTCGCAATATTTGCAGAGATTAATTTCTGTTTTGCCATGTTGAGCCAAAACAATATTTTGGCCTCTTCCGCCTCTTCCCCTATAAGGGAAAGATCCTCTTCCTCGAGAATACATACCTGAAAATTTTATGTCAAAAATTCTCGAGTTAAATAATCAGGAAGAGAATTTTCTTCTCCTTTTTTATATATAATATCAAAATCAAATGGGGCTAAATGAGCTTGCCACCTAGCAAACATTTGTTTGGAAACATCATGTTTAAAATCTTTATTAAACATAAATTTAGCTGCTTTACAATCAGTCTTAATAATAAATTTCTGATTATATAAATCATCTTGAAATTTTAAAACACATTTGACTATAGCTAAAATTTCTTTGGCTATAGTGGCGTAATTCTTTTGACTATTATTCCATTTACCAGAATGAAATCTTATCAAATAATCTTTTTTATCAATACAAACATAAGCTTTTGGTAGTTTAAAACTAATATCAAGTTTTTGCCCACCAGCATGGGATAAAGAATGTGTTGTTTTTTGGAAATATCTTGTAGGAATTAATCCTTCTTGTACAACATTTAAATCTGCACCACTATCAATGAGTGCAATAAATTCTTTTGAATAAAAATCATCAATTAAAAGAGTAATTTTTACATAGCATTTTTGTGAAATAAACATTTCAATATTATTAAGAAAACTTTCATCATTATTATTAGATATAATTATTTCATTTTTCCCTTCTAATTTATCAATTCTTTTTTCCAAAACATTATTATTTTGTTTAAGAAATTTAATTTCTTTTCTAAGATTATCAATTTCAATACTTAAATCACTTAAAGAAGTAGGAGTTTTATCCTTCTGTTTTTCTTTAAGCATTTGATAAACCTTGCTCATAAGATAAGGTTCATCTGAAACATATATAGAATTATTATTTTCTTGTTTATTTCCAGTATCACTAGATGAACTTGGGATATTACCCACTTGATCTATTATTGAAGATCTCAAATTAGGATCTTTTGTTAATTTTAATAAATCCATAATATTATTATGATCTAAGACATTTATCTCCAAATTTTTCATTTGAGATAAAAGTCTATAAATTTCATCTGTTTCATCAGGCTTATTATCCTGACATTTGCATTCATTAGTATCTGATAATTCTGAATCAAATATTACTGATTCTTGATCTAATGCTTTGAGATTTTCAATATCAGATATTTCTGATATTTCTGAATCTAATTCAGATTTTGTAATTGATTCTGATTCTGAATCATCTGTTTTTAACAATATCTTGGATATCATATCCTTGATATTATCATCAATTTGAAGATTATTAATCTTCTTTTTTACCCAACAATTTCTTGCATAATGACCAACCTTTTGGCATTTATGGCATATAATTAATTTATTTCTTTGTCTTTTCCTTTCATCCCTTTCTTGCTTTCTATTAGCGTGTCTTTCTATTTTTCTTTTAGAAGCTTTTTTTCTTCTCCTATATTTAAGAAAATCATTTTTATCATATTTATTTTTATTCTTACTAGTTTTACTAGTACTGGGCATGTCCATAGCAAATTGTTAACAAAATTGACCTAATTATTTTTTCTCAGACAAATTTTGTCTTTTTATTTGTCTATTTAATTTTATTTCATTACATAAATTTAAACCTTCTTGAATACAAGTACCAATTAATTTACCATAAGTAAATTGATCATATGGAACATGAACATTATTACCTCTTAAATTATTTCTTACTCTTTCTGCAAATAAATAAGGTAATCCATCAATAAATTTTGATTTCCAATGAGAGCTATTACTCTCAGGGAGTTCCATCACTCTACTTAAAAATGTATCTTTATACCATCTAAAATCTGTAAGTGTTTTACACCTCAGATTTTGTAATAATGTACGAATATGTTCACTATTATCAGAATATCTGCCAGTAAAATGTTCTATAATATTAATAATTAAAGTATAAACTGCATTTTCAACTGAAATGTTATTTTCTTGTTTTATATTGTTGAGAATATAATCTCTATTTTCTTGGGTTAAATAATGATCCCACCAACCTTTAAGTTGGCCAGTAAAACCTGCAATAATCATTTTTGCAATATTTTTATCGGTATTACCATTATTCTTACAAACTGTAGAATACATAAGAATTCTATGAACAGTATTATAAATTTGTTTTTCAGTATAACCATCGATATTCCATTCATAAATATTTCTTCCACTATAGCTATTATTCAAAATATATTCTTGTTCTTCATTAAGAACATCCATAGGAGTTGGTCTCCTATAATAATAAAATCGTTGATTAGGCTTATCAGCCCACTTTTCAATTTTGTTGATCTGATCATTAATAATCTGCTTATAATCAGATCTATTTTCAAAATCTTTTTGAAAATCATTTTCTAAAGTATTTAAGGATAATTTTGAAAATTTTTCTTCTAATAGTTTTTCTAATTCTGTCAAAGATTCTAATTTAAAATCTTTTATCTCTGGTGGAAGTTGTATACTAGGAGTAGCAATCAACTCTTTTTCAAAATCAATTTTTGAAATCATTTTATCTTTTTTATTATTTATTAAAGAAATTACATTATCAACCTTATTATGAAGTGAAAGTATATGCTCTCCTAAAACATTAATAAATAAATTCATATAATTATTTTGTTTAATTAATAAATTTATATGACTACAAGTTACTTGTAAAACATCATTTTCAAATAATTTTGAAAAAGCAAGGAAATTACATATATTATTATCTTTTTCTATTTGAAAAGGTTCTTGAGGAGGAAAACCATTATTAATGATTTGTCCATTCATTAATCTATAATTTCTTTCTAAAACAGAAATATATTGATCTACATAAGTAGACATAAACCATGGAACAAATAAAATTAAAGTATTAGTCTCTTCACATTTTTTATAAAAATTTTCTTGTATAATTTGTTTTTCCATTTTATTGAAATTTTCGAAAAAACCAATTTCTAAATGGTTCCCATTTGGGAAGTCTGAATTCTTCACTAATTATTTTTCTGGCTTCTGAACCAGGGCTAAAATCAATTTTTTGAGCTTTAAAATCCATAAATCAAGGAAAACTCATTTCAGACATTGTCTCCATGTGTCTACTATTGACACTCTTAACAATATTATCTTTGCCAATATGCAATTCATTTATTCTATCTTCCTCAAATATTACATCATCATTATTTCTCAAATTCTCTCTTATTAGAGAGGTAGAAGCTCTGGAAGGAGTTTCCACAGTATAATCAATAGGAGAAATATAAGATCTCATAGAGGATGATTTTAAAGATAGAGATCTATCTTTTATAAAATTATCAAACTGTATATTAACAGTTCCTTCAGAAGTTTGAAAAACATTCAATAATTTTGAAGTAATAGTTGGCTGTGGTTTTACAGCTTTTTCAATGATCCAATTTTCTGGAAACACAATTTCTTCCCATTTAATAGATCTTCTTGTCATAATATTAGATCTATTGAAATTTGTCTCAATCAAAATTGTTTCATTAACAGGCTTATCCTTTATTTTACAATGAGGATTCAAAGTAAATAAAGGTTTATAATATATTCTGTAACAAATACATATAACTTCAGATCCTAAAGAATAATCATAACCATGAATTTTAACATTTAATGTCAAAGCATCAAGTATGTTTATATCAGTTAAAGATAATTGTAAATTTGGATAAACATCAAAATAGACTGGACCATGAGCCAGACTAGATTGGATTATTCCCATTAAAGATTTTTTCCAATTTAAATTTCTACCATCTCTTAAAGCTGCAATAAAGCTTTCTGGTAGTCCTTCTAAGGTTAAGGGTTTAAAAGCAATTTGCACTAAACCAATATGTAAAAATTTATATTCTTTTTTATAAGGTAAAATATCTTTTTCTGAAAGTAATTTTATAATTACTTCTTCATTATTAATAGAAATAGATTCTTCAGTTGTTTTAACAACTTGTTTAAAGCCAAGTTTTTCAAAAGTTCCTAATTTATAAATTACTTTAGGATCAATTTTTGGAATTGTCCATTTGTTTAATAACTCAAGATTTTGAGGTGTATCATACTCCATATTTAAACTATTTTTTATAGAATTATTTTGTCGAAACATTAATTTTTCTTAAAGTGTTAAATTATATCATCCCTAGATAAAATTATCAAACCATGGCTCTGATACCATATTGGCACCCAGGCACACACCCATATGATACTAAATCTTGAATCTTGTTGTCAGGAAGACGAATCTTATTACAAATCTGAGTTTAGGAATATATTACAAATTGAAAATCCGTCAACCATAACAAATATTCAGGAAATCAAATGACCCCCAAACACCCTAAACGCCATTCCATCGGCAAAAGCGGGCACACCATGGGTTCAAACAGATTCCTGACTTATTTATTATAGGCCAGATAATCAATCAACCTCTCAGATTCAACCTAACTTATTGATTCAAGAGTTTATATCACATAGTTATGTACTTAAGTACATTATAATATTAAGTCATGGAATGAACAACTTTATCTAGTTCAGACATAATTTAACACTAAGGATTTAGCCTATAAGGCTCATCCTTTAACAAAATAAATTCTATAAATTATTTAAAAGAACTATAATTTAAAGTACTTACAATGCTTAGCGAGCCTTCCCAATACAGAAATGATTTGATTTTATTTCTTCTGAAATATATTACAAGAGATTACAAGAGAGAGAAAGAAACTGGTAGAAGAAGTCCTGCCTTCTACTAAGAATGAGACCTCCTTATATAGAGGTAGTCTCCGGACTTCAAACAAATATTAAAAAGTAAAAACAGTGGATTTACTGTTTATGAACAGTAGATTTACTGTTTAATACTGTTTGACAGTGACATATACTGTTTGACAGTGACATATACTATTTTTGTCTACTCTTCCGTCATTTCAACTCTTCATTTCTTCAATTCTTCATTTTGAGGACGATTCTCCTTTTTTCTCCAATTCTTAGAAAAAATTCACCATTTGTTCTTCGGAAAGAATATCTTCACATGGGTCTTGTGCATCTTGCATAGTCAGGGACATTCCTTTTGATGAAGTATCACTTTGTACAGAAATCATCTCTTCTTCTTCATCCAAATCATTTAATAATTCTTTTTTCATCTGATTGAGATATAACTCAACTATTTCTTCTTTGGATAATTTATCCACATTTCTCATCAATTTTCTAGAAATATTATTTCTAGTGGCTATTTCTTTATTTTTCTTTTTCTCTTGGCTATAAGCCTTTATAGTCTTTTGGATTTTATCCAAAGTATCAGCACCAAATAAGGCTTTTGTACTGGGATCTAATTTGATCATTTTTTCCCAAAATCTTGTATAAAAGATTCTTTTTAGGCAAGGAATTTGGTCGGTATAACCTACCTTAATATCCCATTTGAAAATCCATGGGATTGAAAATTCAATAAAGAAATGCATGGGAGCTTCCCATGTACAAAATTTATCACTATTAGTGATATTTTCCAATGTAGGACTCACATATTTCCAATTATTAAAATCTTCAATTAATAATTCTGGAAGAATTTCTTCCGTTGGTCCAAATATTTTCCACCATTTCTTAAACCAATTTGGTATTTCAGAGTTATAACACATACTTTAATCAACCAAGTATGTTTTCTTTTTTCATTATTGTAAAAGAATACTTTTTCAAAAGCTTGGATATAATCCCAATAATTATACTTTACTGTAATATTATTGAAAGAGAAAGATTTTTCTCTAGATGGAGAAATTCCCCATTCTTCCACTGTAATTAATTGTTTAATAATAATTTTTGAGAAGTTATAAACTTCTTCTTTATTTCCACTAGTCATGTGAGTTATTTCACATGCATTATTTATAAGTAAGTTTTCATAATAATTTCGAGATTTATAAACCTCATAAGGTGATCCTTGATTAGAAAGATATCTTTCTAGGATCTTCCATGGATCATATGTAAATATAATAATTGTATTAATTAATTAAAGTATTATTACAAGTTGTGTTATAGGAGAGTAATTAAAAAAAAAATGTTACCTAAATGTATTACTCATTTAAAGTGTTACATATAAGTGATACATATTACTGAAGTGTTACAAATTAGTGATACATATTAATAAAGTGTTACATATGAATGATACATATTAATAAAGTGTTACAGAAGTGTTGCATAAATATTAAAATCTATGAAGTGTTACAATATTGTGTTACATAAAAGATGTCATTTGAAAAGTGTTACAATAATGTGTTACAATAGGCCACTTATGTTGTAGTGTACTCTCCCTCTCCATCATTCTGCATTTCTGCCTCACCGTCGCACCGCGTCATGCGCCGATACCTCTATCCCGTCTCCGATGCAGTTAATAGGTAAGGAGAACTTCAAAAGAATTCGCTCCTTTACTATTTCTATGAACTAAACCCTAGGTGATGGAAGACAGCGGCTGGACGAGTTCTCAGTCCGGCGGTGGAGAAAGGAGGCGAAATCGTGAGCGGAAGAGCGTACTATTCCTAAACGGCAACCCGATGTACGAGCATTCCACCGATTGGCCACCGGTTCATCGGGAAGCGACTCGTCCGAGTGAGGCGGCGGTGACAGCGAAGCCTTGGGGATACAGTAACCCCATAACGAATAGACGGAAGCGGTTACCTAAGTTTAAAGTGTATTCTGTTGAATGTAGGGTTAAAGTTTTGATTAGAAATGGCCTCCGCTGGATCAAAAGTAAGTGCTCTGAAATTATCCATGGCTACTAGATTACAAATTTTCTTTTATTGTTTCTGCTAAAGTTTTTTGCATTCTAATTTGTATTTTTGGTTTTATGGGAACTGTTGATCTGCGCATTTTTCTGTTTGATTAGATTAACTTTTTTTCCCAGTTAGTTGTTAGGCTAGGGCTGAAATTTAATCGGTGAAGTAAATGTTTCTAATTGACAATGGTTGTCCTCAATTTGGTCTATCTACACACCATCTACTCTCGTCATGCTTCTCTTATCTAGTAAATCATCTTTATATTTTGCGATGATAAAAAGAAGAGAACAGATACAAAGGATAGTGTTCGATTCAAGCGAAATAAAGCTAAGGTCAGAAACTGCGTCCTCCCACTGTTTGTGTGCGTTGATTGTTCATGTTCATACATCTGTGAAGGGGGAGACATATAGCTAATATGTTGTCCCATTTGGATGTTTTGTTTATATGTTGTTATCGTCTCATACATGTCCTAAATCCTCTCTCGAGCAGAAAGAAAATAAGAACATGGGCAGTGAATTATATAATCATGGCAACCAAAACCAGCGAAAGGTACTTTAAGGACTTAATACTTGGTGATGACTATATATTTGCCCTCTGCTAAAAGTGTCAGTTGTCTTTAAATTTTTCTTTTTCTTCATATCTTTGGTAATATGGTAATCAATTTAGTTATTGTTTTCTTGCGTTTCTAAATTGTCAATTATCAATTATATATGATTGCATGTTTTTCCCAGAATTTTGCTTTTCCTTTTCGGGCTCTAAATGAATCTCTTAGGTAATTGTTGAGATATTGATTTTAGTTATTTCTAGTCACTTTTATTTGGTTCTGAGACGTCATGTTTGATTGCAGGAAACAAAAGATGATAACATCATAAGAAACATGAGTAGGAAATGTAAGAGGTCGTGGAAAAGTAAAGATACCACAAAGCCAAGTGTTACATCATAAGATGATTTTGAGGTTTCTAAAGAGTTTCCATCTTGTGGTTGTGCCTCACATCAAGCAATAAATTCCTACTGGAATATAAAAAAATTAGGTGAACAGGTGATTTGGTTAATTAAATACTTTATTATGACATGGTTATGCTGCACAATTTTCATCTTCATGCATGTTGCACGAGCATGAATTTGGGAATTAATTTGAAAGTCACTGTCAAACACGCATTTTGATTAGTGTGTGAAGTGTATGAAGAGTGTGTGGTGTGTGTGTGGTGTCTGTGAAGTATGTGTAGTGTGTATGAAATAAGTGCGTGTAGTGTGTGAAATGTTGATAATCCACCTGCCTTCGTAACTTCACACTCATTTCAGATAGGAAATTGATTTAGTTGGTACTTTATTTATATATACTAAAAGTTGAAAAAATTAAGTTCTGCAATCATGCAGGTCTAGTTGCTTTAAAAGAATGGGTATTAATTTTGATAGAATTAAGCAAAGTGGTTTTAGAATCTGAATTCTTATTCTAAAAAAGTAACTTTCACTCTGACTCTGTTAGTTTGAGGATGATGGTATCTTGAGAATGAATTGACATTAATTTTGAAGTAAGTTGTATTGCACCTTGCAAACTTGTTTTCAAGAATTGTGTAAAACATTATTTTACAGTCCTTTTAGTAGCCGTACAAATCTTTATCTACTAGGAAATGCTAATCTACTTTGACATAATTGGTATCATCTTCTATTTTTTCTAATAAGTTCATATTATGCTCAATACACAATCTAATTAAGTTCAAGTAGCCTTACAAATTGACCTCACCTTCGTCGTTTACTCATTAATATCTTTGTTTCATTTCAATTCTAGTTCCTTGTCTCCATTCTTTTCCGATTAACATTGCGAAATATGAGATCATTCATGTGTTTGTAAGCATTCGGAGTAGTCTCATATACATAATAAACAAAATCACGTTCTCCAATCCTCAGCGTAACCACCAGAAATGATCTCTTGGGATTTGGTATATTTTCACAGTATAAAAATGGGTTTACTTGTTAATAGAAATTCTTGAATATGTATGTATATATGTATATTCCCTTTTTGTTTCTGCTGATGTCTTCAATCACCATACCAGTTTATAATTTTTTATAGTTAGTAACATTTAGAAGCTCACAGCTGATGTCTTCAATCACCATACCAGTTTATAATTTTTTATAGTTAGTAACATTTAGAAGCTTGTCAGTTTAAAATGTTGTTATTGTCATATGAGGAATCACTAAAGCTTCACCCTTGTAATTAACCAGGCTGGAAGTTTTCCAACATCGAGATTTAATTGTTCAATCTCAATGGTGCAATTTACTTTACAGCTTTGAAATAATCTCGGTACTCCACCATATAACCATCATGTCTTGGTTTTTGGTTGTAGTTGAGTAGTACAGTGGCTGGGAAACTACTGAGCTTTGCTGGACCTTAACTATGGATAAATGCAGGATGGAGGAATGATGATGAAGTATGATTCAGGGTTCCAACTTTTATGGCTGGAGAAGGATAGAAATTTATGTAATGCAATTAAATCAGATTAGGATTGATCAATCTTAGAACTTTAGATAGGATATCTTTTATAAATTTATATTTTGATAATGTTTGTATTTTGTACTGATGGTTTACTAATTATGTGAAATGAATAAATTTACTATAATTTTTTTCTTCTGTGTGCTCTTCTGTTTTAGTAAAAATGGTTGTTAAAGAATATGATAATGTGTTATTAATTAGACAATACGTGTATGCATATATATATATATATGAATGTTACGACAATAGCAAGTGTGGTAATAACATTTTAAGCTAAAACATGCTTAATTTTTTATTCCATTTCACAAGACACAGATAAGTGTGGTTATAGCCTTTGTTACCTATTGCTACACTGAAATAGACCACACTAAAAGTGGGTGTCTTAATAGACACATGTCTGGATATCTTATCTGTAAAGACACTTTTTAGTGTCTTTAGAAGCATTTTTTCTTGTAGTGTTTCCTTTAGGCATGTTTATGACAACTTAGCTTGTGGCCAAGAATGATCGACCTAGAATGAAAGGGACATCTATGTTCCCTTGCATATCAACAACTAGAAAGTCACTAGGGAATTCAAAATTCTCTACTCGAATAAGCACGTCCTCTACCACTCCCAATGACGTTAGTACTGATCCATCCGCCAATTGGATAGTAGTAAAGGATTGCTTTAGAAGCCCTATTCCTAATTGTGCATACATTTTAAGAGGTATCAGATTGACACTCGAACCTAAATCACACAACACATTCTTGAACACTTGACTACCAATAGAATAAGATATGGAAAAACTCCCTGGATCTTTCTTTTTGGT
Organism: Ajuga chamaepitys; assembly: GCA_958295605.1. NCBI lineage: Eukaryota > Viridiplantae > Streptophyta > Magnoliopsida > Lamiales > Lamiaceae > Ajuga > Ajuga chamaepitys. The sequence continues at coordinate 37,986,305 of OY282495.1, forward strand.
TATTCTTTTTATGTCAGTGTTTATGTTCTTCGAGGGCCTCATATCCTTCTTTGTCTTTGTCTCTTTTTTTAGTTTGTATCATCTTTGAGTCCTTTAGCTCACAATCAGCTTCCAAGACACTTCTAACCGGTTACTCTTTCATGACCCCCTTATTCTCATTTCCTTCCTCGGGTTTGTCCTGCACTACATAAAACGTAGTAGAACATTCTAAAGGAATCGGGTTAGTAGAGATATTATCATGTAAATCAAATTCAAATGAATTATTAAAAGAAGAAAGTAGTATTTTTTTATCTTTATCATCATTGTTTTCTTTCTTTTGATGTATCGCTTTCTCTCTTGCTAATCTCTTCCTTTATGCCCATTTCTCCTTTGCCAACTTCTTCTTAGCTTCACGTTCTTTCAAGTGCTGAGCATGTTCAATGCGGAGTTGCTCATTCCTCTTTTTAACGGCTGCTTGAGGAAATGGAATGGGAGGTATGTATGTGGAGACTTCTTTTCTTTTCGGTGGTTCTAACTCAGCTTCGACCATCTCCTCTTGGGTTTGTTCAATCCCTTTTTCAGGGTCTTTCGGCTCTTGACTTTATTTTTCAATCTTGCCCCTTGAGTGGATATACGTATATAAAACTTTGCTTGAAAAAATAATTTCTAAAATATAAGCGATTGAAAGATTTTAATTCTTCAAATGTCATATGAGAAAAATAAATCCAAAGATATTTTGTTAATTTAGAATAAAATAAATATATAATTTTATTAATTGAAAGTAAGTATTACCTAGAAAGTGTTACTTATTTATAAGTGTTACTTATTTAAAAGAGTTACATAAAAAAGTGTTACATATGTAAAAGTGTTTCCAGAAGGGTTACCATTTAAAAAATGTTACATCAAAAGTGTTACATGAATGTGTTACATATTCGCACATTTTACAAAAGTGTTATATGGAAGTGTTACCAAAGTGTTACATAAAAGTTTAAATTTTAAAAGTGTTACAAACAAAGTGTTACTTAAAGTCATTTATGTTGTAGTGATAGCATTACATTGCTCTCGTGAGTTGATTATGGTGTTGCTGGGAAATTGTCACTGCTTGTGTTAAGCCCCAACAATCTTTATCAACTAACTTAAGTTACTGGATATTTCTTTCATATTTTCTCCCAATTGCTTGATCTTCGCTCCTTGACTAGTCACTTTCTTGTTTAGCTCAATAAACCTTCCATCCATCTTTCTCTCCCCATTGAGCTAATTTTTCATCATACTTTTCGAACTGTGATTGTACTATTTCCTCTAGTGTTGGTTTCTGGCCATCATGGATCATGCCATTTGTGACGGAAAATACGGGTGGTGGATTAAGAGAATTCTTCGTGTTTCCATAAGAGAAGTCTTGGTTATTCCGTTTGGATAGGCACTGATTGTGCCTTGGCTGATTATTTTAGAAATTGTTGAAGTTTCTCTGATTTAAGAAGTTAACTTCTTCATTATATTCCTGTCCTGTTGACTGTTGTACTGAGGTATCGGTGTGCAGTGCTAATGTCAGACTAGTTAGCAGACTTACTTGGTTTGTCAAGGCAGACAACTGGGAGGTAATATCATCGTTTGGCTCCGCTTCTACAACACTAGCCACTTTCCTTGGCTGATTTCTCTCATTTGGCTACTGATAGCTGGTTTTGGCCATTACATCCAAGACTGAAAATGCATCCTTGACGTTCTTTTCCATCAAGCTACCCTCTGCCGCTACATCTACCTGGTTCTGTACTGGAGCAACCAATTTCAGTAGCATATTACTTGAGTTTTCAAGAAATCTGACTGCTGTAATTGTTGGTGCATGTATCCTCAGCTCGGGAAGATAACAAATGAGGTTACACTGGCATTAATGCTGGATGAGGTTGGATCTATACTACAATCATGATTGACATGAATAAAAAAGTTGGAAAGTTGTACTTAAGCTCTGAAACTCACCTTAAGTTGGATTGAGTAGTCGATGTCCTAAAATCCGTCCATGCAATGAAATTTTATAATACAATCAAGGTTTTTGGGGTATATAATCATTCCCTTATCTGAAGGTTGGGAATCCTGTAATCTTGTTGAGGAATATTGGCCATTTGTTGGGTTTGTGCAATGGGACTAGGAGGATTATAACTCAGATAATCAATCATGTTCTATAAACATGTGATCCCTCCAGATTTTAAAATAGTGTAAATGTGCGTAAGATAGTATCTCCTAACCCACGTTCTCATATCTTTAGCGGATTTCACTTGTTTGTTGGTTTCGTAATGTTTTTATTACAAAACATCACTTATTTAAAGTTTATGATGAAATTGCAACACCAAACAGATAAAATGAAGGTTTGGAAGGAAGGAAATAGAGAATTAGACTTAAAAGAGACCTTAGATAGGTCTACGATGGAGTTGGAGAAGCCCAAAAGATGAGCTTTAAAAGAAAATGAAATGAGAAGCATTTGCTCGACCGAGTAGCTCAGTTACTCGGTCGTCCATCTTGCAACAATGGCTAAATATGTCTAGATGAAGAGCATTTAGTCGACCGAGTGTTTGACCAACTTGATCGGTGAAAAATGTCATTTCAATTGACGGTCAGGCACATATACCTGTTTGATGATTTGATCCCTAATTTAACTTATTGTTGTGTACTCCTATCAATACCTAGACTTAGAGAGCTAGGAGATTCATACGTCATCCTCGATCGGTGATTGTAGTATTCTCCCTTTTATTTAGGTTTCGTTATGAACATGCTTTTATTTATGAAATTTACTGTTTTTGTTGATATGTCTATGGAGTAGTTCATTTATATCTTAGGATTTAGAAAGTAGGTTTCATTTACAATGTGAATGTTTATACATTATTCATGAATTGCATGATTCTATTATTATTTGGTGTGTTGAGATCTAATTATTGTTAGCTTTGCCTGATCTCCTAGTCTAGCACTCATAAATCACGTACCCAAGATACTGGAAGGTAAGGGTATTGATGGTTAAATAACAAATAACATAATTTATCTGAGACACCGGAAGGCCAAAGGTATATTGTGGAGGTATTTTCTAGGCACTTTCAGAAGTTATAAACACTTGTCTATAATCCACACCTTAGGCGCTTTCGAATGAGGTTTATGATGCACAATTGCGACGCCTAACAACAAAAGAACTTTGTGAATTGTGTGTGTATATATATATATATATATATATATATATATATATATATATATATATATATATATATATATATATACACATACGTGTTTGCATGTGTGGTTGTGTATGGTCACACGGTAATTAATTCTGATATCGAACATCCGAAGATAGCCTTTAATAATATTTGAGTCTCGTACATACTTGTTTATTTGGCATTAGTTATTAGCTTGATATTCTTTTATTCTTATTATGGGTCTAAACATTAGTAAGTAGGGTAACAAACCCAACCAATTTGATATTCGATCTGCTTAATGTTTTAATTTTAACATAACTGTAATAATTTGGTTAGGTAATCTATACTAGTCCTTGTGGGATAATATTCTGCTTGCTACTGGCTGCTACTACACCGTACACTGACAATATATCTTGAAGGTAAGGGTATTGATAGTTAAATAACAGATAACATAATATATCTAAGACACCGGAACGCCAAAGGTATATTGTGGAGGTATTTTCTAGGCACTTTCAGAAGTTATAAACACTTGTCTATAATTCACAACTTAGGCGCTTTGGAATGAGGTTTATGATGCATAATCGCGGCGCCTAGTAACAATAGGAACTTGTGAATTGTGGATATATATATATATATATATATATATATATATACGTGTTTGCATGTGCGGTTGTGTATGGTCACACGATAATTAATTCTGAAATTGAACATCCAAAGATAGCCTTTAATATTATTTGAGTCTCGTATTTGCAGACTTCTTTATTTGGCATTAGTTATTAGCTTGATATTCTCTTATTCTTATTATGGGTCTAAACATTAGTAAGTAGGGTAACAAACCCAACCAATCTGATATTCGATCTGCTTAATATTTTAATTTTAACATAACTGTAATAATTTGGTTAGGTAATATATACTAGTCCTTGTGGGATATAATTATGCTTGCCACTGGCTGCTACTACACTGTACATTTATAGTATATCTAGTAGAAATAGAGCGATCGAGATTTTGGCGTTGTTCTTGGGGAATAGTTTGTAGATGCTAATTAGATATTACCGGGTGTTAGTCGTAAGTAATCTAGATATTTATTTATTCTAATTTTTATTTCTAGGTTTTAAAATTTTCTCCAATAAAATAAATAAATAAAAATATTTTTTGTAAAAGTAATTTTGATTTTCTTTTTTATTTTATTCAGTTTAATTCCGAATTGGTTTTAATCGTTATTTGGTGTTCCATCTTAGTTTATCTGTGTTCAGCGCATGAAAACAATGTCAATGGTAAGGGAAATCATGCATATAGACCTCGAGATAGAAGCTACGTACAAAAAAAGACATTCCAATCAGACTCGAGGGTAATAATTTTCGATGGAAACCAACCAAAATAGACAAGATGAGCAAGATTTAGAGCCACATGAGCAAGTCCAACCACCTATTAGGGACTTGTTCAGGCAAATGGTTAATAGAAATTTTGGAGGGATAAACAGGCCAGTTGTTCAGGCCAACACATTCGAGCTCAAGCCGACATCAATCTCTATGGTTCGGCGTAACCAGCTTGGAGCATGAGCTAGAGAGGATCCTAATGGCCATCTGGGGTCATTTTCTAGAGATTTGTGACTGAACTTGTCGCGAAAATCGCTCCAAATCGATAGGATTGGAACGACCTTCTCAAACCGCAAGCGTACGGTTTGTGACAGAGGTAGTATAAAAGATATCGAATCCACAGGGAGGATTTTTCGTGAGACTCGGCTTAAGCACTTTTGAATTGGTTAGGTCAAATGGAAATTTAGAGTTGGACTAAACTAAACAAAATAAAAACAATAAATAAAATCAAGGAGGGAACCGATCAATGGGGAGATATTTTCCCTAAGTCGGTTTCACACAAGCAAAATGGAATTAACAATTCGAAGACGACTAAAGGGAACTAGTGTGAGCTCTATGTGATTGAATTATCGACCCAACCGATATCCTAATTGGGTGATAATTCCGAAATACGGTTGAGGTCTCGTATTCCCCTAGGATAGGTGAGTAATTGGGGTTCGATGTAGACTACCTACACGAATGAGATGTACAAACTTAACCCCGGGTTACCAACTATGGAAAACTAGAAGAGGATAGCCCAACTTCTCCTACACTAAAGACCGGCTTAGGGGTGTAGTTCCTACACACATGACCAAACCAAATTTCGTCCATCCTAGCCAAGACCCCCTAGACTCTACTTCCCCGTTTGGTAGGGTTCTCCTTCGTAAGTCTCCCTCCTACCAATTGGGTTTTGATTGATTTAGATTCCGGATTAAATTTCCTTCCCGACTAATCTAAGACATAGAAATCCAATCCTAGACTCATTTAAGATCAAATCGAATCTCCTCAAAAGGGTGGCAAACCCTAGCCTAGGTTTCGATTATACCGTCTCAAATGCACAATCATACAAAAAAAGGCTAAATTATCGAAAGCCCGAGCCACCGAGTCAAGCCTATAACCAAGCCCGAATTTCATATGAAAATCATAATAAACCAACCAAGTCCTAACCTAGGTTACCACAACCCACAACAATCCAATACTCAACCAACTAATCATCAATCCCGAAGTTTGGGCTACTCCCGGCCTTCGGGAAACACGAAAACTACTCACAAATCATCAGGGCATAAACAAGCATCATCAACAATCAAGTAATAAAAACAATAAAAACTGAAAATAAAGAGAAGGGATAAGAAAATGCTCAATCGATTGAAGAATTCTCGTAATCTTCTGATGAAATACTCGGGTGTCATAAGCCCGCGAGTATTCCCCAAGTTCTCCTCCAAATACGGCTTCCTCCTTGAAGAGGAGGGAGATAAACCCTAGTTTCTAGGCTAAAAACTGAAAACGTAAACAAAAAGGGAGAAAAGTGTGTTGGAGAAGAGGCAAATGTTGTATTGATGGATAGATCATTACAAAGAGAGGGGAAGGGGTATATATAGGTCTCCCCAACCCTCAAAGTTCAGCTGAAAGTAATCCCTAGTAAGGGCAAAAGTGTAAAAATACAAAAGGGAATGCTTGGTCCTTTAAGTTGTTGAGTCGAGCCCCTTGGGCGCGCTCGACTTGTCCTTCTCGTGATTTCTGAGAATATTCCGTCAGGAATAAGCCTTTGACTTGAACTACAAAGTTTTATATCTTCGTCTCGGCTACACGTGGCAACTTGAATCACTCAAATCGGAGTTTGGACGAAGAAGTTACGGCCAAAAAACAAACACAGCGCGAAACAGGGGACCGGCTCACGAACCGACCGCGAACTACCAGTCCAACTGCCGGTCCGGCAGCCGGGCCGGTCGGACGTCCGGCAGGTGACTGGGCGAGTTCTGGACCGACTACCGGTGGTCCAGCCGGTCCGGTAGTGACCCCGGTAGTCTCCTTTTCTCCTGTTTACACCTTCGTCTTCCGTCGCTGTTTCGGACCTTTTCCTCTCGTCTTCTTGACTCGGCCCCTTCATGACTATTGTTCGTGACTCGACGAACTTCGATTTGAGTTCTTTTTGGGCCCAATTCAGGTTTGTTTGGACCTCGATTTGTAGGCTGGAACGTGGCATATGTGCGATCGACTTCTTCTTCTTTCTTTCTCTAATTTGAGGCATTTTCATCCATTTTCTCGGCCCGACTCCTTCACGACTTTTACTCGTGACTTGATGATCTTCAGTTCGGTCCTGACCCCGAACCTTTTTTGGGCCCGTTTGGGCCTCAAGATGCTGACCGGAGTATGAAAATGGCTGCGAACGATCTTCTAAATTCTTCCGAGTTTCCTAACCTTCAAAATACGACTCAAAAACACCCAAAAGCGCATCAAATCATATTAAAAAGGAAAATCAACCCGAAAATACAATAAAGCACGAAATTGCACATACACACAATAATTACGCGTAATTCTCCACAAAATATGAACGTGAAAAGTGCAAGAAAAACGGTAATTTTCACGTTCATCATCCCCACAAACTTTAAGCTTTGCTCGTCACCGAGCAAATTAAACATTTAAGCACATAAGAAAATGAGTTTGGAAAGTCATTGGAAGCCCGTTTGTCATGAATTTCTCTTTTTATTGAGCACTTTCCACTTTTCGATTCGCCACACTTGCCTTAATCATTTTCTTTCAAGGAATTTGATAGACGAGTAGAGGAATATAAAGGCATAGAAATTTAGAAAGGCACGTAGTCTTTTTATTTCACTCCAACCCCAAAACGTGCATATGTGAATTGACCTTGGACAACTCATTATTTTTCAAAATCCTCGGCTCTAGGCGGTTTGACTCGGTTCTTTTTTAGGAAGATGCCACGCACTCACCCGGTGTGGATGATGCGGCTCTTTTCTCCCTCAAGCCAACTGATTTTCAATATATGTATTTTTTTATTTGCTTTTCATTTACTCCTTTTTCCACCGGGCTTAGTCGAAATGAAATTGCTATTCTAGTTTTAGTTCTTTTACAACATAATACTCTTTTCGAGTTACACAAGATTTTCAACTATTTCACACTCGATTCTTATTGAGATCTCTTTTTTTCTACATTTCATACAATGTATTTTCTTTTTATGCTCATCTCAATACTTAGAGTATACAAATGTTACTAGAATTTCTTACAATCAATGAAAAACAATGACTTTGCCCGGCGACCTAATCCACCTTATAACTCCTCCTACATCTCCTTTTTTATTTTACCACCTAAAGCCAATTCATTCTATTTTTCACAAGTTCGTCCTTAATCGTGTCGTGTGTGTTTTGGAATTACAGTAATGCTCACAAGCACCACAACTTCGGGCTAAGCTATTTCATTTACAGATGCAATCCTCCAAACTATGCCAAAATATTCCACTACCCTTAAATCACATTAACCAATTGACTTCATTGATTTTTAGGCAAGGAATCCTCTAGTATTTTATGCTCAATCATTAGAGATTTCAATTTTTAGATTTCAAAAATCGGGACACTTCCAATACTTCTTCCTCATCAAATACATAATAAGTCAACTCAACATTTATTTCACCAAGCAACATTATTCAATCAAAGCAATAAATACCTAGAAACAAAATATGGTAGAATGACATAAATCATAACTACGAGCAATTCAATCAATAATGAGGAACATCCTCTTCGAGCGCATAACAATTAACAATCCTTCCATTCTCCCCACAAACTTGGGCGAAATTCTCAAGCCCAACAAAGGAGGTGAAATTCATGTATTTCCCAAAGATCATCAATCAAAAAGCTCATAATACTTACATTTTCAAACTAACCATTTATTTAAACAAAGATTCAAAGATTCAAGAGTCATGTAGGTACAAGATTCTATGATTGATCATGCGAATTTGAGGAGAGAACCTCAATTAATGCGAACAATATCTCTCCTCCCCACAAACTTAAATGCAAGCATGTCATTTAAGTAGGCATATGAATCAAGTGCAAGGAAAGACAAGTATGCATATACTCAAATCCACAAAAATCCCAATCATGTAAACCAAGGACAAGCAAAAATGACACAAATCAAGTGATTCGAATTATGCACATGCAAAAGGAGTAAGTAGAGAGATAGAGTAGACAAACTCATTTGAGGTGTCAAATCTCTTTATATCATTTTCGCATTTCTCCAATGATCACTCATCTTGACTTGTATCACCATTGCTTTGGGACGTTTCTTCAAAATTTTAGGCTCATTCATCGTGTCCCCAAATGAACCTAATCACACAACTCAAGAATTCATCAAATCTTAAAAAGAAAAACTAAACTAAGAGAAAATAAAAAATAAATCCTAAAAAAGCAATTAAAATTTTATGCTTGGGTTGCCTCCCAAGAAGCACTTGGTTTAAAGTCGACGGCCCGACTTTCACAAGTGTTATCCGGGATCCAAGAACAAATGTCTATCGTGCCATGCTTTTGGTTGCTCAAGAATGAGAATTGATCCACCAACATAGACATGGCATGATGGATCACGGATAAGATTATGGACATATGATTTATCCAAGAAGATACGTGCAATGTCGATAATCGATGCAAGTTTTTCAAAATTTGAAAGAATTGACGATTCAACAAATGGATCATTAATAAGAATGCGCTCATAATCGCACACTCTGTTTTGAGATTGTGATTGCTCTTCCAACGTTAATGCATTGTCTTCATTGGAAGAATTGTCACCATTCTCCAATATTGGCTCATGAGAGAGGAGGTTTTCACTCTTCTCTTCTTTCTCCTCTTCCCTTAATTGCACACTTTTATTTTTATTTCTCTCCAAAACATGTTTAAAGAGAAGGGCTTCCACGACCTTAGTGTGTGCCAAAAGTTCATCAATCTTTTGATTGAACTCATCCTTGTCTTTCTTCATTTCTTCTTTCAATGCATCGATTGAAGAAATTTGGTTAGATTCGGATGACTCAAAGGCTTGATGACTTGAGGAGGGAAAATTTTGATTGACCTCCCATCCCAATTCATAATTGTTTGAAAAATAATTGCTATCCATGAATTGAAACGGGTGGGTGGGAGGATAATGCATTTGTGAAGAAAAATAGTGGAAAAAAGAGTCACAATCCAAAGATATGTGACCTTCCTCTGCACAAATTTACAATGCAGTACTTCCATGTTTTCAAAATTGGGAGAAAGATACGAACCATCATCAAGCATAAAAGGTAATGCACGACCTTCGGAAAAATTGAGAGCATAACTCTCAAGCAAATAGCGGTAGTGATTAGGGTTCTTTTTTTCTTTTTATTAACAAAAAAAAAAAAAATGGCCTAATCTAACTCTAATCGTGCATAGGCTAAATCCACAGGAAGTAAATCCTCCCCGGCAACGGCGCCATGAACTTGTCGTGAAAATCGTTCCAAATCGATAGGATTGGAACGATCTTCTCAAACCGCAAGCGTATGGTTTGTGATAAAGGTAGTATAAAAGATATCGAATCCACAGGAAGGATTTTTCGTGAGACTCGGATTAAACATTTTTGAATTAGTTAGGTCAAATGGAAATTGAGAGTTGGACTAAACTAAACAACATAAAAACAATAAATAAAAGCAAGGAGGGAACTGATCAATGGGAAGATAATCCCGAAGTCGATTTCATACAAGCAAAATGGAATTAACAATTCGAAGACGACTAAAGGAAACTAGTGTGAGCTCTATGTGATAGAATTATCGACCCAATCGATATCCTAATTGGGTGATAATTCCGAAAAACGGTTGAGGTGCCGTATTCCCGTAGGATAGGTGAGTAATCGGGGTTCGATGTAGATTACCTACACGAATAAGAGGTACAAACTCAACCCTGGGTCCAGCGTTACCAACTATGGGAAACTAGAAGAGGATTGCCCGACTTCTCCTACGCTAAAGACCGGCGTAGGGGTGTAGTTCCTACACACGTAACTAAACCAAATTTCGTCCATCCTAGACAAGACCCCCTAGACTCTACTTCCCCTTTTGGTAGGGTTCTCCTTCATAAGTCTCCCTCCTACCAATTGAGTTTTGATTGATTTAGATTCCGGATTGAATTTCCTTCCCGACTAATCTAAGACATAGAAATCCAATCCTAAACTCATTTAAGATCAAACCGAATCTCCTCGAAAGGGTGGCAAACCCAAGCCTAGGTTTTAATTATCCCGTCTCAAAATAAGGCTAAATTATCGAAAGCCCGAGCCACCGAGTCAATCCTATAATCAAGCCCTAATTTCATATGAAAATCATATTAAACCAACCAAATCCTAACCTAGGTTACCACAACCCACAACAATCCAATACTCAATCAACTAATCATCAATCCCGAAGCTTGGGCTACTCCCGAGTTTCGGGAAACACAAAAACTACTCACATATCATCAAGGCATAAACAAGCACCATCAACAATCAAGCAATAACAACAATAAAAACTGAAAATAAAGAGAAGGGATAAGAAAATGCTCAATCGATTGAAGAATCCTCGAAAGCTTTTGATGAAATAGTCGGGTGTCACAAGCCCGTGAGTAATCCCCGAGTTCTCCTCCAAAGATGGGTTCCTCCTTGAAGAGGAGGAAGATAAACCCTAGTTTATAGGCTAAAAACTGAAAATGTAAACAGAAAGGGAGAAAAGTGTGTCGGAAAAGAGGCAAATGTTGTATTGATGGATAGATCATTACAAAGAGAGGGGGAAGGGGTATATATAGGTCTCCCCAACCCTCAAACTTCAGCTGAAAATAAGCCCGAGTAAGGGCAAAAGTGTAAAAATACAAAAGGGAATGCTTGATCCTTTAAGTTGTTGAGTCGAGCCCCTTGTGCGCGCTCGACTCATCCTTCTCGTGATTTCTGGGAACAATCCGTCTGGAATCAGCCTTTGGTTTCAACTACAAATTTGTATTTCTTCATCTCGGCTACACATGATAACTTGAATCACTCTAATCAGAGCTCGAACGAAGAAGTTACAATCGAAAAACAAACACAGCGCGAAATAGGGGACCGGCTCGCGGACCGACCGCGAACTACCGGTCCAACTGCCTGTCCGGCTGCCGGGCGGCAGCCGGGCCGGCTTTCAAGCTGGTCGGAGGTCCGGCAGGTGACTGGGTGAGTTCTAGTCTGACTACCGGTGGTCCAGCCGGTCCGGTGGTGACCCCGGTAGTCCCATTTTCTCCTGTTTTACACCTTGTCTTCCGTCGCTGTTTCCGGCCTCTTCCTCTCGTCTTCTCGACTCGGCCCCTTCATGACTTTTGATCGTGACTTGAAAAAATTTGATTTGTGCTCTTTTTGGGCCCTATTCAGGTTCGTTTGGAACTCGATTTGTAGGCTAGAACGTGGCATATGTGCGATCAACCTCTTCTTCTTTCTTTCTCTAATTTGAGGCATTTTTATCCATTTTCTCGGCCCGACTCCTTCACGACTTTTACTCGTGACTTGATGATCTTCAGTTTAGGCCTGACACCAACCCTTTTTTGGGCTCATTTGGGCCTTGAGATGCGGACCGGAGTATGAAAATGAATGTGAACGATCTTCTAAATTCGTTCGAGTTTCCTAACCTTCAAAATACGACTCAAAAACACCCAAAAGCGCATCAAATCATATTAAAAAGGAAAATCAACCCGAAAATACTATAAAGCATGAAATCACACATAAACACAACAATTACGCGTAATTCTCCATAAAATATGAACGGGAAAAGTTCAAGAAAAACGGTAATTTTCCCGTTCATCAGTGACAAAATCAAGATAAAAGGGGCCTCTGATGATGCTATCCGCCTATATATTTTCCCATTTTCACTGAGGGATAAGGCGAAGACTTGGCTTACCACTCTCAGAACATCAGCAGTTGGTTCGGGCAGTGCCAAAAGCTATTGTTCAAACATCATCCACCAAGCAAGACACTGAAACTAAAGAGCGAAATTGAACAATTTTTCTAGCAAGATGGAGAGCCTCTCTACAATGCATAGAAAAAAATTAGAGAATCCTTTGAATGTGTCCACAACACGGCTTCCCTGAAGATCAGTAAGTCTGCTATTTTTATAACGGACTTTTGGGACACACAAAGATGATCATAGACACCTCATTTGGAGGTGCATTATTGGCCAAAACAATAAATGATGCCATCGCTATCTTAGAGGAGATGGCTACAAATAGCTTCCAATGGCTAGTGGGAAGATCGATGTAAGGAGAGTAACCGAGACCTCAGAGAAGAAAATAGTCGTGGCCATTACTAAGAAGATCGTAAAGCTAACTGAGCAAGTCAGTATGGTTATAAAGCCTTACCAGGAAGTAATGATGTATCAAGGAATGCAGTATATGGAGAATAGAGGCCTGCTACATGAACGATATGGGGAATACAAATTTCAACGCGAACTTCAGGTGGAATCAAATGGGATTGAGGAATTATCAAAATTCCTTGTTCAAGGCACGTGATAGTTACTATAATAAATCATTTGATTATGGAGATAACCAAAGAAATATAGAGAAGAAGAAGCTTGGTGTAAAAGAATTTCTCAGTGCACTCTATCTGAAACGAGAATAAAAAACTAGCAGGCAAACACACGCATGGGGAATGTGGAAGAAAGAATATCCGATATATCAGAAATAATTAACATTACGGGCGCACGGACAACATCAATTGAAGACATCATCTAATAGATCAAGTGGCACAACAAGCATAGTGCTAGACTATCAATTAAGGAGTGCAACGGAATATGAAGGCCCTCATATGCCAGAGATTGAACACATCAAGGATCAGACATCAGAAACCGACCAAAGACATCAAGAGGAGCCAGAAAAAAAAAGACGAAACCCAAAATATATCACAAATATACCCTTTCCTCTGAGGTCCCACAAAAAGAAAGTTGAGGATGCATTTGAGAAATTCCTAGAAACATTTAGAAGGGTAAACATTAATATTCGACTGATAGAAGCACTTCAAAAGATGCCAAATTATGAAAAATTCTTAAAATAAGTAGTTTCCAAGAAGCGTAAGTTTAAGAATAGCGAACTTTTCAATCTAATGAGGAAGGCAGCTGAGCTTTGCAACAAAAAATTCCGAGAAAAGGAAGGACCTAGGCAATTTTTATCATCACTTGTATTATTGGGTACAAGGTCTTAGAAAATGCTCTGTGATTTAGGAGCTAGCATAAATCTGATTCCAGGGTCCATCTTTAAGAAATTACTTATTGGAGCTTTATGTCCAACAACTATGGCTCTTCAAATGGTTGATCGGTCAGTAAGTTACCCGAACGGTATAGTTGATGATGTACTCTTTAAGGTAGGTGAATTTATCATCCTAGCTGATTTCCGTGTTGGATATGGCACAAAATGACAAAGATGTTCCTTTAATTTTGGGAAGACCATTCTTGGCCACAAGGAGAGCCTTGATAGATGTGCATAAAGGAGAGGAAAAAATTAAGGAATTGGAGGAGCACGAAATTGGTATGGCAAGTGACATACCAGAAGCACCCAAGGTAGAACTAAAATGATTACATGCATACTTAGAGTATGCTTTCCTCGGTAAGAATGAAACATATCATGTGATCTTAGGCATTCCTTAAATTATATTTTAGCCTACTTTAGTCAAATTTTTGTTACGAAAATCAATATTTTATCCCTAGTCAGCCAATTTTGAGCCTTAGCCATTTCTTGATAGCTTTAATTCAAGCTCCTGTCATACTTTAGCCATTTTCCCATAACTTGGACTATTTGAGTGAAGGAAGGGGAAATGAAAGTGAGCGAGAGAGTCATTGGTTGATAAAGCAAAAATTGATGAGTAGGAAAGTTTTGAGGTTATATGTACACAACGGTTACAATATATTAGATAATTTTGGTTGCCTTAAAAAATAAAAATTGTTGTGTAGGTAGGGTATTCACATAAGAAAATACTTACATTGTGATTTTCGGGAGAAAAAAATTGCATAGAAGATTGCCCATTACGAGGAAGGCCGGGTTGATGCTAAGGCAATCAAAAGAAACTATTCAGGACTGTTTGTAATTTAAAATTAGTTATTGCTAATCGCTAACAAGCAAAAGTAGTCAGTCCTACATGTTAGTGAGCGTAGTGTATAAGGGTTAAGAATTTATAATTGCTTAACTTTACTGAGAGATGCATAGTGAGAGATGCCAGTTGTTTGAGAGTAGTTGAGTGTGGCCAACTCAATAGTCCAAGACAAGTCACTATATCCATTTTTATCCCACCTTTACCAAAGAGCACACATTACAACTGAATGAAAGGACCTATTTTGTTCCAAGCTATGTACATATAAATGCGATGAAGGGCTAGATAATAAGCAACCATATGGTAGGTCGTATGCATGATACAACTCGTAGAGCGAATATTTCATATTTTATACACTTGAGTGAAGATTGGTACACACACCCAGTGAGGACCATTTGTTCAGAGGGACTTAGCTCTTAAGAGTAGTTGAAGTGTGTTTGTCATTACATGCCCATATTGTCTTGTTATGTATAAATTTCATAAAAAATCAGTTTTGAAGCAATATCAGCCTCCATCGATCCATAATAAAAGTTGCACATGTTCTAGTTTTCCTTGTTTTCTTTTGTTAGTTGTTCAGGATCCCAAAAGTTAAGTTTGGGAAATTAATGATAACTCCATATTTTACGTAATTTTTAGTCATATATTCATAGCTAAAACAATGCAAAATACGTGAAAATAGTAAGTTTTGTGGATTTCACTTGTTTTTCTATTTTGTAGTATTTTCAGTATAAAACAATGCTTGCTTAGAGTAATGGTGAAATTCCGATTTCAAATCGATAAGAGGAAGGCTTGGATGATAGGAAGTTAATAATTGGGCTTTAAAAAGACATTGGTTAGGCCTAATATGGAGTTATATACGCCCAGAAGAAGAGCAAAAAACAGATAAATGGCTGCAACATTTGCCCGAGCAAATATGTTACTCAATCGTCCATAAGATACATGGAAGAAATCATTTTTGTTGAAGAGCATTTTCTTGACCGAGCATAATTCTTGCTCGTTCGTGCAAAATATCATCCAAACTGAGGGTTGAAGCGTGTTCAAGGGCTTTTATCCGATATGATCCCTACTTTAACCTATTATTGTGTACTCCTATAAATATCTAGACATAGTTACTTGTTGAGAACATTAGTTTTTACTAAGTCATCATTCATTATTTTTACGCTAGAGAATTTAGAGGGTTTTTGGAGGGCAATAGTCTGAGAGCCGACAAAGGAGATATGTCCTAGCACCTTCAATTAGTGAACTTTTGTATTTCTCCCTTATATTTAGTTTATTATTGTGAACATGCTTTCTTTTATAGTAGTTATTGCTTTTGTTTGTTTGCGTATGGAGTAGTCGATTTATATCTTAGGGTTTAGAAAGTAGATTTCAATTACAGTGTGAACATTTATGCGTTTCCATGATTTTCATGCGCTCTGTTATTAATTGGTGAGTTAAGATATGATTGTTGTTAGGTTAGCTTGATCACCTTGTCTAGTATCCATGAATCGCGTACCGAAGTTACTGAAAGGTGGGGGTATTGATGGTCTAACAACACATAAAATAATGTCTGAGAAACTGAAAGGGTAAGGAGATATTAAAGTGTAAACTTAGGCACTGTTTAGGAGTTATCGATACTTTTCCCAGGAGGTTGATCAGCTGTCTATAATCCACACCACAAGTGCTTTGAAGGAGTGTTATGAAAGAATGAATCACAAGAAATCACTCACATATGTTCGGGCGAAATTGCTTAGAATTGGCCGAACAATACACACTCAGAATTTGAAATGAAAATGAATCACAAACACTTTTACGTGGTTCGAACTATGAATTTCTACATCCACGGAGGCTCCTCACACCTCAATTCACTAAACTCAACTGAAGATTACAAGAATTACACCGAAATTAGCAAACCCCTAATTCTGAACTCCGAATTAGGTCAAGTACCCTAACTTCTAAATTCTCTCTCTACAGTATTGTTTACTGAGGGAAAACGTATGAATTGAGTTCGCCACAAGTAGTTCTTGAAGTTAGATATAGGAATCAGACTCAAATGATCACCAACAATCAGTTGTAACCACTTGAAAACGAGCTGCAAGTTGCTAACAGAAAACGGTTAAGAAAACCGTTGTCATAGGCGCATGAAACTGTTTCATATCAAACCCATGCCACTTATCCACTCGAGCCCGGTTCAGCTTGCACCACTTTGTTTGTTCAATCTAAACCCGATTCTCCAGTCCAGTTCACACGGTTCTCTACCCGATTCTTGATTCCCAACATACCCTGTTGCTTAACTTCACACACTTGACTTCAATCTCACAGGTCTCCACCTCGATGAATTAAGTGTGTCTCCACACCTCAACCTGTCTTCAATTTCAACACTTAAACACATTGCTCAAGCCTCACCATGCTCGAGCAATGCCTCAACTTGTTCCTTGGTACAACCTTGGTTAGAAAATCAGCTGCATTCTCCTCAGTATGCACATTCTTAACTTCAACTGAACCAGAACCAATTACATCTCTCACAAAATGCAATCTTACATCAATGTGCGTGGATCTTTCATGAAATGCTTGGTGTTTTACCAAGTGAAGTTCACTTTGATTGTGAAACAGAATAGTAACACGTGTTTGAACAATTCCCAGGTCCTTAAGGATGCCTTTCAGCCAAACAACTTCCTTAACTGCATCTGTAACTGCAATGTACTCAGCTTCAGTAGTGGAAAGTGCCACCACTAGTTGTTGAATACTTCTACAGCGGACTGCAGTACCAAACAATGTGAAAACGTATCCTGAGATAGATTTTCTGGTATCTATGTTGCCTGCAAAGTCTGCATCAACATAGCTAAGTATGGAACAGTGATTCTAGTTTTCCTCTCAAATTTCAAACCCAATCTTGTTGATCCCTTTAGGTACCTTAAGATCTGCTTTAAAGCATCCCAATGAACTGTACCAATATTAGACATGAATCTACTCACCAACGAAACACAATAAGCCAAGTCAGGCCAGCTGCATATTATTCCATCCATTAAACTCTCTACACCACTGGAATAAGGTATGTGTTTCATGTATTTATCCTCGTCAGTTATCGTGGGATATTGATCTTTGGATAGTTTGAGTTGTTGACTCATAGGAACACTCAATATCTTTGCCTCATGCATGTTAAACCTTTCCACCACCTTCTGCAGGTAATTCTTTTGAGACAAATATTGAATTCCAGCCCTTATGTTTCTCAAAATATCCATCCCTAAGATTTTCTTAGCATCCCCTAAATCTTTCATGTCAAACTCTGAGCTCAATTTCTTCTTAAGTTGTTGTATTTTATGCTCACTCTTACTTGCTATATGCATGTCATCTACATACAGCAGTAAGTACACTTGATTTGCCTTGGAATCCTTCTCAAAGTTCACATAGATGTCAAACAAACTTCTAGTGAAACCAACATTCAACATGAATTCATTAAACTTCTTATTCCACTGTCTTGGGCTTTTTTTTTAATCCATAAAGTGATGTTCTGAGGTGGCACACCTTCTCTTCACTTCCAAGAACCACAAAGCATTTAGGTTGCTTCATGTAGATGTTTTCCACTAGATCTCCATGTAAGAATGCAGTCTTGACATCAAGCTATTGTAATTCCATGTCTTCTTGTATGACCTTTGATAAGAGAAGTCTGATAGAACAATGTTTAACCACAGGAGAGAACCCTTCATTAAAATCAATGCCCTCTCTCTGCGTAAAACCTCTGGCTACAAGTCTTGCCTTGTATCTCACTCTTTCACTGTCTCCAGTTTCAATTTTCTTCTTGTAAATCCACTTAGAACTCACCAGTTTCTGTCCTCTTGGCTTGTCAACCAAGTTCCAAGTGTTATTACTTTCCAGAGATTCCATTTCTTCAATCATTGCACTTATCCAGTGCTCACAGTCCTTACCACTTACTACCTCTTTGAAATTTTGAGGTTCATGATGTTTAATGTCCTTAGCAACAGTGAGTACATAATACACACTACTACCTTGTCCATAGAAGGCAGGCCTCTGGATTTGCCTCCTTGGTCTGTCCCTGGCAATGCTATAACTCCTGAGGCTTGAATTCACAGGTGGTGCTTCTTCTTCTTCTGATGATCTCTCACTTGATTCTTGGTCCAAATGCTCAATTCCTGGTGGACTGGTATCAGGTGAAGGCTCCACCTCAACTGAAACTTTCTCAGCTTCCACAGCCCTCTCAAACTCATTTCTACTGCCAGTAGAAGTATACCCCATGACATTCTCATTAAATTTCGCATCCCTACTTATCATAAGCTTCTAATGTCCTTGTTCCAAACACCACAACCTGTAACCTTTCACCCCTTCTAGATAACCCAAGAACACACATCTGAGAGCCCTTGGATCAAGCTTATCTTTCTTAATATGAGCAAAAGCAAGACAGTCACAAACACCTTTAAGTCTGTGTAATAAAAAACCTTTCCACTCCATACTTCATCTGGTGGTTTGAATCCCAGTGCTGATGAGGGTGGTTTGTTGATGAGATAACATGTTGTGTTAATTTTTTCACCCCAAAAGGACTTTGGTAATCCAACATACATCTCACTATTTCAAGGATGGTTCTATTGAACCTCTCTGCAATTCCATTTTGTTGTGGATTAATTAGCACAATTTTGTGTCTTGTGATTCCTTTCTCCTCACAAAACTCATTAAACTCCGTAGATAGGTACTAAAGGCCATTATCAGTCCTTAAGTGCTTGAGCTTCTTTCCTTTCAGGTTTTCAATCTGATTTAACCAGCTCTTGAACTTGGTGAATGCATTGTTCCTTAGCACAAATACCCACACCTTTCTACTAAAATCATCTATGATAGTCATAAAGTATCTCCCACCACCATGAGTGTCTATCCTTGATGGACCCCAGATATCAGAATGCACATAATCAAATTGTTCTTGAGTTGTGTGAATCCCTTTTGCATATGGCAACTTTTGTGACTTCCCTACTGCACACTTATCACATAATTCAAGTGATTGTGATCCTAGGTCTCCAATAATACCTCTCTTGGATAATTCTTTCAATCCTCTCTCCCCAATGTGTCCAAGTCTCTTATGCCAAAGCATAAGATCAGCCTTTCTCAACACATTATCCACACAACCAGAGACAGGTTGTCCAATCAAAATGAATAACCTATTGTGCTTTCTACCTTTGATTACCACTTTCTTGCCTTTGGTTATGTGTAAATATCCATCTACTGACCGAAATTCACATCCAGTAGCATTCAAAGATCCTAGGGAGAGTAAATTTCTCTTTAAACCATGCACATACCTTACATTAGAGATTATTCTTGTGCCACCATCAAACATGGTGATCTTCACTGATCCAATGCCTTGTACTCTACATGACTGGTCATTTCCAAGCAGCACACTTCCTCCATCTTCCTTCTTGAGGTCTTGAAACCAATGCTCATGAGAAAACATGTGAAATGAGCATCCAGTATCAAGAACCCATTCATTATACATCTTTGAATCAGAAACATTCAATACCTCTGCAGAATCAGTGTCTTGTTCAACATCTGCTGCTTCTGCACCATTTTCCTCATATTTCTTCTTCTTTAAGGGACAATTCTTGTTCAAGTGTCCCACCTGTTTACAGGAGAAACATTTTCTCTTCTCCACCCAATTCCAGATCTCTTTGAATCATCATTTCCAGCTTTTCCATCTTTAGAATTCTGCCATTTCTTCTTTTGATTGTTTTCCTTGAGTTTGACGTGCAATCCTTCACCTGTTGGATTGGGTTTCTTGTCACCTTGAAGCTGCAGACTCTTGGTCTTCAACGCATTGAGAATTGAGTCAAAACTCAGTTTATCTTGTCTCCCAAACATGAGAGCATCTCTTAAATTCTCCAAAGATCTTGGAAGTGCATTCAATAACATCAAGGATTTGTCTTCCTCTTCCATTTTCACTTCCAAGTCTTGCAGCTCATCCAAAATACAGCTAAACTCATCTAGTTGATCAGATAGTACCTTGTCATCACTCATTTTGAAGGCGAACATCTTCTGTTTGAGGAATAGCTTGTTGGTAACAGATTTTTACTGATACAATTCTTTCAGCTTTTCCCAGGCTTCAATGGTTGTTTTGCACCTGGATATCTCCCTCAACGGCTTGTCTCCAAGGCAGAGAATGATCATACTCAATGCCTTTTGGTCAGTATCTCCAAACTTTGGCTTCTCAGCATCACTCCACTGATCCACAAGTTTTAGCACCTACAAGCCCGTTATGAATCAAGATTGCATTCATCTTGATTTTTGACAAACCAAAGTCATTCCTCCTTAAGAACTTATCAAGATCCATCTTCATCCTAGCCATTCTTCCTCTTTCTTTTGTCGTGGAAAGTTTTACCACAGACGGCGCCACTTGTTATGAAAGAATCAATCACAGGAAATCACACACATATGTTCGGACGAAATTGCTTTGAACTGGCCGAACAATACACACATAGAATTTGAAATGAAAATGAATCACAAAACTTTTACGTGGTTCTAACTATGAACTTCTACATCCACGAAGGCTCCTCACACCTCAATTCACTAAACACAACTGAAGATTACAAGAATTACACCGAAATTAGCAAACCCCTAATTCTGAACTCCGAATTACGTCAAGAACCCTAACTTCTTAATTCTCTCTCTACATATTGTTTACAGAGGAAAAATGTATGAGTTGAGTTCGCCACAAGTTGTTCTTAAAGTTAAATATTGGAATCAAACTTGAATGATCACCAGCAATCAGTTGTAACCACTTAAAAACGAGCTCCAAGTTGCTAACAGAAAATGGTTAAGAAAACCGTTGTCATAGGCGCGTGAAACCGTTGCATATCAAACCCATGCCACTTATCCACTTGAACCCGATTCTGCTTGCACCACTTTGTTTGTTCAATCTAAACCCGTTTCTCCAATCTGGCTCACACGGTTCTCTACCCGGTTCCTGATTTCCAACATATCCTATTGCTTAACTTCACACACTTGATGATATTGACTTCAATCTCATAAGGAGGTTTGGGATACTAAATCGCGAAGCTTCATAATAATTGAAACTTGTTAATTATGGATAGATATACGTGTTTGCATATGTGGTTGTATATGGTCTCATAGTGATTGATTCTAAAATTAAATATGTAACGCCCCATTTTTCAAGAAATATTACTAAGTTCGAGACGTTATTAATTTTATTAAAGAAATGTGAAAGATTTCAAAGACAACGAAATTTCAAACCTAATAAAAATAAGAAACAAGCCAACGTCTGTTTGGGCAGTAGCATATCCATAACACAACATAATTTACATAAATATAGTACTTATAAGTATATAAACATTTCAACTGTAACAAAATGACATTTCGCTCACAGGCGAACCTTAAAGTAAAAGACAGACCACTACTCGTACACAGACAAATAGCACACGTAAATCCCTTATTTGATTTACAAAAGGGACTCAAGATTTATATTTACAAGTCAAAAACGTCAACCCAGTAGCCCGCACACCTAGAGCCATTCTTTCACACTTACTCCCTGACCTGAAATGTTTATATTCGGGGTGAGTGTTTGATATACACCAAGTGAGGGACTTCGAGATTGCATAAGTTCAAAGGCATGAATGTGAGTTCACATGAGAAGATATATTTCATAGAATCTAAACAGTAGTATCAAATGTAAGTGATACCCCCCCGGAGTAAACTTAACGTGGGCATCGTATATTCGGGCGAACCCGACAATAGGGCGAAGTACATTCGCTATAGGACAAGACAAATCTAATATAGGAAGGTGTTATACCTATACGATAAGTTTGTCCAGACCCATGACAGAATATACCCGTCAATATAGGGCGATGTATGTCCATAGATCATACCCGTCATGATAGGGCGGTGTGTACACCTGGCCTAAGGCAGGATAAATCTAACACAATTGGACCGTTCCAACTTGTAGACCTATTCCTGGCCGAGGGCGGAGTACAGAAACCGTCAATATAGAACAAGCCTTGCCTGTGAAGTTTTAGCATACTATGCACGTATCACTATACATGTATTTCACATAATAAATTTCAACTTAGCAATCATAATATTCTTAGATTTAAACTCAGAAGTGAGAGTAGAAGTTACCCCCACCTTATGATGCTAGATGCTCGTGATGTGTATTGTTCCCGGTTTCTGCCTCTTCGGAACCTACAATAGTGGAAGTTCTTAAAGAGTTTAGTCGTATTTAAGAATAGTCTCTAAAATTTTGGAGGTAATTTAGAAATAATAGGAGTATTCTAATTAATCTATAAAAAAAAGTAATTTTGACATTTAACTAACCCGTTAAAGTCTATTTATACTAATTTGGGCTTTAATATGTCTTATTAATAATGACAATAATTTCACTATCTTCTGCTAATTAATTAGACACAATATACTTCTGTTTCTTATTAACCATTTATAACGTAATAATAAAAATAAAACTCATAGCTCCCCTTTCCCCTCCCTCCTTCTTCGACCCTACTGCATACTCAACGAATACACAGACACCCACACACGACATTAATACACACGCTGCACTAAACTCATGCACACACTACACTAAACTGAACTTGCGCACACACTACACTACATGCATACACACATAACTACACTACATGCACACACACTTTACTGACTAAACAAATGCACACACACACACACTGCATTTCCTAAACACATGCACACACGCACTACACTTATTAAACACATGCACACACGGACTACACTTCCTAATACATGCACACACACTCACGACATAAACACGCTGCCGACAACGACGGCAGCGTTGGGCCCCTCGTCGCCGGCGACTCAGCGCTCGGTATGGGTGCAGGGACGTCGAAGATGGTCGGGTAAAAGGAATCCAACTATTTAAGCTTATCGTCTAATTTTATTATTTTCTCAGTCCCTATTTCTATAAAAAAAAACAAGGCTTAAATGGTTAATTTTTATGAAACCGATCGAAGATTCACGTTCTACAGATCGAGGGCTTCAATTTGGTATATGGGTTGATAGGGTTCGACAGATTTCGAAATTAGTTTCGGTCCGACGGGTCGATTTGAAATGTTGGTCCGTCGTCTATTTCGGCATCAAATTAAGGTCGAAAGAAGTTAATTTCTAATCTAATTGACCGAATATCAATAATCTATGTTCTACAAGCTTCGATTCGATATGTGAATTATAACAGGTCGAGGTTTGTTTATCGGAAATGGCAAGCCCGGGAATAGGCTGGCCGCTGATGCTTTTAAAGTAGAAAAGAAATGAAAGTTGGCAATTCTTACTGATGCTTTCTCGCAGAGGACCAACAAACTTAACAAATTTAATGTTCTATGTATTAAATAGGAGAAAATCCCATGTCTGAGTCATCACAGGATCCTCAGATTCAACAACACGCGTCCTCGCAAGTGCTGACTATTCCAAGCTATTTTGATGACTATTCAAAGCTATAGGCTATGTGTTGTTTATCTTAATAATGTGTATATATATATATATATATATATATATATATATATACAAATATATTTTTGTAGGTTGACCATACTACTATAAATCCATAAACTTGTGTCAAAATGTGATCTTGACATAATTGTGGGTTTGGACTAGATGTTTATAAATTATTGTGGACTACAAAATTAATAGTTAAATGGGTTGTATCAATAAATAAAATAAATTCGAGTAATTTGAGATAATTAACCCACTAAATAGTCCCACAATTTATATAGCAAGTAAATATAAAATTTTGGTTGAAAATAAATAAGTAAATCACTATGGGTCTATATAACTAAATTATGAGTCCTATAATTATCGCGCGAAAAACACTAATATTAGTAAAATAATTTAGAAAAAGAATTAGTCTAAAAATATAGTAGCTATTTTTTTTTTCAAGTGTTACAAAATATCCTAAGATGGTTTTTATATTATTGAATTTTATTCTGTTTAGTTATTTGCAATTATTTATTAATCAGTTATTCTATAATTATTGTTTTAGGATCTTGACATTAGTAATTAGGATAACCACCACTCAATCCATATTTGATCCGCCTATATATTTTTGTATTTACACATCTGTAGTAATATAGTTAGGTCATCTTCACTAATCGCTGTCAGATATGACCTTGCTTGCTACTAGAAGCTATTACACCGTACTCTTAAGGTATAGTTGGTCGAAAATATAGCGATCAACGCCTCAAAGGGACGCAAATACAATCCGCAATGATGTAGCCTAACTAATTGTCAAGACAAACTACCCATTAGGCTCCTTCCACCAAAGGTGGGAGTTAATTGCGGGCATCACTGGATAATAACGACGGAAGATAGTGCGACCAACAAACCAGCCTCACTGAACCATCTCCCATACATAAAAACTATACCATGGTCCGTATTCGTGAGAATATCCTAGCAAAAATGCATCAGGAAAGCTCTCTTCGACAAACTAAGCAATCGCAACCCCAAACGACCCTTCGACTGAGACGCTCAAACTTTCTTCCAAGACATATTGAAAATACCTACGTTTTCAATCCTACCAATCCAAGTGAAGTTGCGCATAGTGGTCTCTACCTCTAAGAGCAATGTGCGAGGCCAACAAATGACCATCATATAGTGAATGAAAGAGTTGTATATGGTGGATTCCACAAGACAAACTCGTCTCACCATAGTTAAAGTCTAGCCCATCCATCTACTAAACCTTGCCTAATAACATCAGTGAGGGAACAAAAGGGAGACGCTCTAGAAGTACCTCTAAAGATGGGGATCCCCAGATAACGAGTGGAGGGGGTCCTTCCGTCACGCCAAGCGATTGGCGGACCACTCTCTTCAAATACCTAGAAGTCGTCCAGCTATAGAAAACCCAAGATTTATCCAGACTGAAAAGATGCACGGACAAGGATCCATATGTCTCCAGAACCTTCTTAATACCCCGAATATTAGCCGGCCTAGCAGTGGAAGCGATGAAAATATCGTTGGCGTTAACAGTAAAGGCGGACACTGCAAGGCAGCTTTGGCAATGGCTTGCTGAATAATACCAGCTGCAATATAGATGAGCCTAGCAAGAAATCCGCAATAAGAAACATTAAATGGAAAGCATGTCCCCTTGACGGATCCCATGAGAGCATAAAAAAACCCATGCAGAGCCCCGTTGATCATGATAAGCATGCTGACTGAAGAATGGCCCTAATGCAATCAACAAAAGTGTCCAAAAATCCCATAGCTTCCAAGACCCGAAGAAAAAAAAATCTCATTGCAAAGTGTCAAAAGCCATCCAGATATCAACCCTTATGGTAATATTATTCGTGGCACGCCTATCTAAATAATTGTTAATACAAGAGAAATGCAGTGATGAATGCTTCTACCCAATAAAAAATCATACTGGAAAAGTGATATATATGTTAGGGAATCGTGGAATTGTGCCAAGGATCTATTGGGTATGTAACTTAAAATGACACACAGACACGCATACACAATTGTAATCTTATTAGGGTTTAGATTACAATAAGTCACCGAGATCTCTTGTTCTTCACTAAGGTCAAGTAGAAGAACTTATCTCACTGTGATCCTATCAATACGTAAAGACGTACCAGTATAAGTAAATAGTCAAGATAAACTATTTCTACTTAATACTGCAGCCTATATCAACAACTCGTCCTCAAGTTGTCTCGGTTGTGATTTATATTTTATATTTCATTAAGGTTAACCAATCATATGATCCTCTGTGATCTACAACACACCATATGATCTACTTATAGTAAAAGATATAAGGACATAAATAGTGATTAATGTAAACAGAGTCAGATAGGAGATTAACATTGAATAACTAGAAACACTGCATACAACATAACAGTCTTGCTTTCAGTATACAAACCCAACAATCTCCCACTAATACTAAAGCAACCTTTTAGTATACTGTGTCTCCTTATCTAGCTATTACATTCTCCCACTATACTGTAAGTTTTCTAAGTGGGTGGCATCAATCGCAGCCCTAGTCCTTGAGCATGCTTATTATAGACTTTCTGCGGTAAGCTCTTTGTGAATGGATCAACCAAATTTTCTGTCGTACAAATATTCTCTATCTGCACATCTCCTCGTCTTACGATTTCTCGTACTACGTGGAACTTTCTCTCTATGTGTTTAGTCACCTTGTGGGTCCTGGGTTCCTTTGAGTTTGCTACTGCACCTGAGTTATCACAATAGATTGTGATACTCTTAGGCAAACTAGGTACTACGTTTAGATCCAGGAGGTAGTTCCGGAGCCATACTGCCTCCTTAGCAGCCTCTGAGACGGCTAAATATTCAGCTTCCATAGTGGAGTCTACAATGCATCTCTACTTTGCACTCCTCCATGAAATAGCTCCTCCTCCCAAGGTAAACACATAACCCAAGGTAGACCTCTTCTCATCCCGGTCAGCCTGGAAATCCAAATCCCTTAACCCAAGGGATTTATAGACTGTCTGACTGGTAAACTAGCATGTAATCTCTAGTCCTCTTGAGGTACTTGAGTATATGCTTTACCGCAGTCCAATGAGCCTGTCTAGGGTTAGACTGATATCTTGCCACTATGCCATCTGCATAGTAGATATCGGGTCTCGTGCATTGCATTGCATACGTAAGACTACCTACTGTGGAAGCATAGGGTGTCTGTCTCATTTCCTCTTTCTCCTTAGGTTTCTTAGGACACATCTCCTTAGAAAGAGGAACGCCATGTCTAACAGGTAGCAATCCTTTCTTGGCAGTTTGCATGCTAAAACGAGTGATCATAGTATCAACATAGGCTGCTTGAGATAAGCTCAACATCCTTTTTTTGCGATCCGCATAACTTTGATCCCAAGAATGTAGGTTGCCTCTCCCAAGTCCTTCATTTGAAACTATTCGGATAACCATATCTTTACGTCTGATAATAGCTCCACGTTGTTGCCAACTAGGAGAATATCATCTATATAAAGTGCAAGAAATACTTTATTTTAGTTGACATCTAGACGGTACACGCAACTCTCATTTTCACATTGAGTAAATCGATAAGATTTAATCACCTCATCAAAACGTAAGTTCCATGACCTAGAAGCTTGCTTAAGTCCATAAATGGACTTCTTGAGCTTCCATACTAGATGCTCTTCGCCTTTCTTCACATAACCCTCTGGTTGCTACATATAGATGTCCCTACCTTCTTCAAGATAACGTTTAAGAAAGTGGTTTTGACATCCATCTGCCAAACGTCAAGGTTTAAGTGAGCTGCTATGGCGAGAATGATCCGAATGGACTTGAGCATGGTCACAGGCGAAAAGGTTTCATCGTAATCTTTACCCTCAATCTGGGTATACCCTTTCGCCACTAGCCTAGCCTTATAGGCCATGACCTCTCCATCCCCTCCTCTCTTTCTCTTGTATACCCACTTGCTGCCTATAGCTATATAGCCATATGGCAGTACAGTCTTCTCGTACACATCCATAGCAGTTATGGACTCATATTCAGAATCCATAGCGAGATGCCATTCTTTCGTATTCTCGTCACTCACTGCCTCGACGTATGTCTAGGGATCTAGATCAGCATGTCTGTCTCTTGGGATCAAATCCGAAGATTCTCCCACAAACATGTACCGATCTGGTTGACAAATAACCTTCCCACTACGTCGAAGTTGTGTAGGCATTATATCAACAGGTTGTGCAGTAATTGGTAGTATAGCCTCTTGCATACTTGGCCGTGGAAATGGAATCGCCATGACATTCCCTTCGCGTTCTTGAAGGGCAATATTTGTCTTGGACTTGTGATTAATCATATAGTCCTCTTCTAAGAATCGGGCGTTAGTGCTAATAACGACCTTTTGATCCTTAGAACTATAGATATAACCATCCTTCGTTCCCTTTGGCTACCCTATAAACATCATCACCTCTGACCTAGATTCCAATTTGTCAGCATCCTTGTTCAGCACGTGTGCTGGACTACCCCAAATCCTTATATGGTTCAAGCTAGGCTTGCGCCCAGAGCACAGCTCAACAGGGGTCTTAGGTACCGACTTGGATGATACCAGGTTTAACAGATAAGATGTCGTTTCTAAGCCGTATCCCAAGAACGAAATGGGCAAAGTTGCATAACTCATCGTGGATCGTACCATCACAAGTAGAGTTCGATTTCTTCTCTCTGCTACACCAATCTGTTGAGGAGTACCCGGTGTAGTAAATTGGGATGTAATCCCAGCCTCTGACAAGTATTGTGTGAACTCGTTGCTGAGGTATTCACCATCGCGATCATACCACAATGACTTGATACTTTTTCCTAACTTCTTCTCCACTTCTGCCTGAAATTCTTTGAATTTCTCAAAACATCCAGACTTGCGGCGAAGTAGGTAAATGTATTCGTATCTTGAGTAATCGTCAATAAAAGTGATGAAGTACTCAAACCCAGTCCATACAAGTCAGAATGGATAAACTCTAACACCTCATTGGCCATATTCCCCTTTGCCTTAAAAGGCCTTGTCGACATCTTTACCTCTATACAGGATTCACAGACTCGATTTTGAACTGGTTGGAATGAATCCAACACCTCATCAGACACGAGTCTTTGAATCTTGTTTAGACTGATGTGACCTAATCTTAGGTGTCAAAGTTGTGTTTGATCCTCTTGAGAAGATAATTTTCTTTACTTTAGGTTTGATGATGTAGATGCAACGAAGATTTGGGTATTATGCAGACATGTTATAATATATAGAGAGTTACTCAAAACACCAATGCAGATAACTACGTCATTTCTTATGATAGAAACAATACTACAAAAAATAACTGAATACCCATCACAATAAAGTTTCGAAAATGAAATCAAATTCCGCCAAAAATCCGGCACAAACAAAACATCTCTCAAAACTAAAACAGTGTCATCAAAACATAAAGATAAATCTCCCACTGCAACTACCGCGACCTTTGCCGCATTGCCCATGGAGATAGTGATCTTGCCATCCCTAAGCTGCCTTGTCGGCTGGATGCCTTACAAGGTGTAACAAACATGATCAGTCGCACTTGTATCCACTACCCATGAATGAGTAGAAACAGATGCCAAACATGTTTTAGTTACTAAAGCTAATGGCGTACCTTGGTCCTTTGCCGATAGCTTTGGACAATCTTTCTTCCAATGCCTAGTGTTACCGCACTTGAAGCACTTGCCCTTGGGCTTCTTCACACCACCACTAGGACCCGCTACTCTACTCCCACTACTTGCCTTGACCTTCTTGCCCTTTTGCCACTTTTTCTTGTTTCCAACTATCGATGGAACAGTGGGCCCATTGGCAGTGATCAAAGCCTGTGCACCCCTTCCCGTAACCCCTTCTGTTGTAACTAGATCATTGAGTAACTCATAAAGAGTATACTCTTTCTTGGCCATAACAACATTAAGACGGAAGTTCTCAAAGGATTTGGGAAGTGTATTAAGAATGATATCGACCTTGCCCTCGCCGTCGATACCTCCTCCTATCAAGTCAAGCTTGTCCATGAGGTTAATCATTTGCATGACATGAGTGTGCACAAAGCTGCCCTCTGTCATCCGTCTATCCATGATTTTCCTCATTAAGTCAAACCGAGCAGCTCGGTCCGACTCCCCATAGACCTCTTGAAGGTTCAACATGATTCCAGCGGCATCGTGCATGGCCTGATGTTGGAGCTGCAAAGTGGATGACATAGTGTTCATAATATAGCATTTAGCCTCATTATTAGACTTGTGGCACCTCTTATGCGTTTCCCGCTCCTCATCAGTGAACAGATCAGTAAGGGGACCCGGACGAGGAGTAACTAGTACAAATTAGTGTTCCTCAGCGATAAAAATATATTCCAGATTACGTTTCCATTCTTTATAATTAGGACCGGTTAAAGGATGTTGTGCAAGAATGTTGATAATAGATGACAAAGACATATCTGAAATGTTTGAACAATAAAACATGTAAGAGCACAATCACATATAATTTGAAACAACAATATTGTAACCTTCTGACAAAACAATATTGATTGAAACTTCCAATAGCCCAAGAGATTCTACACATAAGCCATGCGGATGGACGTTTATATGTAAACCCCTTGACCAGACTAAAACACCTAGTCTTTTAATTTCAATCCATGTCAACTTATCCTTTTGACAAATGAAATTAATAATCGGACTTTAAACAATACAATATTATTATTAAGAAGGGACTCCGCAGGGAGTTGTACTTAAAATAACATCTAAGCATTGATCACAACCTAACTCTGGTAAATAAATTCTTGGATTTGACATACTCACTCGGACCATGTCGCTTCTAACTTATATTTCCTTTGTTATCTCATTTATTTCCATCTTCTAGAAAACTCGTGAAAATTTTACGTGTAAGCATGCGTGTGCACGTTTACCCGTGTAACTCCCACTTCTCTTAGGAATTAAAACATTTTATTTAGAAGTCTCAACTGGCAAACTTATGAAATAATAAATATTAGTAAGCCACGCGTGTGGACGTCTATTAACATTATTACTCACTTTGCCTTGAGGCCAGTTGTGGAGGTCTTTGACAATTTTAAAATTACCATTAAAAATGTCGGGTTATGCTTAGTCTTTTACTTCAAGAGGTTTGTCCATGCAAAACACGTAATCCTAAGCATAAAAACTAAACTCAACATGTAAAACATAATCGCAGATTTTAATTATGCTTATAAACGTGATAAACCTAGCATGTTTGTCTAAGTGCAATTAACAAAACACATAGACATGTTGAACAAAATTAAACATTAAACATCCTAAAAGTGAGAAAAACGATAAAAATAAAAAAACTCATTCTTCATGGCTCAGCATGGATAAAACTTCCTAAATTATTACATAATTTGGAAAAACACAAGTCTTTTGGGCCGTCACGTCGGGCCTCGCGTACTCGAGTATGGACCGGGCTAAAGACGAGTTGCATGGGCCGATAGGCAGTCGGGCCAAAACCCTAGCCCATGCCCATGCCACCGCCGAGGGTGCCGAGCCGCCTAGAGCCGCCGGAGCCTGCTAGGCCGAAGCCCAGCTCCTCGCGCGCGCCCGGGCCCTTGCATGGCGACGATCTACTAGGGTTTGCAAAACCCTATCCGCCGCCGCTGCTGCTGTCGAGCGCTGGCTGCCGCTTCTGTCAGGCGCTGGCTGCCAGCTGCCGGGTTCTTCTTGTTTTTCGTGTTCTTCGTCTTCGTTCTTTGACTTTTACAAATTTAAAAAAAAAATGATACAATACAATTGTAAAACTAATCTTACCACGGATTTTCTCGTGGTGAAAAATGATTACAACATCAACAAACATAACGTATCCAACGAAAAATAAATGAGCCACGAAGAACGTCAATCCATTAAATTAAAAAAAGGCACATTATAATCAAATATGAATTATATCTAACAGAGCCAAGAAATCCGAACCAGGCTCTGATACCTATTGAAGGAATTTTGAATTTTTCTAGGTTCTTCTTGGATTATCATAATCCACTATACATTGATTTATCCTAAAATGCATCTATTTAGTTTAATTGCAACACTTTGATGTTTAGAATTAACCTGAGAATTGGGTACACAACGAACTGATAATCAACTCCAGCTTTGATCTTCAAGACTGTATCCGTGCTTAATTTCTAGTGCCGGATGGACAACAAACTTTGAGAAATCCCAAGCCTGGGAATTTTTCTATGGGCCCCGCCCCTCTCTCCATTTCTCTATTTTATGTGATTTTACGATAGGTTAATTGAATCACAGATCAGGAGTTATGTATTTAAACTTAATACATTGACTCTGGGCCTGGCCTAATATATTAATTCCCTCTTGGGCTAGGAACCAGATGGGCGAGCCCAGGGATCAAATACAAGGAATAAAGATGGGCCCAACTATGAATTAATTTTTCTATGTTCAGCCCAGAACATAATTAATTCATAAAATATTAATTCATTCCACTAGAGAATTAATATTGACATACCTCTTTATTTCTGAATCGAGCCGGGGCTTGAATTTAGACTTAATTAATCCCCATATTTAAGATATTGAATATCCATTAATTAATTAAGCCTCTAACAGCTTAACTTAATTAATTGATTATTAATTCCTTAAGTAGTACCAGTCAACTTCATTATTGTACCTGAAATTAATCAACCTGTAGGGTTTAGTATAATAAACTTTTTGAGCTCCTTGAGGGGATATCATCATCCTAAACGGGTACAGTTACCTTAATATAAATTACCAGTTATCATATGCAAACTGTTGCCACCCAAGATACGGAGTATATTAAGTTATCACTTAACTCTCACTCATGGTAAGTCAAAATGACACACAGACACGCATACACAATTGTAATCTTATTAGGGTTTAGATTACAATAAGTCACCGAGATCTCTTGTTCTTCACTAAGGTCAAGTAGAAGAACTTATCTCACTGTGATCCTATCAATACGTAAAGACGTACCAGTATAAGTAAATAGTCAAGATAAACTATTTCTACTTAATACTGCAGCCTATATCAACAACTCGTCCTCAAGTTGTCTCGGTTGTGATTTATATTTTATATTTCATTAAGGTTAACCAATCATATGATCCTCTGTGATCTACAACACACCATATGATCTACTTATATTAAAAGATATAAGGACATAAATAGTGACTAATGTAAATAGAGTCAGATAGGAGATTAATAGTGAATAAATGGAAACATTTTATACAAAATAAAAGTCTTGCTTTCAGTATACAAACCCAACAATATTTTCTTTTGTATCTCCTACTACTAATTAATCCTTATCCTCTTAGTTAATGGGCTACTATTGGGCTGCTCAAGGGGCCTTTAGGAGGAATAGGGTTGGGCCTCCCAATGGGCATAGATATCAATATTGAGCCATCAATATTATTTTAGCCCACTTTAGAATTAATATTTAACTACCCATCATAATCCATATTATGAAATATGGCTCACGATTATTTTTTCCCGTGCTTAAGATTCAATGTCCATCAATTAATTTAAGTTATTGAATGCTTTAATAAATTAATATCTTTTATTCCTTGAGAACAAACAACTCAACATTATTATCTTATTGGAAGTTAATCCACTGTACAGGTTTGATATAATAACCATTCTAAGCCCATCAAGGGGACATAATCAACTTTTTTCACCGAGACAAGATTTTTTGTATTTTATTTAGCAATCTGGCATATAATTAACAATATTGCCCAACGTACAGAGCATTGAGTCCCAATGACTCTTTGCCCAAAATAAATCAAAGCAACATTAATTAATTATATACAATCTCAATTAAGTGACATAAATTAAGAAATCAATAACCACTGAGATCTAATTTTTCTATCAAGTCAGTCTAGAAAAACTATCTCGTTGTTGGTCCAATTCAGTGCAACAAATGCACTAGTGTAATGTCTTGGTCAAGACAAACTAAGCCAAGCCTTACACATCAACTTCTACCAATGGATTGTTCAATTCCATCTAAGTTTTGAATCATTCTACTTATTACAAGGAACTAACAATGTGATCTTCTATGATCTGCTACACACCACATTGTGTACAATATACGGTATTCAAACAATATGCAATAAATATATATAACATGCATAGTATATAAAGCAACTAATGATAATTTATTCTCATTCAATAAAGTGAAAGAAACAGTTTATATACAAAGAAACACTTAAAAGCATGCTTTACATTATAACCCTAACAAAATAGTCCCGTATAAAAGTGTCCAGCAAGAAGCAAAGAGCTTCGTAAAGAGCTTGAAGAGAAAATTACCTAAACTAATAGAATGTAGATTGTCCATATAGGTAGCACCATTAGTCTTAGGGATCAAGGTGATAAAGTTTGTATTCAAATTCGGAGGGATGAATCCAAGGGTGAAAAAATACTGAACTGCCTCGACCACTTCACTACTAATGATACCCTAACAGGCATGATAGTAAGAACTACCAAAGTCGTCGGGTAAGTGTCGTATTATAAATGGTGAAGATCGGGCTAGGGAAGATATCGTGTAAGAAAGAGAGGCCAGATTCATCTCCGGCAAGCAGGACATCTGAGAAGAGCGTTAAAAAATAATATTACCCCCTATCTCTAACATATCCTCAAATAAACAATCATCAATCATCATGCAGTAGATGCCCTGCCGAGGATTCGTTTCCTGAGTTAGACGGTGAAAGAAAGCATTATTTTGGTCGGCGTCACGAAGCCATGATACCTAGTTCTTCTAGCACAATTAAACATGTTGTTGTGTAAAGATCTTATTGGGGTCCATCTTAGCCTCAATCTCCCCTAAAATAAAGCCTCAGGGGCAGAGTGACCATTATGATCTATGTCCCCTTGAACCGAAGCACTTCTAAAGCCTGCTCTAAGTTATTTTACACAGTACGAAAAGTAGATGTTCCACTAAAGAACATGAAGTTTGATGTGCTTTAATTTAGGAACCACCCTGGTGATATGTCCTGCCATTATACGGGCTTTGACCATGAACAGCTCACAGGGGGCAGGAAGCCATCATGATCGAGCCATATACTCTATAACTGAATCAACCAAGTCAGAATAAGCAGTCAAGATTATGGGGGTGATAATCCGATATATTTCATACCAACTTAACTTCCTGGATAAAGCTCCACATGGAAGTTTAACAAGAATTGGCAAAATCCTGGTCTATGAAAGAAGCTGCAATATCCCAAGCACTCTGAGTACACCAAGTGAAACCTGTACCTATAATACGAATCTTAGAAAGGCCAGCCTCCTCTATCGGCTTCCTAAAGTTAGCGCAATTGATATAAAGATGCCCATAGGCACTACACACTCATGAGAACCAAAAATAGAATTAAATCAACCACAATACAAAATGGGTCAGCAGAGAAAGCCAACACCTCTTGCCATAAAAAAATGTCTACGGCTATATGAATTACTAGAATGCACAAAACCAATCACACACAAGCTTATTCAAAAGAGTCTCAACAACAAGCATCTGAACAGAAGAAGAAAGATAACGGATACAGCCGAATCATAGTCAATATGATAAAAAACTAATATTCGGAAGCTGAGATAAACATATTTTCTGCCCCACAAATTTCATGTGTAAAGAACGCTAAAAGCGATAAAGAATAGAAGAACATGTTACCTTAGGTTCTGCAATGCCCGGCCAGTTTGGAGCAGGCAACTGAGAAAGCTCCATAAGAGAACTTTTGGCAGGGTCATTCCCTAACTATCTGATGTTCTAGAAGAGAATCTTCATAGACGCAGATTATGATCACCATGCTTAGGCGGTGCGTCCTCACAATTATACAGATTCCTCACTTCTGATTAGCCACTAAAAGCATCATGAGAATATTTGGGCTGTAGAGGATGAACATGAAGACTCATTACTGTAGAAGAAGATAAAGAGTCAACCAGGGCAGCTCGCATTGACAAATAACATGCCCTCAGTCAAAGATGATATGAATCTTGGGAGAACGTAGCAGATGCCAGCAGCTGCATGACAAAAGTCATAATGAAGTAATTTTCTAACGGTGAACTCGATACCATTTAATGCATACTAGAAGGTGTGTGAGGATGTTGATAAACCAGCATTGCTGTGTGCTTCGAAGACATGGATGAATCGCCATTACTATAATCATAAGCATGGCTTTGCATGATTAGACTGCAAGTGCATAGGCGAATGATCCATATGCGTGTCATCACGGCCACAATCAGAGATAAAAGCATGGTCCATATAGCTCGCACCTGTATCTATAACTTCATCCTCATTCAAATGTGCGAGAGAACTGAAAGCATTGAAGGTCAGGAGGGAGGCCGTATCAACATTCAGCGGAGCAGTAACGTTGGCTGAAGAAGATGCGAAGCGCCGAGTAGGTGATGTAAAAGCTTGTTGATTCATGTGAGGTTCTTTAGAAATCTTTTACGAGTATTCCTGCCAACGACAAGACTGGCGTTGTCTAGAGGGGCCTCTAGAAGGAGAACAGTGCCGTGTAGGAGAGGTAGACTTTTGGTGCTGCTTATCGGGAGCCGGCTGCTTTCTCTGACGACGGTGCTTAATGATGTGACGAACCACCTGGTATTATGTACAGAATTCGAGACAATATAATAGAGTGATACAAACGAGCAGTTTCCAGGCCGTTCCACCATAACCTGTTCCAGACATGGTTTTTGGAAATTAATCTCCACCCATATTCGGGCATAATGGCCATAAGATCCATCCCTAATTGTCTCATTCACTTGTAGCGGATTTCCTACAGCCTTAGCAAAACATACTTGGCTTCAAATTATGGACAATACATGCAAACACCTTAGTTTTATCAGAATCTATTGAGAATTGAAAATTATAGTTTGCCAAACCCAATGAAACAAGATACCAAGGGTGTTTGGTATTCCATAATTTTTGCAACTAAACTTTCAAATCAACAACCGACCACACCTTATTCTTCTTCACTAAAGAATTCTACCATTAATCATATTACTAAAGTATCTAACAAGTGCATTATATCTATGAACATCAATGGCCATTGAGATAATGTTACCTTTACGAGTGGGCTCGACTGAAGACGCATGAGGTAATAATAGCTCGATAGAGGCTCGTAGAAATTCCACACCTATGGAGACATCTATCATATCATAACATTAGTCGAAGTCCTAACTGCATCACCAAAGCTCAATGTAGGCTATGTCGCACAATATAATGTGGCCTATTTACTCGAGACTGATTTAATAAGGACCAAGAACTTATGTTGCTGATGCTATCGGAAAGTGTCGAAGTCATTCCACTGGTAGGTGGAGCTATTGCAAATGACATAGTAAGAGAATCCAGCTGCAATAACGGCGTCGAAGAAAGACCAAGAGCCAGCGTTAGTATCGTCACGTTTGGAAAAATCCCAGAATCACGGAATCATTCAGCGGTGAATGCTCATGATGGAAAATGGAAACCTCGCCGCAAACAACGATTGACATCCATGAAGAATGGCTCATTGGGGATGAGTCATAATTATAGGGGAAGCAAACCCGCCAGAATCCCGAGTAACCGTCATTGAAGAGCTCACAAATAAGAGTTCTTGAACAATAGGCAAACATGATGAACGAGAGCAGGGAAATCTTGCAATAATTATAAAAAGAACCTGATCAGAGATTATTTATGTAGCCATTGGAGATGGGTTTCTGGATGATCCTATCGCGGGAGGTAATCTCTCGAGCATTGAGAGACCGTTGCGGCTGAAACCCTAGGATTGTGAGAGAATTGATTTAACCCAGTGTCCTTGATAACAGATTGATCCCATAGGGCTGGAAACATATTAGGATCATAATCTAAGAAGATTTATGCCTACGGACTTCAGGAGCAATTATTGCAGATGCATGCAATGAGGATGAATGTGATACCTGAACCTTACTAGCGTGTGAATTGACGAAGTTTGTTTGTGCTACAAAATTAGGGTTGTGGAAGAGAGACAAATCAAAGACTAATGTATGAGAGTTAAACCCTAACGATGAGTTTAATCGCGACCTTGGCGACGGCTAATTGTGAAGCAAAGTAGGATGAAATGATGCCATAGGCAACATCTCGTGAGACACTGAGGGGCCTGGAAGAGTGCCAGTAGCTATTGTCAGATTAGGGAGAGATCCTACAATATGATTTGCAGCTGCCATCTTAGGAGGAGAAGAAGCACAATAAACCTTAGTTGTAATCTTCGAAAACAACTAGAGAGGGGAAAAGAGATATTGAGAGAGGTTGCTTCTTTTTACTAATTAAACTTATAAATTGAGAGAGAGATTGTGAGAGAGGTTTGAAAGATAGTATATGAAATGAGGGTATTTATAAATAATTTAGTGTAGACCTTAAAAGTAAAAAGAAAAATTAGAACCCCTCGATCAATTTACAATGATAATTTGATCATGGTTGTTTATATGGCCATCTGGTTTATAAAAGAAAACCACATAAAACCACTTATTTTTGGTAATCGCCAATTCTTCACCACAACCACTTAATCTCGGTCGGTTGATTAAAATGGCCACTAAATTAGGGTCGTACGCGTGACAAATAAAAATTGCATGGTTCAACCGTCGATTAAGAACCTCGTTTGAACCGTCAATTCACAGGTCCAAAGATGGGAAAATTAAAATTGAACCCTAAGATTTACGGTTTCAACTCCTTTTGAAACAAAATCAAGTCAATATTTCGAACGGTTAGCTTCCAGTATAGTTTTGGTTGCTTCTAAATTTAGAAGTGTTTGACTACCTTTACTACGTAGACCAAACTCTACTTTTTTAAGTTAGAAACCAAACTCTGCAACTTACAAGTTCAACTTGCAGGATTAGAATAAATACATATTAATTTCAAGAAAATAATTTTCCATACTCTTTTCTATTAATGTATACATAGTGATACAAAAATTACCAATACTCAACGCTTATTTTTTCATAAGAAATTATTTAGGGAATATCATAATTTAACATCTGACATACAATTTTTTTTTTCTTCGCAATTTGTCATCTTCTTGATCAAGAGGGCTTAATTTCGCATAATGAACCAATTCATGAGCCACAAAATTATTAAAAGGCTAATCCAAAACATATTTCGTGTACTACATCCTAAAAGCATATCTTTAATATCAAGCAACACCGGAGTGCAAGTAATAGAGAAATCAACCTCTCCAAAGAAGCAAGAATAACAATGGTAGAGTCCCCAAGTACATGGAAATAAACTAATTGTAGTGACATCATAGTCAAAAGGGCTTCTCTCAAAGCCAAGAATCCTAAAAGTTCTGAATCAGCCCAGCCTTGGACTGTTTGCGCAGATAAAACCCCCATCATGTCCAACAACATATACTCCCGCAGAATTTTGGGCATGGGAAATGCCTCCGTCGAAATAGACATTAACACCCGATGAAAGAGGAGTTCCGTCAAGATTGTCTGAAGTCGAAGATTAGCGCTCAGGCTAAGTGAACTATGATAATCAATAAGGAGTTGGGATGCATGGGGCACCATAAGCGAAGAATTAGCATTAATGCCCTCGAAAACTTATCGATTCCTATGGTACCATATGAGGTTAGACAAAAATACAAAAAATTCAACAAGAGCTGCATCCGATGAGAGTATGATGTCCCTAAACAAAGATCAGCTAGAGGTTATCCATAGCTATTGATTAACTCCCAAATGCCTACTATGCTAAACTAAAGCCGAAACGAGACAATCAAAGAACAAATGGACAATAGTTAGATCCGGGGCATTACATAAAGGGAAATTCTCATCATACATCAGATAAAGATGAGCCAAGCTGTCACTAGATGGGAGAGAATTAAAGTAGCACGCTACATGAATTGGTGAATTCGTTCCGGGAGTTGGAGCTTCCAAAGTTTCTTGCATACTGGATACGGCCCATCACTATTGGAAAAGTGAGAGAGCACTCCAGAAGACTCCACCTATAACCCCATAATGAAATTATATGCTAATTTTACTATGAATTTACCCGATAGGAGTAGCCTCAAACCCATTTTTTCTACCAAAAGCTGATTCTGAAGCTGGATGCCAAGTATATGCACTGCATCTGAGGGGCTAAAAATTTCATAAACAAGGACGAAGTTCCAATTTACAGATTGGTCATGAGGAAAGAAACTCATGCATTACTTGTGAGCAAACAAGGGCTGGTCATTTCAAATAACGACGGTCGAGGCACCCAATGGTCGTGTTAAATTTGGGTATTTGCCCCCGAACAAATCATTTTTCTATAGCCTAATAGTAAGACTCATGGCCCCTCCAAAATACTACGCTAGGTGAAGGATGGGGTGGCTCCCAAGGAGGCATGCAAGAAAGATACATTTAGAAAATACTTCACCTTATAAAGCTAAGCAAGAGGTATACTAGGCTGGGTAAGAAGCCGCCACGTCTGCTTAGGAAGTAGTACATAGTTAAAGACCTTGAGGCCCCTGAATCTAAGGCCTCATCAACTTTACTACATTGAAGACTCGACCAAGAATTTCGTCTAATTTTTTGCGAATCATTAGTATCCCCGCACCAGAAATTCTTTGAACATATGTCTATATCATCTAGTATATTATCTGGTAGACAAAAGCAGGACATGGCATATGAAGGGATAGGTTGCACGACATATTTAATGAGAACCTCCTTCCCCGCTTTGCTGAGATATTTCTCCTTCCATCCCAAGATTCGCTTCCACACCCTGCCCTAATGCTAATGAAGATCACTTTCTTGTTACACCTCATTATCCAAGGACGCCCCCAAGTATTTTGCATGGGATTCGACCTACTGAATATCAACAATGTCCCAAATAGATTAGATGGTGTTTGGCGGAGTGTTCGGGCTGAAAAGGATGATTGATTTCTTATAATTTATTTGTTAGCCCGAGATAGACTTGTATAACTAGATGTCAAGCTTTAAGAACTGGGCCTCCTCAACCAAGCCTCCCCAAATAGCAATGTATCATCTATGAAAAACATGCGTGAAATAGCTAGTACGGATCGTGAGATCTTAATACCATGTATCTTCTGATGAGTATGGAGGTCCTATAAGAGAAAAGAGAAGATTTCAGCACACATAATGAAAAGATAGGGGAAAAGGTGACCCTCCTGCCTAATCCCACGTTCGGGAGATAAGTCACCAAAACAGGTGTCGTTGAGGAGGAAGCTGAACTAGACCATAAATACGCATGT
Source organism: Ajuga chamaepitys (assembly GCA_958295605.1). Taxonomy (NCBI): domain Eukaryota; kingdom Viridiplantae; phylum Streptophyta; class Magnoliopsida; order Lamiales; family Lamiaceae; genus Ajuga; species Ajuga chamaepitys. The sequence continues at coordinate 38,027,504 of OY282495.1, forward strand.
CCTAGTCAAATTTGCAAAGTCTTGTGGAAAACGCATAGGCATAAGAAATATGACAAATAAAATTCCACTTCACTCTATCAAAAGCCTCGCTCATGTCAAACTTCATACACATAATGCTTTGTTTACCTTCACATTATTTTTCATGAAATTGTGTAATTCATAAGCAACAAGAATATTATCCGTGATTAAACGACTCAAAATGAAAGCAGACTGAGATTGAGAAATAATGTGAGGAAGACAAAGACGAGTCCTATTAGCCAAGACTTTGGATGTTAACGTATAAATGGCATTGCACAAGCTAATATACCAGAACTAGAAATAACCTGAGGCTTCCTGACGTTAGGAATCAAAAGAATAAAAGTACTATTAACAAACAGAGAAAGATAATTACGAGAAATGAAATCTAACACAAAGTGAACAACGTCATTGCTAAATATATGCCAGAATTTATTTAAAAGGACATGGCTCATATCATCAGCCCCAGAGATTTGAACAGATGCATTTCTTTCAAAGCTTTCATAATCTCATCCTCGGGAAACGACTTCAGCAGGCTGAACCGCATGTCAGTGGTGATCGTCGCTCTCATACGACTAGGGCCTAAAGGACGGCTGTGGGATCAGGATGGGAAGAAGGGAAAATATTCCTGAAGTATGATAGGATAATCTGTTCAATAAGCTCTTTGTCATGGCAATCAACACCTTGGGTATGTTTGAGAAAGGAGATATGGCTAATCTCCCATCTTTGGCTCCCATAAGAGTGGGAAAAGACTTGTGTTTCCCGGAGCCAGTGCTGCTAGGCCCGTTGTATCCACATAAGATTGTCCTTACCAAGGAGTAGGTTGAACAAACATTGTCGGTTGATGAGTTTAGTGATACACATTGTGTACGCATGTATTTAGTTTGATTTAGCAAAGGATTTTATATCATTGCATGCGTAAATGGCCGATTTGTGCTTATATTCATCATATTATGTCGTATAACGTGTATGTACTTGTTTTGAAGTTATTTAGGTGATTTTGAGCCTAAAAGTCTGTTTGGACGAAGTTTGCCGACCAAAAGAGGGATAAAACGATGAAGTGTGGAAGAAAAGAGGAAGAAACACATGAAGGAATGACTCGACCGAGTCACAACAAGCAGCTCGGTTGAGTAGGTGAAAAAGATAGATTCAACCAAGTCACAACAAGCAAATTCTCGAGCTAAAAGTTCATGCTTGGTGTACAAGTTTGCCGAGGGAAGCAACTCGGTCGAGTCACATATTTGAACTCGGTCAAGTTGCAAGTATGGGCATCAACTCGGTCGAGTCACTTATGTTGACTCAGTGAGTTGGTTAGTTTGTTAATGCATTTTGTATGCATTTTGACCTATTTTCGACTCGTTTCAACCCCCAATCCATCAGAACTTATAAATAGAAGATCTCAAGTTAAAAAATTATCATTTTTTATCATTGGAAACATTTGGAGGCTTGGCTTGAAGAGCAAGGAACGCGAGAAAGCAAAGATCAAGATCCAAAATTCGGGTTTTATTTCTTTTAGTTATTGTTAGTATTCAAAGATGTTTGTTTATGAATTCTTTTAGGTATTACTTGTGAGTTGGAGTCAATTTCATCAAGTGTGTGTGGAGTTAATTAATAAGGAGTGTTGAAAATCAAGAACCGGATATAGAACCGTATGAACCAGATTGAAGAACCGAGTTTCAGAGTGAACAGGTGGATGATGCAGGCTAAACCGGATTTGAGTAAAACTAGTGGTTTAGGTTGGTTATGCAACGGATTTTTTGCGTCTTTGACAATGGTTTTCATAATTGTTTTTTTATTGGAACTTGCAGCTCAACTTCAAGAGGTTACAACGGATTTCTGGTGATTGCTTGAGTTCAATTCTTATAGTTAACTTCAGGAACAACTTGTTGCATATCTAATTCATGCATTTTTCCCTCTGTAAACATTACTGTAGAGAGAGAATTAGGAAATTAGGGTTCTTGACCTAATTTGGTGCTCAAAATTAGGGGTTTACTAACTTCTGTATAATTCTTGTAATCTCCAGTTGTTATTAGTGAATTGGGGTGTGAGGAGCCTCCGTGGATGTAGAACTTCATAGTTCGAACCACGTAAATGTGTTTGTGATTCGTTGTTCATTCCAGCTTTCAATCTCATTTGTCCGAACAGAGTGTGTGATCTCTTGTGATTATCCTTGTGGTTGATTCCTGCACAACAAGTGCCGCCGTCTGTGAGAAACCTTCTTCGACGATAGCAAGGAGAAAGAAGATGGCTGGAATGAAGATGGATCTTGACAAGTTCTCGGGGAGGAATGATTTTGGTCTGTGGAAAATCAAGATGAATGCAATCTTGATTCAAAACAGGCTTGCAGGATCTCTAAAGCCTGTGGATCAGTGGAGTGATGCTGTGAAGCCAAAGTTTGGGGAAACAGATCAAAAGGCATTGAGTATGATTGTTCTCTGCCTTGGAGATAAAACATTGAGGGAGATATCCAGGTGTAAAACCACCATTGAAGCCTGGGAGAAATTGAAGGAGTTGTACCAGTCTAAATCTGTCACCAACAAGTTGTTCCTCAAATAGAAGTTGTTGGCCTTCAGCATGAGTGATGACAAGGTGTTATCTGATCAACTAGATGAATTTAGTCAAATGTTGAATGAGCTTGAAGACTTGGAAGTCAAAATAATCCTTGATGTTATTGAATGCACTTCCAAGATCTTTAGAAAATTTCAAAGATACTCTCATGTTTGGAAGATAGGAGAAATTGAGTTTTGACTAAATTATAAATGCTCTGAAGACCAAAGGCCTACAGCTCCAAGGTGACAAGAAACCCAACCCAACAGGTGAAGGATTGAATGTCAAATTGAAGAAAAATAACCAGAAGAAGAAATGGCAGAATTCTAAAGATGGAAAAGCTGGAAATGATGAGCCAAATAAATCTAGGAATTGGGTGGAGAAGAGGAGATGTTTCTCCTGTAAGCAAGTGGGACACTTAAAGAATAATTGTCCCTCAAAGAAGAAGAAATCTGAGGAAAAAGGTGCAGAAGCAGCAGCTGTTGAGCAAGACACTGATTCCGCAGAGATGTTAAATGTTACTGATTCAAAGATGCAAAATGAGTGGGTCCTTGATACAGGATGCTCATTCCACATGTGTCCTCATGAACACTAGTTTCAAGACCTGAAGAAGGAAGCTGGAGGGAGTGTGTTGCTTGGAAATGACCAGTCATGCAGAGTCCAAGGAAGTGGATCTGTGAAGATCACCATGTTTGATGGTGTAACCAAAACAATCTCTAATGTAAGGTATGTACCTGGTCTTAAAAGAAACTTACTCACCCTAGGGTCTTTGAATGCTACTGGATGTGAGTTCAAGTCAGTAGATGGATATTTACACATAACCAAAGGCAATAAGGTAGTAATCAAGGGTAGAAAACACAATGGGTTATTCATCTTGATTGGACAACCTGTTTCTGGTTATGTGGATAATGTGTTGAACAAGGTTAATCCTATGCTATGGCACGAAAAACTTGGGCACATTGGGTAAAGTGGACTGAAAGAATCATCTAAAAAAGGCATTATTGGAGATCTGGGGTCACAATCACTTGAATTCTGTGATAAGTGTGCATTAGCCAAGTCACAAAAATTGCCTTATGGGAAAGGGATTCACACAACTCAAGAACCATTTGATTATGTGCATTCTGATATCTGGGGCCCATCAAGGACAGAAACTCATGGTGGTAGGAGATACTTCATGACAATCATAGATGATTTTTGTAGGAAGGTATGGGTGTTTGTGCTAAGAAACAAAAGTGATGCATTTACCAAGTTCAAGAGCTCGTTAAACCAGATGGAAAACCTGAAGGGAAAGAAGCTCAAGCACTTAGAGACTGATAATGGCCTTGAGTACCTATCTACAGAGTTTAATGAACTGTGTGAAGAGAAAGGAATTACAAGACACATAACTGTACCAATGAATCCACAACAGAATGGCATTGCAGAGAGATTCAACATAACTATCCTTGAACGAATAAGGTGTATGTTGGTTGATTCTGGATTACCAAAGTCTTTCTGGGGAGAAACTTTCAATACAACATGCTATCTTATCAACAAATCACCCTCATCTGCACTGGGCTTCAAAACACCAAATGAATTATGGAATGGAAGGATTTCCAATTACACAGAATTGAAGGTGTTTGGCTGTCTTGCTTTTGCACAAGTTAAGCAAGATAAGCTTGATCCAAGAGCCCTCAGATGTGTGTTTTTGGGATATCCAGAAGGGGTGAAAGGTTACAGGTGGTGGTGTTTGGAACAAGGGCATCAGAAGCTTATGACAAGTAGGGATGTGAAATTTAATAAGAATGGCATGGGGTATACTTCTACAGGTAGCAGAGATGAGATTGAAGGAGTTGTGGAAGTTGAGAGAGTCTCAGTTGAGGTGGAGCCATCATCCAACAGAAGTCCACCAAGAATTGAATTATTAGCCCAAGAATCAAGTGATAGCTCTTCAGAAGAACAAGAAGCACCACCAGTGAATCCAAATCTCAGAAATTATAGCATTGCCAGAGATAGACCAACGAGACAAATCCAGAGGCCTGACTTTTATGGACAAGCTGGAAGTGTATATTATGCACTGACTGTTGCTGAAGACATAGAACATTATGAACCTCGGAGTTTCAAAGAAGCAGTGAGTGGTAGTGACTGTGAGCACTAAATAAGTGCTATGGTTGAAGAAATGGAATCTCTGGAAAGAAATAACACTTGGAAATTAGTTGATAAGCCAAAAGGACAGAAGTTGGTGAGTCCCAAGTGGATTTACAAGAGGAAAATTGAAGCTGCAGACAGTGAAAGAGTGAGATACAAAGCTAGACTGGTAGCCAGAGGTTTTACACAGAGAGAGGGCATTGATTTCAATGAAGTGTTCTCTTCTGTGGTTAAAGATTTCTCTATCAGACTTCTCTTATCAAAGGTCACACAAGAAGACATGGAGTTGCAGTAGCTTGATATCAAGACTGTTTTCTTACATGGGGATCTAGTTGAGAACATCTACATGAACCAACTTGAGGGCTTTGAGGTTCCTAGAAGTGAAGAGAAGGTGTGTCATCTCAGAAAATCACTTTATGGGTTAAAACAAAGCCCAAGACAGTGGAATAAGAAGTTCAATGAGTTCATGTTGAATGTTGGTTTCACTAGAAGCTTATTTGACAGTTGTGTATATTTTGAGAAGGATACTAAGGCAGACCAAGTGTACTTATTGCTGTATGTAGCGGACATGCTTATAGCAAGCAAAAGCAAGCATAAAATACAGTAACTTAAGAAGAAATTGAGCTCAGAGTTTGACATGAAAGACTTAGCGGATGCTAAGAAAATCTTAGGAATGGATATTTTGAGAAACAGAAAGACTGGAATTTTGTATTTGTCTCAAAATAATTATCTATTGAAGGTGGTTGAGAGGTTTAACATGCATGAGGCAAAGACATTGAGTGTTCCTATGAATCAACAGCTCAAACTATCTAAAGATCAGTGCCCCAAGACAGTTGAAGAAGATAAATACATGAAACATATACCTTATGCAAGTGGTGTAGGGAGTTTAATGTATGGAATGATATGCAGCAGGCCTGACTTGGCTTATTGTGTTTCATTAGTGAGAAGATTCATGTCAAATCCTGGTAGAGTTCATTGGGAAGCTTTGAAGCAAATCTTGAGGTACTTAAAGGAATCAGCAGGAATGGGTTTGAAGTTTGAAGGGAAACATGGAATTACTGTTCCTTTACTCGGCTATGTGGATGCAGACTTTGCAGGCAATATAGACACCAGGAAGTCTGTTTCAGGATATGTGTTTACATTATATGATACTGCAATTAGCTAAAGAAGTATTCAACAACCAGTGGTAGCACTTTCCACTACAGAAGCTGAATACATAGCTGTTACTGATGCAGTTAAGGAAGTTGTTTAGCTAAGAGGGATTCTTAGGGACTTAGGAATTATACAGAATTGTGTTACTATTCTTTGTGATAATCAAAGTGCACTTCACTTAGTGAAACATCAGGCATTTCATGAAAGATCATAGCATATTGATGTGAGATTGCATTTTGTAAGGGATGTGATTACTTCTGGGTCAGTGGAAGTCAAGAAGGTGCATACTGATGAAAATACGGCTGATTTCCTGACCAAAGTTGTACCAGGGAACAAGTTAAGACACTGCTCAAGCCTTATAAGGCTTGAACAATGTGTTTGAAGAGTTTAAAGTGAATACCAGTTGAGGCTAGGAGACACACTTAATTCATTAAGGTGGAGAATTGTGAGTTGGAGTCAATTTCATCAAGTGTGCGTGGAGTTAATTAATAAGGGGTGTTGGAAATCAAGAACCGGATATAGAACCGTGTGAACCAGATTGAAGAATCAAGTTTCAGAGTAAACAGGTGAATGATGCAGGCTGAACCGGGTTTGAGTAAAACTAGTGGTTTAGGTTGGTTATGCAATGGTTTTTGCGCGTCTTTGACAACGGTTTTCATAACCGTTTTTTCTGTCGGAACTTGCAGCTCAACGCAAGAGGTTACAACGGATTTTTGGTGATTGGTTGAGTTCAATTCTTATAGTTAACTTCAGGAACAACTTGTTTAGGAAATTAGGGTTCTTGACCTAATTTGGTGCTCAAAATTAGGGGTTTATTGATTTCTATATAATTCTTGTAATCTCCAGTTGTTATTAGTGAATTGAGGTGTGAGGAGCCTCCGTGGATGTAGAACTTCATAGTTTAAACCACGTAAATGTGTTTGTGATTCGTTGTTCATTCTAGTTTTGCATTTGTATGTGTTCGGCCAGTTTTCAATCTCATTTGTCCGAACGGAGTGTGTGATTTCTTGTGATTATCCTTGTGGTTGATTCCTGCACAACATTACTAATGAACATGAGTAACTAATGCCCTTGTGTTCTAGGGTTAGAGAGTAGATTACATATTGACTATGTTTTGATTTCATTTTATTAATTCTAGATTCCGTTTTTAGTTATTTATCTATATGCTTTTATAATTCTTATGAATTTGATCTCTTTATATCCTTCTACATGCTTAACAATTCGACATCCAAGAGGAGATTATTGTTAATAGGCTTATAGCATATAACATGGGTATCGAACATCGTCCGAGAGGAGTGAGATATTTGTGCAGGCACTGGTTTAGGGTCTTTTGGGAGTCTTATGCGATAGTTAGCCCGAGAGGGTAATTTTTCATAATTGATTAGCATTTTAGCATCGTCCGAGAGGAGGGCTAATCAATAGTTGTGCCTCCTAATAAACAATAGAATCGGTCTAAAAGTCTAGAATAATAGAATAATCAAACATAGGAGATTGTAATTGAAATCGAAACCTATAATATGGTTTTTTTATCTATTTGAATCTTTTGTGATTTCTTGCTTGCTTTCGTTTAAGCGTCTGTTTTATTTACTTTATTATTTTCTTGCACTTAGTTTTAGGATAAACAACAATCATTCAAATTTCGAGAGTCTAGATAGGGTTGATGTATTATAATTGAGGTATATAGTTGACAGAGGTACACAGTCCTTATGCGATCAACCTTGCTCACTATTATCTACCCTAGCACCGTACACTTGTGGTAACACTAGGGTTAGAAGAAGTGTTGTCATTCAGCTTTCACTTTAAAGGGGATGTTACTAAATTTGAGCACTAAAATCTTGTTTTTTACAATCTGAATATCTTTTTTCAACGACGATGACATACCCCCACCCGAAATGAGAAGGCCGACAAAACACTGGTCAAGCTTATCAGGGATAGAATCAAGGCTGGTATCCCAAGATTGATGTATAATCCTTTCATATTTGAATCATAAGGCTTAGACCCGGAAGGCTTTTCTAGCTTTCAGGTGGGGGGCTGATGGGGGACGGAGGCGGGATTCCTTATGGAGAACAGAGTGGTTAGATGTGAATGAGTTAACATGATTTACTGAGTTCCTACTAAACATGGACAACAAGCATTTTTACCAACAACTCTATCAAGACGGGCGCTCTGAGTATACGGATGAAGCATCTTGCAGTTCCACGTAAACTTCAAACCATGAAAACCAATATCCGATAAGCAACAAAATGATAAAGTATCTTGACAAGCATTCATTTGCCTGGTCGATCGAATGGATGCAACCTAAAATTCCGAAGGTGCGAGGACCTTGTTAAAGTCACCAAAGCATAACCGGGGTAGAAAAGACTGGAGCAAATTTTGAAACATGACCCAAATTTTGAAACTAGACCAACAGTTGGAACTAAAACACCAAAAAGATTATAATGGCGCCTCTAATTATCTATGGCAGAAGTATCACTCTTGGTCTTGCAAAAGAAAAAAAGAGAAGAGAATTTTGAGGGAAGAAAATTGCCGAGCAATCAAACTGCACGTGACAGTTCCAGCTTAAGATATTCATGGCTTTTAGAGCACTGGAACTGGGTCGCCTTGGCAGTCACCACCGATGTAACAAGTTCCTCCAAAGTGTTAAATAGGATCAAATCAGTATCCATTGGCTCTATCTTGATCTTTTTCAAAGCCAAAGAGATAGGATCAGTAGGCAGACGAGCGAGAGACAGTGAAGGGGTTGAGTGCACTATGGGCCTATAGACAAGGACCGAATGGAGAAGCAGACGGGGGTGCAGTGGAGCGTAGAGGTTTGGAAGAGCAATCTTTGTCCTTATGGCCAACGGGACCACATAAATAGCAGAAATTGGGGAGGCCCTACTATTGGATGTTGCACCGTAAATTCTGATTCTAAAAGAAGACTATGGCGACTCTTTCCAAAGTTTTGGTAATACCCAAGTTAACACGAAGTCGGAGGAATTTTCCAATAAGGAGGCCATCCCCGCCATGCTCAACATCTAGAAACGTGTCGATATGCAAACCAATAATTCTAGCAAATTTGTAATTCATGAGGGCCAGAGGAATACTAGTGACATGAATCTAGAAATGGGCATATCCGAATTCTAGAAAGGTAACAACGGACCCCATGTCGGAAGGTCTCAACAACAACAAATAGCGGCCATAACACTAGGAAGCACTCTTAAGGACTAGGACACGATCTTCCTTCAATTAAAATATGTATAGAAATATGTTATCCCCAAGTGATTTGATATCTAACTTGCTTTCAACACTTTCCAGAGTGGACGAAAAGTTCATTCAGTTGTTTCATTGTAAATTGGCAAGGAGCATAAAGCTTACCAAGGAGAGGGCATTCACCATTAAACTAGGTAGGAGTGTTAGATCCAAGACAAATGAGCTTCGTCACAAATTTAGAAAGCGAGAGCTCGAAGTAGAGAGGCCAGCGATTCCGCCATGCGGAACCAGAGTGAAGATCAGAATTAGGATTCTAGTGAGGCTGGAAGGCTGGAGAAGACTGGAGGCGTGTAAGACTGACGAGACGTTGAGCGATGCGGTTGGATGAAGGCGGTGTCGTGGATGAAACCTGCAAAACACTGTGAAAGAATCAGAAGAGGGATCGAGGAAGAGGATAAAGAAATCAATGGAGAAAACAACAAACACTAGAAAACGTAGACACAAACGCTAAGTGAGTCCCCAGATGAAACTCTAGGACTCTCCTTCTGGCCCTTAAAATTTGCAATTTATCATCTAAATTTATAATTATGGTGAATTATCATCTTAAATAAATCTTTAAATATCCGTGCAATTCGGATTCTGGATAAAAAATTATTATACATGTCTAAATGTGTTACATGTTCTGAATAAATACATCATGATAAAAATACATTAATATTTATACTTAAACATATCACTTGTTTGGGTACTTTTTCCCTAAATACATGATAACTTTAAGTATAAATCGTGATCTTCCGTATTGTACTATATAATTATTGCACATGAAACTTTGTCATTAGCCTTATCGTGTCTTCTTCTATATGCGTTCTGGTTTTTAAGCACAAACAAAAATAGCCTGAGTTTACACGCATGAGACAAAATAGTTTACAAAGATGGAAATGGGAGTTCCTGCAAACCCACATTTGAAGTTTATTAAAAAGTTTATTCTCATCATATTTCTGCTTCAAACCCAACGTTGGATCTATGATATAATGATATCATACTTGTTCTTCAGTGTCTCTCTATATTTACATATATCAATATTTATACTTATACTCACTCCGTCCATAGATAATTTTTTCATTTTCTTTTTGACGTCCTAAGATAATTTGCACATTTTTAAAAATAAATTTCTCTTACAATCTCCATCCTTAAAATCTCTACCCTCAATCTCCAAATTTGAAAAAGTCAACTAAAAAACAAAAAACAGTTATTTCTTATTTCACGTGCCGGGAGAAGTGTGCAAATTATCTGGGGACGAAGGGAGTATTTATTTTTTTAAATATGAAAATGAAATGCTCCATCCGTCCCACTTAACTTGTCACAGTTGATCGGGCACGGAAGTTAAGAGAAAACAAATTTTGCTTTTCTTTGACTTTTTTAAAGATAGAGATCGAGTGTAGAGATTTTGAGGGTTGAGATTATTGACTTTAATTGTCATTTATGAATGTGAAAAGTTAAGTGGGACGTATCGAAATGAAAATTGTGAGAAGTTAAGTGAGACGGAGAGAGTACAATGTCAAATCCAAGTTAAAAGGAAAATAAACGGACAAAAAGATATGTTTTTATAGAAATGAATACTTGTGAATTGTGATCGTGAATTACTTCCTTCCTCCCGATCTAATTTGTACATCCGTTTCGAAGTGTATATTAAAAAAAAATTACTTTTGAACTTTTTAGTTGATATTTTTAATGGTGAAGATTGAATGGAGATTTTAAGAGGTGAAGATTATAAGAAAATTTTGCTTTTTTAGATGTGTAAATTAATATGTAACGGACAAAAAGAAAAATGTGCAAATTAGGGTGGTGGAGATATAAAAGAGAGGTAAGATGAGTTTTTGTAAGAAGAGTCGAAGACTGCACGACTACCCAGAAAACACAGCATTTTTTAAACAAAACCCCCTTCCCACTTTCACGTGACTTTATTGACCCATTGCTCGCTCTCTCTCTCTCTCTCTCACCGCCAGCTGCTCCGAGTCCCCACCACTACCATTACCAATGTCGCCCTATCGCCGAGTAAACTCAACCATGCTCCACTTTCTTTTCTTCTTACTCATTCTCCGATTCACCGGTGGCTCGCTGCCTGCCGACGCCGTCTCTTTGCTCTCATTCAAGTCTAATGCTGACCTGGACAACAGGCTCCTCTACAGCACCAACGAGCGCTTTGATTACTGCCAATGGCAGGGTGTTAAATGCGCCCAGGGCCGCGTCGTCCGCTACGTCGTTCAGAGCTTCGCCCTCCGCGGAACCGTCTCCGCCGCCACTCTCACCCGCCTCGACCAGCTCCGTGTTCTAAGTCTTAGAAACAACTCGCTCTTTGGCCCCCTCCCCGACTTCTCTCCTCTCATTAATCTCAAGACCCTCTTCTTAGACCACAACTATTTCTCCGGCCACTTTCCCCCCTCTCTTTTGTCTCTTCACCGTCTGCTTCTTCTCGATTTGTCCCGCAACAACTTCACCGGTTCGCTGCCGGATAACCTCACCCTTCTGGACCGCTTGGCCTACCTCCGCCTAGATTCGAATCGCTTTTCCGGCTCTGTTCCTCCGTTGAATCAGACCACACTGGAAGTGTTCAACGTTTCAACTAACAATCTCAGCGGCCCAATACCCGTCACTCCAACCCTCAAAAAGTTCAAAATTCTTTCATTCACCTACAACCCCAATCTCTGTGGGGAAATCATTCACAAGTTATGCCGCGACTACCCTTTCTTCAACTCTTCCTCCCCATCACCGCCGTCCCCGCTTCTGCAAAACGCTCAGTCGCAGCAAGGATTGGGTGATACTTCTCATTCTGCACAGAAGAATCACCATAAGAGTGTAGGCTTGATTCTAGGGCTCGTGATTGGGACGCTAATTCTAACTGCAGCTGTTTTGAGCCTAGTTGCCATAATCAGAAAGAGAAGAGAAGGAAAAGTAGAAACCAATCCCACCGAAATCAGTAAAAGGGACACAACTTTCTTCTCACTCCAAGCTGAAGCTGCAAATTCCGAAGAGCAAAATCTGAAACCGAAAACAACTATAAAAAGTGGTAGTTTATTGTTCTGTTCAGGAGAAGAACAAGTGTACAATTTAGAGCAACTAATGAGGGCATCGGCAGAGCTTCTGGGAAGGGGCACCATTGGAACAACATACAAAGCTGTGATGGCTAACCAGTTGATTGTCTCCGTGAAGAGATTAGACGCTTGTAAAACCGCCATTACAAGTGGGGAAGCATTCGAGCAGCATATGGAGTCCGTTGGTGTGCTCAGGCATCCCAATCTTGTCCCTGTCAGAGCCTATTTTCAGGCCCAACAGGAAAGATTGATCATCATCGATTATCAGCCTAATGGAAGCCTCTTCAATCTTATCCATGGTAAATTTCTTAACCTTTTCTAGTTACTAAACCTTAGCACTGCAGTCCAACTAGTGACTGCAATAGCAGCATAGAATTTGAAGTTGTGAAATCAGAGTCTTGGACGGTAAGAATCTTAATCAGGCCTATATTTTAGAGAAATGAAATGGGATTGAACTGACTTACCATTGTTCGGCTCGACAGAATTCTGAACCCGGCTGGACATAGAGAATTGAGTAGGGTCGGGTCGGGTGCGAATTGCAACCTCTATACGTAGATATGATATGGGTGATGGCGAGAGCACATAAGAAGACTTTTGTTTAGTGGATTGAAGAATAAAGCATTTTCTTGGTACCGACAATTGTGGTGTTGATATTTTATTTTATTGGTGGCACAACTGGTAATGCTTTTGTGTGGGTATGATAGTGAGATGACATAAGTTGAACTCATGTGACACGAGTGAAACTAGGTATATAATTGAGCTTGGAACTTAGAACAAGCATGCTACTATCTTGAATGACTAATCATTAATTTAGGACACAATGGTGTGAATTTATTTTTGGGTTTGGTGCGGAGCTGAGCAGATCATTAGTCAAAATCACAATTATTATTGTTCCAAGTGAGAAATAGCTGATGCACAGTTATTAAAACTGAAAGAAAGTTTGTTATATTTTATGTTTAAAATCGTAATGAAACAGTTCTACATCTCCTACTGCATTATTAAATTGATGTCACGTGAATATACGTGGATGATGCAGCATGAGATGCCAAAGGATTATGCAGGACAATTGGCATTTGAAATTAAATTTAAGGATGCAATTTGCTAGATTTTTCTTCACTGAAGTTACTTTCCAAAGTAGAGATTTTGATGATCCTCTATTGATATGATAGGTTCGAGGTCAACTAGGGCAAAGCCTCTTCACTGGACATCCTGTCTAAAAATCGCAGAAGATGCGGCTCAGGGCCTAGCCTACATCCACCAAGCATCAAAATTTGTCCATGGAAACCTCAAATCATCCAACGTTCTTCTGGGGCCCGATTTCGAGGCCTGCATTACCGACTACTGCCTGGTCATGCTGGCCGACGCCTCATCCGATGACGACCCCGATTTTGTGAGCTACAGAGCCCCCGAAATCCGAAAATCCACCCGGAGACCCACTACCAAATCCGATGTATACGCTTTTGGTGTCCTCTTACTAGAGCTTTTATCCGGTAGGCCACCGTCTCAGCACCCGTTCCTTGCACCTCCTGATTTGCCCGATTGGGTGCGTGCAATGAGAGACGACAACAGTGAGGATGATATGAGGCTGAGAATGCTGGTCGAGGTGGCGAGCATCTGTAGCTTGACGTCGCCCGAGCAGAGGCCGACTATGTGGCAAGTGTTGAAGATGATCACTAATATAAAGGAGATGATGGATGAAAGTTCAAGGGATGTGGAAGGTTGCTCCTAAACCAGAGGCTTATCGTAATTTTGCCTTTGCCCGAGGACTCCAACTTGGTGTCTTATTTTTTGAAGCACAAATGTTGATTGAAATTATGTGATACAAACTAACAGTCATGCGGGTGTGTTTGGATTATGTTGTCGACAATCCCCACAATTTTCCTCAGGGAAGGTACAATTGCTGCCACTAAGAATTCACTACGTTTCTATCTATTCTTTTCCAGTAATTAAAGGTACAAATTATCATCTCCGGCCCGCTCAGATTTGTACGTAGGATGGTACGAAGGTTAAGAATTTTTTTTTTTTACTTTTTGGTTGATTTTTACAAATGTAGAGATTGAAGGTGAAGATTTTGAGGGTGAAGGTTATTTTGGAAATTTTCTCTTTAAGGGTGTTCAAATTTGAGTGCACGGACCGAAAAAGAAAGTGTATAAATTCGAGCGACGAAGGAAGTATAATTTTTGGGGTTCCACATACACACCGTTAATTTATTAAAATTATATTTACAAGGTTTTAAAGGTTGCACAAGAATAATTTGCGTTACAGGCTTTTTTAAAATTTATTCGTTGGTAGTTATTTATTATATTTTTAGCTTTAATCTCTCCAATATCTAATATTAAAAAATTCTAAAATTTTATTATTAAATTAAATAAACCCCCATAATTTTTCCTAAGATTGTTTTAAAATTACAAACAATCAAAAATTTAGTTTAGCTCATTTTAAGTTATTTATATTAAATAGAAAAATTATCATAAATAATATATATTCACATACAGACACGGGTCATTGAAGGGACAATTGTGCTGGAATATAGTGGAATGTGTTCCATCGGATGTGGCACGTCATCGGATGGTAGATTCATTTAAATAGCGTAAAAGTATTTTTTTTAGGGGATGTGTAGGGTATAATGTGTACTGACATCAGTAGGTTTTATGGTAGTTGATAGTATTAAAATATTGTGATAGGTGATGTGGGTAATAATTGGTTGATTGGTTGATTGATAAAGTGGTGATTTGAAAGAACTTTATTGGAGGGGATGTGGGTGGATCAACCCATCTCATTGCAGTGAAATTGTTTACGGATGAGTTATCCCACATCCAGATGACCCAACCTCAGTCCAATTATGACCTAATCATTATATCATTTTCAAGTGCAAATATTATTATAAAAAATAACGAATAAACATTGAATAAGAAATAAACAGTGAACAAAGTTTATTATTTATTAATTTTTAATTGTAAAATTTCATCTAGAAATTTGAGAATAAATATTTTTTATTAATTATTTGAATTATAAATTTTTTGATTGCAATATATATATATATATATATATACACACACAACACACAAATAAACAAACAACCACACATCACTAATCATCGATCACAATTTCCAACAAGTACTTTTATCATTAATCAATCATCAAACAAGTTTAAACTTCCTCCGTCCCAACTTAACTTTTCTACTTTAACCGGGCACGGTGGTTAAAAAAAAAACAGATTTTGTGGAATCTTTGACTTTTTTAGAGATGGAGATTGAGGGTGGAGATTGTGAGAGAAATTTGTAATTTATGGGCTGGAAAATTAAGTTGGGACAAACCGAAAAGGAAAGTAGGGAAGTTAGAACAGGACGGAGGTAGTATGTTTTTTTACACGGAGCAAGAAATAAGAAGTTATTATAGTTAGCCATTAAATTTTTACTTTATCAAGTAAAAAGGTATATTAGATATGGATAAAGATAGAAATGAGAAATCAAAGATGTGCTAAATATAATAATAAGCCTAACTTTGTAGAACTTACAAAAATAAAAATAAGTCTATCTTTATGGGACGGAGAAGGTAAAATACAACAAATCAGCAGATGAGTCACATAACAACTATCCAAAACAAAAGTAACTTTTAATCAGAATCCAAGTTGTTCATAGTCAGTTCTCTCACAACCTCCCACAATATTGAATAAATACAACTCATGTCTTTTGATTAGTAAATACGTGAATTTACACATAATTATACAACTTACTCATATGAGTAGGTGTCAAATGACACTTGATGTACTACGTAGTCTGGAAGCAGTGTTAACACCACCGGTTTGAGTCACTAATTTTATGTCAAATTTAGTGTACAAGATCTCATTAATGGTGAATAACAAGTCTCAACAAAATGGGTAATGTGGGCGGAAAAAATGTAGCACAACCAACATGAGTGATGAATGGTATTTATATTTAATTTTGATGATGATAAAATTTCAATATAAGATAAAAACTACATGTCACAACAAGCACTTAGCAAAGACATCAAGCCTACATGCAACAAAGAAGTCTAACAAAGCAACAAGGAAAACTATTTTGCATGATCAAACCACTATTTTGTTCGGTCAGAGCAAATATTACTAGCTTTTCTTCTCCATTCAGCTCATCTTTTGGGCTTCTTCATTCTATCTCGGGCCTATACAAAATCTATTTTGGACCCAGTTTTGTAATTTCTTCAATCCAAACCTTCTTTTATCCGTTCGAACTTGTCATCTCATCATTAACTCAAAAAATGCACTATTTTGCACTAAAAACACTACAAAGCCAACAAATATGTGAAATCTGCCAAACATATGAAATACAGGTTAAAAAGTACTAATTTATGCAATAATGCATTGTTTTAGCTATAAATATGTGCTTAAAAATTACGTAAAATATCGAGTGATCAAACTACTCTATAGATATAATAAAAACTGTAAATTTCATAAATAAGATGATGTTCAAAAACTATAAATAAAATAGAGTTGAAATTGAGTAGGAGTACTACAATCACCAATCGAATTATTCAGATGAATAATCTCCATCGTCTTCTTCGGCTCCTATGCAAACTGCTCTAATTTTGTACCCTAAACTGAACTCTATGCTAAACTATGAAAAACTCTGAAAAAATAATTATAATTCGATGTTTTGACAATTTTTAGATCCAGATATTTATAGGAGTACACAACAATAGATTAATATGGGGATCAAATCGGATAAAACCATTCAAAACGCAATAGTCGTCAAAACATACCACATTTTTACACAAATAATCTTCAGCTATAAACAATCTTCACTTTTGTAGGATGCACAGTCGAACAAATGTTTTTGGACCACTTTAGCCCCTCTGATAGTTGCATGGCCGAGTTGCTATGGAACTCGGTCAAGCTAATGCTCCTCGTTTTTCTTTTCTTTTTAACTCGTTTTTTAGACTTCTTCCCTTTATCTTTGGCCTACTCAAAGTTTATTTTGGGTCCAATTCCTCAATTCTTTCCTTCAAAGTCTTCTTTTTACTCGTTTGCACTTGCGATTTCACCATCAACTCCAAAAATATCCTATTTTATTATGAAAACAATACAAAATCGACAAACAAGTAAAATCTGTCAAACATAAAAAAGTCACAGGTTAGAAAGTATCAATTTACACAATAATACACTATTTCTACTACAAGTATGTGGCTAAAAGTAAAATATGGGTGATCAAGTATCAATTTTTTTATCTTGCAATTTTTTTTCGGTCTTCTTGATCAGCCTAGTGGTAGGGTTTTTTTTACTTTTCTTCTCTTATTTTCAAATATGCTCTTCTATTATTTGAATAGAACAATTGTGGTTAGTTTGTTATTGTTTATTCTTCGGATCGGCGGAAGTGTTATACTCAAAAGATTATTTTGTATGAGTGGAGAATTTTGCTGAAATCACATAATAATTACTAAACTGAGCACTGATTCGGACTATGTAAACTTATTGTGAGATAAGTGAAGATAACAAATTAAGATGGCATGCTTGTCTCCTTATGACATGTTTAATGATTCTCATCTTTCGTGTTTGCTATTTTCTTCGGTAATGATCACACCTTGTTATGTAATTTTTTTTTCTCCTAATTTAAGAACAAAGAAAAAATCACTCTCTCCTCCACGCCAGGACCAAAGGCCTAAGTAGTAGATGTTCTGTCATTGAGCTATCCAACTTAGTGTTTGTTATGTAAACTGCTAATGCTATGAAATCACCTCGTAATTGCTGAAGTATTTTGTTACTATTATATCATTCATTTGGTTCTATTCGTTTTTTGAATTTAATATTCAACCGACATAATCCATAAAATATTTATCCGAACTTCAAATAATGCAAGATCAGTGCATGGCCATGGAACCCTTATGACTTTTAGTTTCTACATGTGGAAATTTTCAAACATATAACTAAACAACAAGTGAAATCACAAATAAAAAAACACGAAAATGTCACAGTGTTTAATTTCTTTAAAATAATATCTATGGCCAAAAATTCCAAAATTTTGCAGATATAACATTCAAGGTAAACGTTCAGTAAAGTTTTCAGTCATTAATTCCTAAAAAGAATTAATTTTTGAACAACCACAATACAATAGTATAAAACAGCACATAATCGCGCAATTAGAAGATCATATCGTGAGACACGATATCAGTACCATAAATCTCTGTTGGGATTTATAGCTGATCACCATTAGTCTAGCATTGTAGTACATTAACTAGGGAACAGTGTCACTTAGTGCAAAAGAATTCTAGCACCCGACTCTGATCTACATGTTAGGGCAATATATATATCCTTCTAAAGCTGTCAAACCAAACCAAATCATCCAACTCAATAAAAGAAAATACGATTTATACATTTTCTGGGTTGATTACGTTTCAAAATATAAAAAATTGGTTTGATTTATGATTTCAAAGGATATAAAATTAAGGTTTAATTAAAAAATCAGCGTGTACTATAAGCTTTTTTACTTTTTCAGTCCCAACTTTTTATTTTTTCCGATGACAATCTGTACTAATCTTTTTTTCCTTTTTTTAACCTCCGTCTATATTGCCGATCTCATAGACCATACGATTCAAACATGTTTTTTTAGCCAATAAGATGGTGACATGTGGCAATAAGTTTTCGAAATTCAGAAAATTCAAAAAATTAATTCAAATTCCAAAAAATGAAAAAACTATCTTTCAAATTAATTTTAAAATTCTAAAAATTCATATAAATTTAGAAAATTAATTTTAAAGTTAATTTTCAAAAATTAATTTAAAATTCTAAAATTAATTTAAAATTTGGAAATTAATTTTAAAATAAAAAATATATATAAAAAGTCCAAAAAATAAAAAATTCTGAAATTCCTTTAAAGTTCCAAAAATTCATTTAAAATTCAAAAAATCCATTTAATTGCAAAAAATTTGTTTAAAATCCAAAAAATTAAAAATTATTTCTGAATTAATTTTGAAATACTAAAAATTCATTTGAAATTCATTTAAAATCTAAAAAAGACATTTAAAATCTAGAAAATAAAAAAAAAAAAATCTAAAATTAATTTAAAATTTCTTAAATTTCATTTAAAATTCTGGAAAATCATTTTAAAATAAGAAAATTGATTTAAAAATCCAGGAAATTCAAAAGATTATTTCTAAAATTAATTTAAAAATTCTAACAATTCGAGGCACATATATCCAACCATCTCTCAAGCAATTATCCACTATAAAAATTAAACGATGCCAAATCAGGCCTGATTCACTAGGTCTTTCGTAACGATAAATGTGCCATGAAAATTGAACGAAACTCGAGGCGGAAGCTTGATCGAAGCTTCTAGCTCTATCGTTCTCCCATTTAAGATTTCAAGCTCCGATTTCTATTTCTTCTGGTCGTAAACAAACACCAGAATATAGTTGTCGTCTTCATCCGTAGCATTAACATTTGGAAGAAGCAGCGGCTCGCCGCGTACTTCTCGCCGTAAAAAAATTATTTACTTCGTTGGTGAATAGTCTACCTTTGCGAAAGCAGAGACTTTCAGCCATGGTTGTACGATCGGTAAGTACGCGTATTGCGTCCGTAATAATTTTTTTAAATCAATTTTCTGATTTCTAAATGATTTCCCTTAATTTTAAATGAATTTTTCGTATTTTCAAATTAATTTCAAAAATAATTTTTTTAATTTTTTGATTTCTAAATGATTTCTCTTAATTTTAAATGAATTTTTAGTATTTTCTCAAAAATAATTTTTTTAATTTTCTAAATTGATAAATGAATTTTCTAAAATTTAAATGAATTTTTAAATTAATTCAAGATTTTTTTTTAATTTGATGGATTTTTAAATCAATTTTCTGATTTTTAAATTATTTTTCTTAATTTTAAAAGATCTCAGAATTTTCAAAATTTTTAGAATTTTAGAATTTTCTTGTTTTAAATGTATTTTCTGGATTTTAAATGAATTTTTTTTAGAAATATTTTTTCTAGTTTTTTGGATTTGAAATAATTTATTTAGAGTTATAAATTAATTCCAAAATTTAAATGAATATTTAGAATTTTAAAATTAATTTTAGAAATTCATATATTTTTTTGGATTTAAAATAATTTGTAGATTTTTAAATTAATTTTCTTAATTTAATATGAATTTTTAGAATTTTAAATTTAATTTCAGATAGGGTTTATTACCAAAAGCAACTCGAGGTATACCCGTTTTTACCACTTGCAACCTATTTTAAAATTCGTCGCCGATTGCAACCTGAATTACTCGCGTTTTACCGATTACAACCTATTTTATAAATTCCGGCCAAAATCAAGAGCGTGCCACACACGCGCAATTTTGAGCAAGTGGTAAAAACGGGTATACTTCAGGTTGCTTTTGGTAATAAACTCTTTTCTTTTTTAATTTTTTTCTTTTCTTCCCTCCATCATTTTCAACAGGAGAATTTGATGAAATGATCGAGTATAGATACAAATACATACAAATTAGAACAACTTCTATCTAGATCTTAGTCTGAGAAATAAATTGAAGAAAATTGAACTATCCTCAACAGGAGAATTTGAAGAAATGAATGAGTATAGATACAAAAAAGTACAAATTAGAATAACTCCAAGCTAGATTTTCTACTGAGAAATAAATCGAAGAGAATTGAACTCTTATCCAACAACAGCATAGAATCTTCCAGTCTGGATAATGATCGAATTTTTGATGATTTAGAGTTAGTTTCTTCTGGATCTGTAAATCAGAAATGAAGAAGAGGATTCGTGTTGAAGAATCTTACGGAGATTAGTGGAGAGAGGAAGGAGGGATAGGGACGTACATGAACCAATTCGCCGTAAACTATTCAGATCTCGATTCGTGAAAAGCTCAATCGGGCTAGTCTAATGTGGCTCGTTAAAATAAACGAACCAAACTCAAGATTGATGATATTCGATTCGTTAGCTCACAAGCAACTTCATTTGTTGGCTCGAGAGTTAGTTCGTAAATATTAAGCTAATGTACTTATAATTAATTTCTAATTTTATAGTTATACTTATAAAAAATATAGAATTATATAATTAAAATCATGCACTTGTATATATGTAATTAATTAATCTTAGTAGGTATTTTAATCTTAATTAAAATCATGCATTTTAAGAATTTATGGCTTATTTTTAATTATATAATGATTAGTAACATATTTGTAATTTATATTTATTGAATTCATTTGGGCTCGATTAGACTCGCTAGAGGCTCGAGTAAGTTCACGAGACGTCCATATATTTGATAAATTAAGCTCGAGTTCGGCTCGATAATTAATGAATTAAACTCAAACTCTTAGATTTTCAATTCAACTCTGTTTGTGTACATCCCTAGGGAGGGAAAAAAAAGGAGGATGAGAGAGAAAATGATGGAGGGTAGAAAAGAAAAAATAAAAAAGAAAATGATTTATTACCAAAAGCAACTCGAAGTATACTCATTTTCACCACTTGCTCAAAATTATGCGCGTGTGGCACACGCTCTTAATTTTGGCCGGAATTTATAAAATAGGTTGTAATCGGTAAAACGAGAATAAGTCAGGTTGCAATCGGCGACGACTTTTAAAATAGGTTGCAAGTGGTAAAAACGGGTATACATCAGGTTGCTTTTGGTAATAAACCCTTTCAGATATAATTTTTTAGTTTTTTTAATTTCAAATAATTGTTTTGGATTTTAAATTAATTTTCTGAAGTCTGAATTTTCATCGCCACGTGTTGCCATATTGTTGGCCCAGAATTAGACATGTGCGAATCGCATTGCCTATACGGCCGGAAGTATAGTCGGAGGTTTAAAAAAAAATGATTAGTATAGATTGTTGTCGGAAAAAATAAAAAGTTGGGACTGCAAAAGTTAAAAAGATTATATATGTCTATACATATATTATATATATATATATTATATAGAATGTTGAGATACTTATTCAATGATTTTGGCAAACCTTAATAAACTCTTTTTTTTGCTTTCATTATCATCTTAACTTATCTCAGTGCGTTAATCCGTTTCTTGTCTTATATGAACCTATTTTCTTATAAGCTTAATGTGGTTACTAATAATATAAAATTGTATCTTTACTAAGATATGAGTGTATGAAAATTGTGTTAAGTGTTTTGTTGTGAAAGAATCAACCACAAGGAATAATCACAAGAAATCACAAAATTGTTCGGAAGAAATTGTTCAGGAACGGCCGAACACAACATACGTAGAACTGGAAATGAAAACGAATCAAAAACACACTTACGTGGTTCAAACTATGAAGTTCTACATCCACGGAGGCTCCTCACATCTCAATTCACTAAATACAACTGGAAATTACAAGAATTACACAGAAATTAGCAAACCCCTAATTGTGAACTCCGAATTAGGTCAAGAACCCTAATCTCTAAATTCTCTCTCTACAGTAGTGTTTACAAAGGAAAAATGAATGAATTGAATTCGCCACAAGTTGCTCCTGAAGTTAGATATAGGAATTGGACTAAAAAAAACCACCAACAATCCGTTGTAGCCACTTGAAACCGAGCTGCAAGTTGCTACCAGAAAAACGGTTAAGAAAACAGTTTCTAAAGACGCGTGAAATCGTTGCATAACCAACTCATGCCACTTGTCCACTCAAAGCCGGTTCAGCTTGCACCATTTATCTGTTCACTCTAAAATCCGGTTCTCCAGTCCGGTTCACACGGTTCTCTTGCCGGTTCTCGATCCTCAATACACCCTATTACTTAAGTTCACACACACTTAATTCATTAACACTCAAACCCGGTTCAGCTTACACCATTTATCTGTTCACTCTAAAACCCGGTTCTCCAGTCCGGTTCACATGGCTCTCTTGCCGGTTCTCGATCCTCAATACACCCTATTACTTAACTTCACACACACTTAATTCATTAACACTCAAACCCGGTTCAACTTACACCATTTATCTGTTCACTCTAAAACCCGGTTCTCCAGTCCAGTTCACACGGTTCTCTTCCCGGTTCTCACTCCTCAATACACCCTATTACTTAACTTCACACACATTTGATGATATTGACTTTAATCTCACATGTTTATTTTTATAACATATATTATATAGAAAATTTAACATTTTGTTTAATTCTTGAATAAATAAAATTTAACAAAAAGCCATAGCTTAAACTGAAACTAATTTAGTTTTACTGAAATCGAACTAACCCAAACCACTACGCTTCATGAAGTGTTGGTTTGGTTTGCGTGTTAAAATTTCACAAATTGGCGAGTTGGTATGGTGTAGTACATGCCTTATAAATCATTCAAAATAATCCACGCACACCTCTACTACACATCGTGATACTACACGATCTAGACTCGGCCACTAGGACTCCATTCGTATTCCACAAGCCAATTGTTGTGTATGTGCAAAGTTTAGATTGTGTATTGTGTGACAGAGTGTTTTGTGAAAGATAATACATGTATTCGGTTATCTCGCACTAAAGGAATGAGGAAGAGAGAGCGACCCTCATATAGATAATGGAGAGCATGTGTTACCATGTTCTCTTTCTAACATTCGTAACTTACACTCTCTCATATCTGCATCCGGATACATTCCAATGGACTCTCCCAATTGTACCCGGATACAGTCCAATAGGCCCACCCCATAGGCGACCCATTAAGTAATAATTAATAGTTATTAATTATATCTACCAACATGATCTTTACACTTTTTATTGTATTTGGGGGATATTTTGAATGGTATCACGAAATGACATAAGAAAGAAGCATGCAAGACTATTTCTAACTTAACTAGTAATATCCCCGTGCGATGCATGATTTGTAAATGTAAATGAATAAACAATCAAACATATATGTATTTATATAATTATAATATAGTAAAATATCACAATCAATATATAATAAGATGAAAAATTACATGTTAATGAAAAAAGAGTGTAATGAAAAGTATTAAAAATAATAAAAAATATTAAAATTTGAGTAAGTTATAAAATATTCATATTTATTTGTCTTAATATATGAATATCTCTAGCATCATTTCATAGAGATCATGTTGATGATTGATTGGGTCAGAATCTCCTTATATAAGGATGTACAACATATTTGATGAGTCTAAATTGTAATAAATTAAAGATTAATAAGATACCTAATTTTATGAGAAGATTTGCCAACATATTGATTGAAAAAAGAAAATGAAGATCTTATTTAATTTTGCTAATATCAAGACCAACGCTTGTCAAAAAATATGTTCACATATTTTCGGACTACAAATCAGAGAAAACGAAAGATGTTTCATGATTTTATGAGCATTAATTAAAAGTAAGCTCATACTGAATAAGATGTTTTTAAATAAAAACAATTCTCACAAAATTTAATATCTTTAAATCCTAAATTACCTTTCAACGTTTACTTTTGATGAAAACATATTAACTGTGTTTTTCTTTTGATATTTTTATTACGCTTGAATTTTGTAACTTTTTTTGTTATCATTTCCCATAAAAAAAAAAATGGATAAGACATCTCAACACAATTAAGGGAAGTGTACTAATATTGTATTCAAATATACATTCAGATAAATTATGCATCGTCACCAACATATACTTTGACAGAAAGCCTCGAGGCTCGATTAAGACAAAAGGCAGTAAGCTGGGAAATTTTATATCAATCAATTGAGTGTATGCAAGTGACATTTTCTGCTTAATTTTAAGTTGATTATGACTAAAAGCTGTAAATTGGGAAAGTGTATATATGCCTTTCCCATAAAAAAATAGAAGCATCGACAAAACACCCCTTAAATGAAGATACAGAACACACACAAAATATATTTCAAAACGCATCCAATTACCAGAAATGAACATAGAAGAATGTAAGAATTTGTCGAAAATGGTGTAAGAATCATACCGATACTTTATATAGAAGTCGAATGAATCGCAACTTCATCCTTGAGTCTTACAACAGCCATAACTAAAAATGAAATTAAACAACAAACAACCCCAAACACTCTAAACCCTAAACCAACCCTCTCACCACCACATTCCTCTTCAGTCTCTTTAAGATCGACGCGACCGTCGCCCTCAACCACCTTTCTCCCACCACCACATCCTCCTCGCCACCATCGTACCCCTCCTCCAACCCCTCATCTGCACCACCACGCACCTTCTTCATCCCTGCCGGCACCTCTGCCTCACAAATTTATTCACCCCCACAACCACCGAAGACGCCTCCTTCGCTGGAATATCAAGATTCTCTGACATGGTTGTTTTTCCCATTTCCCGGTGAACTCACCGGGATATCAAGATTCCCCGATTGGGGCTTCTCCTAAGGTGGCCACGACCATAGCCCCTCTCCTCCGACAACCAAAGCACTCGCCGGAACATTAGATTTTCTCGGGGACGGCGTGGAAGAGTAGTACTTATCAACCAAAATAATTACCCTATTGTTATTCTCGAGAGAATCATTATTTTCGTGTCTGAAATATGGGTCATCGGACCGTAACGACGACTCGGATTGGAGAGGGGAGTGCCACGGGTCGACTTGATTCGTAGTTGACTCAATATCCGACATGGATATATGGTTGTTGATGCTTCATCGGAGAGTCCGCTTATTATGGTTGTTGCTATCAACATCGATTAAGAAACATTCTCAATGGTGATCGGTGTCAACTTCACCTCTGCTATTTTTGATCATGTAAGATACTGCCGAGCTCTTGTTTGGAAGTTTGCTTGCGGCAGTTATAAAGAATCTTTGTTAAATTGGCTGGTTTAAAAGCTTTTTTTAAAAGAAATAGACTTACTCATTTAATCATAAAGAGAAATGTACATCATCTAAAACAAAAGCATCAGCCTCCGGAGGAACCTCCTCGACCCAAATAAATTTGAGAATATCTTAAGATATAAAGTGAGCCAAACAATGTGCCACTTTGTTTGCATTCCTAGGGAAAAACATAAAAGTTAGAAATATTAATAGCACTCGCCATAGCTTCTATATGAAATGACTATGTAAGATAGCATTGAAAAACTTGATTAATGTTGTTTAGAATTAAATCACTCAGTTGATTGATATGCAAAGATTCTGTAAGATAGGATTTGAACCTTTTTTTGGATGTTTGCGTGCTTATTTTACAACCTTTGATAAATTGAGCTAATTTTGGGGTAAATTTATTTTAGGGCAATATGTGGCAAGTTATTGCCAATAATTGTATTTTATTGGGATCAAACCTTTTATACCAAAAATTATGATTTCCATAAATGGTCATGGGTTTTAGGTGGGAAAACTCTAAATTGCTATTTTGAGAGGGTTTTATTTTTATACTCCCTCCGTCCCACCTTATCTTGCACACTTTCCTTAAACGGCCGTCCCACCTTATCTTGCACAGCCTAAAAAAGGAGAGTTATAACATAATCTTCACCCTCAAAATCTCCACTTTCAATCTCCACCTTCAATTCACCTTTGAAAAGTCAACAAACAACCAAAAAGTAACTTTTCTTAATATCCGTGTTGACCCCCCCGTGCAAGATAAGCCGGGACGGAGGGATTTTTAAGTATGATGGCTGGAAACCCAATGTAAATGCAAGTTGATACACGTTGTATATGCATACATTTAGGCCGATTTATAGGAGTATTTTGGTAGTGTTTGCATGTAAATCTGGTAGTTTTGTGTTATATTTGATTATCTTGAGTCGGATAACGTGTTTGAGCGTTTTGTAGCGAAAAGTGTGATTTTAAGGTCAAAAGTACATTAGGATGAAGTTTGAAGAAGAAACGAGCAAGAAAAGCAGTGAAACGGTGAAAGCAGTGGAATGCATCGTCAAATCCCATCTTGACACATCTTTGGTATTTCACCCATATCTTGGAATCTACAAGTCTGATTGAGGTGAAAATTTGCGGCATTAGAAATCTAATTCCAAGGGATACAATTTTTTCGGAAAGCGCCAAAGCCCAATTCAGACCGGAAGACCCTCAATAACCGCTTTGAAGTTGGACAATCAATGCAGATTCGGCCCATTACTTGGGCTCCAAGTCTATTAACGTATTTTTGGCAATATTTTTCTATCACACATCATATTTTATTCCTCTTTATCCTAAGGATGTACTCCTATAAATACCCCAATGCTATAGTCAAGTTAGAGGGATCAATTCATAATCTTTTATCATTGGAAACACTTGGAGGCTTAGATTGGAAAGAAAAAAATGCGAGAAGACGAAGATCAAGATTCAAGATTCCAGGTTTTATTGTTCTCATTTATTTTTCTTATTCAATAATGTTTGTCTTTAAAAATTGTTGGGTTTTACTTGTAAACATGAGTAGGTAATTCCCTTGTATTTTAGGGTTAAAGAGTAGATTACAATTAACTATGTTTTCATTTTGTTTTATGTATTCTAGACTTCATTTTATTGTTTATCTATATGCTTTGTTCTTATTTCATGAATTGATTGGTTTGGCCAATTGATTAATACTAATTGCTTAACAATTCGACGTTCGAGAGGAAAGGTTGTTAGGCATACAAGCATATAGCATAGGTACCAATAATCGTTCAAGAGGAGTGAGGAATTGCATAGACATTGGTCTTAGGAACCCTTTAGAGTCTTTTCTACGATAGTTAGCTTGAGAGGATGATTTTTCATGACTGATCTACACGTTAACATCGTCCAAAAGGAGGGTTAACTAGAGTAGTCCTGCCTAATAATAATAGAATCAATTTACAAGTCTAGAATCCTTGAGTCTGTATTGCATACCGATGGAAAGAAATTC
The DNA here is from genome assembly GCA_958295605.1 of Ajuga chamaepitys. Classification (NCBI taxonomy): domain Eukaryota; kingdom Viridiplantae; phylum Streptophyta; class Magnoliopsida; order Lamiales; family Lamiaceae; genus Ajuga; species Ajuga chamaepitys. The sequence goes on from OY282495.1 coordinate 38,055,343, forward strand.
CTTGATAGGGAGGAAACGTTAAAGAAATGCATAAAGAAGAAACAAAGAAAAAGGAAGAGATGAAGAGCATAGAGAGAGAAGTAGTGAAATGATCACTCAAACACAGCTCCCACAAAAGCCAAAAGATCCAGGAAGTTTTTTAATTACATGCTACATACACAAAAAAAAAAAAAATAATAATAATAAATAAATAAAAAATAAAAAATGTTCTTTGTGATCTAGGTTCAAGTGTTGATCTTATGCCTCTCACCATAATGTATAAGCCAACCTCCACCACTATCCAAATAGATAATAGGTCACTATTAAGCATTATGGGGGTAGTGGAGGATGTGCTTTTACGAGTAGGCACTTTGAACTTCCCAGTTGACTTCACTATTGTTAACATTAAAGAGGATAATAAAGTACCCTTACTGGTTGGACAACCATTCTTGGCCATGAGCCAAGTTGTGTTTGATATAAGAGAAAACGTAGTTACTTTTAGCATTAATAATGAAAAAGTTACTTTCGAGACAATAAAGAGTCATAGTAAAAGAGGAGATTGTCACATAGTGGAGCAGTTTAGTAACCTAGATTTAGAATCTGATAAGGAAAATTTACTGATTATCCTTAAACCTACACATAATGATTATGTTCATATAATAGATAATGAGTTCTTAGAAAGGTATGATGAAGAAGAGGTAAATCAAGTGCAAAAGAAAAAGAGATAATGGCAAAGGAGGTACTCCAGTGGGGAGTAATACTAGAAACCTTGAGCAAAGACAAAACTGGGATATGTTGATGGAAATAGAGCACCATCCGACATAGTAAGCCAATGATGCAGCCATGTAGATAGTTACGAAAATGTTGGGAAGGTTGCTGACATATCCAAGAGTAGCATTTCAAATAATGAGCACATTGGAGGTGCTAAGAGAGGAAGTGACTAACAAACCTATCAAGATAAGGTTTCGTCTGAACAACACAAAATACAAACTAACTGATGCTGATCTAGACGACATATACGGAGGTGAAATGTTCAGAGGCTAATGTAGAGCCCCCAAACATAATAAACAGAAAGTTTGGGCTAGATTGGTGAACATATCAAATGAAGTAATGGTCCATGACGAGAAAGAGGACATTTACTATGAAATCGGAACCCAGTGTTCCGATATATACAGCGAGTCCTAGCCCACATTGTATGTGCACGAGAACCTAATGTCAAGGTGAGCGATAATGAGTTGTTCATCATGCGGTACATGCGAAGGCCAAGCCTTGTAACCTTGGTGACCACCTGATTAACCAGTTAGAAGTAGTGTTAAGGAAAGAAAAGGGGTTCATAAGAATCGGGGGCATATTGACCCTAATTGAACGATGGCTTAGGATAGACCTTTCTGAGTGGGATGAGTGGGATCCTACTTTTCTTAGTGTTGTGTAAATTATGGGAACTTCCTAAGAGTTGGCCGGACTAGAAGGTTGTTTTTAACCTAGAGATTATACGAGCCATACTTTCTACTGCCAAAGAAAGCCTTGACAAATGCATCCAATGATAATGCAAATAGGCTCATGAATGAATGGCCATGTCTGCACATCAAAAAAAATTGAACTACCAAAGAATCTGTTAACAGGGACAACAATTACGTCGTCAGAGAACGAAAAATGAAAAGAGGAGGACAACCAGATGAGAAGACACCTCCAATTAGATCTGAGAAAGGAGCTTGCGGTTGGACCACAGACGCTGAATGGGAGGCAAACCACTATTTTTAAAATTTGGTATTGTTGTTTCCAATTTAAGGTTTTGTTTAATTTTGTATATAACTAAAAAGTAGGTACAAGGACAAAAACCATGAACCTAGTGCAAGGGTTGATGAATAGACGAATTTGGAGCAAAAATGGAGCAGAAACGAACAAAAGGAACGAATCAAAAAAAGATGGGGAAACATTTCAGGAAATGCACAACCGAACAACCTACCACTTCGATCGAGCAAATGCTCTCAAAATAAAGCCGATTAATTTGACACAATTTGCAAGACTGAACAACCCAACAATTTGTTGAGCATCTTGCCATTTAATTTTTGTATGACCGAACAGATCAATTTGTTTGCTCGAATATCCTACTAATTTCGAAAAACCCTAACTTAAATGCGGGTTTAATTTTAAGGGGGCTTATTCTCCTCATTTTCATGTCAAATTCTAAAAAAATTCTTAAGTTTTCTCGCAGTTTGCTTTCAAAACTCTCCTAAATAACACACATTCATGTCGCATTAATTTATAACCTAGTAAACAACAAGTATATGGTGCTAGTGTAACTAGTGGCAGCAAGGTCGATCCCACAAGGACTATTTCAATGTCTAACTTACCCTAATTTCAATACCTCTACCCTATTTAGATTCTAGAATAAGTGGATGAATTTTATATATTCTAACTCCTAAATTGCATAAATTAATTAATTAAATAAGAATCACTTAGCAAACAAGAATAAAAATATTAAGGGAAACTCAGATGAATTAAGACATATTCTAGGGATTTGATTTCAATTACAACTTCCTGTGTATGATTATCCTAAACTTCTAGAGTTTTAAACCAATTCTATCGTTTATTAGATGACACTTATGTTAATTAACCCTCCTCTCGGGCGATGCTAAGTCATTGATCAATTAGGAATAATCAACCCCTCGGGCTAACTAAACCTAAAGAATCCCAAAAGTCCCTAAACCAATGCCTACGGATAACCTCACTCCTCTCGTACGAATATTGATATTTATGCTATGTGTCGTAAGTTCGTTAACAAAATTCTCCTCCCAAATGCCGAAAAACTTATCGTTAATTATCAAGTGATCAATTTAAATATATCGTAGGAATAAAACAAACACATAGATAAACGATAAATATGGAGTCTAGAATTAAAGAAATAAAACCAAAACATAGTACATTCGTAACCTACTTTGTAACCCTAGAACAAAATGGTGTTTAGCTATGCATATCTAAATTAAAAAACTAAAACAATTCATAGACGAACACGTTTGATAAATAACTGAAAGATAAAAGAAGTAAAACCTGAATCTCGATCTTAGTCTTCATCTTGTCACTCCTTGCTCTTCAATCTAGCTTCCAAAGTACTCTCTGATGATTAAAAGTCTCCTTCTTTACTCTTGGAAGTCTCTATTTATAAGTTGGGATCAAGTGGTGTTGAATTATGTTGAGTTGGGAAGAAAACATGTATGAACTTAAGTTGGCCGATCTATGAACGCGGCCGTCCCTTGACGTGACCGCGTTTGGAAACGCGGCCATGTTGGGAGTCCAGGGCTCCTAGCACTATCTAGAGCAGTTATTTCGCGGCCGCGTCTAGTGTGCAGCCGTTTCTATCCAAACCTAGTTCAAAGAAATTTTTTCTCTTCCGCTCTGTTCTTTGGCCCTTTTATTCCGAGCCATTCTTTGGCCCTTTTTTGCATAAATGTACCTATTTAATTCCAAAACACAAACATGTTAATAAGCTCAATACAATGAATATTACATATTCTCGACCAAATATTTAGGGAAAATTGGTAAAAATATCCCGTAAATTTGCCCTGATTAAGAAAATATCCTTTATATTTGGACTTTTTGAAAAATGCCCTATAACTTACAAAAAATTGGTCAAATTACCCTGCCACCGGCTATAGCCAGTTATCCATCCGGTGACGGGCTTATGTGGCCTTTTTTTTGTGATGTGGCACTCCCAAGTGACAAGTTTTCCACCAGAATTTCTAATATAGAAAAATTATAGAAAAATAAAATAAAAAATCCTTTAAAACATCATCAACTATAAGTCTATAACAACACCACTGGATTTAGAGTGCAGAAATTGGGATGACAACATACTTTAATTTAACATCGTTTTCTTTCTATTTCTTTTAACCGTTATCTGTTCTTAAAAAAACGAAAAATATAACAGTGCCACAATCAATACCACATGCACAGTGCCACCGTCGTAACTCCTTCGGCCAATCTTGTGCCACTACCGCCACCCGCTTATTTGTCTTTTCGACTTTTGACCCAGATAAAAATCGACATCCGATTACAAACGATTAGATCTAAGGCTGACGTCAGGCCATATCTAACATCCGACGCATCCCTTTCGACATCCGATTCCTGGCGAAGTCGGTGGTGGTTATCTGATCTAAGGCTAGATCTGAGTTCAGATCTTGGAGATGGTTTGATCTACAACGTTGGATTGGCGTTGTCCCGAGATTTGCTTGTGGGGTTTGTGGCCAAACTGGGATGAAAGTATTAAATCAAATTGGGATGAAATCAGATCTCGACAAGGGCCCTTGGGATCAACAATTTTCCAGGTCTAGTGCCTGCAGAGCTTGGTAATCTCACGAAGTTGGTCTTCCTATAAGAAACTAGCTATATCTTCATTGCTTCTCATCTTATAACGAGCGTATAACTCATATATTCATTTCGCATGATTCAGAAGTTTTAGCTCAAACAATTTTCAAGGAATCTTGGCTTCTGAGTTCGGAAATTTAATCACCTTACAACAACTGTAAGTACTTACCTGGCATTTTCTTACAGATTTTTCATCCAATCTCATGGAAATAGAAACGTTGTCCTCGATTTTCACGCTTCTTGGAGGTCTGAAGGACTGGCCTTAACCTACTGTCGCATAAGATAAATTCGGCAGGTGATGTGGTCAAGTATGACATCTTCAACGCTGCAAGACTTCTGCTGAAACTAAACCTACATCACGAACAAGATGAAAGTGGAGAAGACCTAATTTACTGGTGAAGTTATTAACCTAATTTGGAATTGGGGGGAAAAGGGATACATGTTTCCTCCATTTTGGGTGCTAAGTAGTTGATTAATGATTTTATTTAATAAATTAGAAATTCTGGTGAAAAACTTGTGACTGAGGAGTGCCACATCACAGAAAAAATGCCACATAAGCCTGTCACCGGATGGGTAACTAGCTGTAGCCGGTGGTGGGGCAATTTTACAAAAAAGAATTATGTTATGGGGTATTTTCAAAATGTGCCAAACATAAAGGATATTTTCTTAATTAGGGAAAACTTACGGGATATTTTTACCAATTTTTTCCCAAATATTTATGCAAATGTCATAAAATATCTATCTAAAACGGCCTAAAATGCAAGTATACACAACGTGTATCAAAATCCCCCAAACTTAAAACTGTTGTTCGTCACCGAACAACAAAAGAAAATAAAACATGAGAAAATTCTTTTAGGGAGATTGGATGATGATTCTAGTCTCAGTGAAATTTTCCAGAAAACCAATAACACATAAATTTGAGCATTAGTGACATGGCAATATCTTGACTACTTTCGAGACGAAGACTTATAAATGACATGATCCTCATTGGTTAAGTGTATTACACATCTCTCAAGTGTATAAAATTTGGACATGTTTACACTCAAATTAGACCACATGCACTGTCTACCATATGCTTGCCTATCGTCTAATTTAGACCTCGTACTTGACATGTGTGACAAAGAATAAAAAATGTCTTTATTTTGGTTGTAATGTGGGCTTAAGGTAAGGTAGGATAAATTTGGATACGAAGTGACTAATTATTGGACAAATCAAGTTATTCCTAACCCGACTACCCCTCAATATCGTTCACTCAATCCTCACTCTTCAATTTTCAGAAAAACCATACAATATGGTCTCTTTATCCTTCAAAAGCACTTTTCTATTTTGCTTCATCAACCAATAACTGTTAATGCCTCAATTATTCGAGTATCACATTGGGATTACTTGTTTTCTAAACACTTAGGCATACTTAGGCAATTCCTCTTGTTTAACCCCTCCTAAACAACAAAAACACTTATTCACAACTTTTTTTTTTTTTTTTTCTTTCTTGATTTTGTTCTCTTTTTTTTTTTTTCCACGATAAAACGAAAATATACTATAAAAAACTAGGAGGGGTCATCTATTTCCTTTTATTTTTCCTATAAAAACTTATCTCCTTCATCAACTTCTCCTAATCATCCATTCCACTTATTTCCCCTTTCCTTTACCCATTCTACCTTCCAATCCACCTCCATCTTCCTCAATTAGTCCAATTAAACGAGCCAAAGACTAAAAGAAAGGAATATGCTTGTAATGTTTGGCTATGAAAAACAAAGCTTAAAGTTCAAAGTGGCTAACTAAGGATTATTTTCCATGTTTTGGTAATAAAAGTTATTTTTCAAGGCTAAAAACTACGCTTTTAAGAAACGAATGCCTAAAATCATCTTCTAAGTCACAAAACATACTTGACATATTCATATAAAGACACAAGGTAAGTTCTAGAGACTAAATGACTATATGACCAATAATTTCACACCGAAAGAATGTTAAATTACTCCAATAACAGGAGTACAATTAACACTCAAATCTCATAGGCTAACTTGATCATAAATTTAAAGCTCAAGCTCAATTTTGCCTCAATTATTCCTATTTTCAGCTTTTCAAGATAACTAATCTGGGTTCTAGACTTTAAAAAAAAACTCAGCAAAAATAAAAACTAACACTTAAAGTAATAAATAAACAAATAAATTGCAGAAATTCAAATAAAGCAAATAATAACCTAAACTAAACATAACAATTCGGGAAAATTGGTAAAAATATCCTGTAAGTTTGTCATATTTAAGAAAATATCCTCTAAATTCGGCCATTTTTAAAAATGCCCCGTAACTTACAAAAAGTTGGCAAAAATGCCCTGCAACCGGGTATAGCAGGTGACACAACCGGTGACTGCTGATGTGGCTTATTTGAGATGATTTGGCTATGTTACGTGGCATTTTTAATTTATGTGGCATTATGTTAAAAAACATGTGTCATTATAGTTATAACATTCTTATTTGGATAATAACAAAATGTAAAATTATTAAAAAATCAAATTTCAGAAAAAAAAAAAATTAAAAAAAAAACAGAAATAATAGAAACCCACCCCATCCCAAACCCCACGCACCACCCACACCCCCACCCCTGTCTGAAATTTGAGAACCCCAGAAGAAGACACCCCCAAATCTCCAGATATTTCCTTATCCCTCAGTGGCGCGGCGGTGGGAGAGAGGCAGTGGCGCCGCCGCGGTGAGAGGAAGGCAGACGGTGGTGGGAAGGAAGGGAAGAGCGCGGCGGCGGTGGCAGGAAGGCGGTGGCGCGGCGGCGATGGGCAGTGGCGCGGCGGTGGGGCGGCGGCGGTGGGAAGAAGGGGGTGGCGCAGCGGCGGTGCTGGTGATACAATGAAGACGGATGGCGACGGTGGGAGGAAGGCGGTGGCGCGGCGGCGATGGCAGGAAGGCAGTAGCGCGGTGGCGGGGGGAAGGAAGGCGGTGGCGCGGCGGCGAGAAGAAGGCGGTGGCGCGGCGGCGGCGGTGCTGGTTATATATATATACACATATACGTGTGTATTTATGTTTATATATGTATCTTGATACAATGGTGGAGGTGGTGTGGGAGGTGGGTGGGTGGGGTTTGGGATTGGGTGGGTTTTCTATTATTATTATTATTATTATTTTTTTTTTGAGAATTTCTCTTTTTCTGTTTTTCCTGAAATTTGATTTTTTTAATAATTTTTCAACATTATAAAATTACTTTTCATATATTTTATATATTGTTAGTTTAATTCTAAATTTTATGTATCAATATTTTATTTTTATCATCCTTATTTATAAATTTAAAGAAAAGTAATAACAAGACAAAAGAAAAATAAACAAATATCAATACCACATCATACAAAAAACCACATCAGCTTCTTAAATTAAAAAATTAATGCCACATCAGCTGTCACCGGTTGTGTCACCTGCTATACCCGGTTGCAGGGCATTTTTGTCAACTTTTTGTAAGTTACGGGGCATTTTTAAAAATGGCCAAATTTAGAGGATATTTTCTTAAATATGGCAAACTTACGGGATAATTTTACCAATTTTCCCTAACAATTCAAATGAAATAATGGGCTCATTGACCCTTGTCTACTCTCCAATCAAACACAAATGGGTACGCATACCCAACAAAGCATCAATGGGTACACAGATCCTCAAATTATCCTAACAAGACAAAGTAAAAACATAAACCTAAGTAACTTTCTAACGAACAGAATTTTTAAAAAACAGCCAAGACATCCCACTATACACCCCCTCTCCCAAACTTGGTTGAAGGCCAATGCTTGTGGGAAAAGATTGGTACAACTTGATGCTTACTTACAATGTGGTACTGAGGAGGAGGTGGCGGTGGTGGTGCATAGCCCTATGTGTGCCAAAACTAGGCTATCACATCCATTTATTGCTACTAATATGCCCAACGCTCGTCTTGCTACCTTCTCTAATGGGACTCTATCTCCCATCTTTCATCTTTTTAGTTCCTTCCATGCTTAGTCCTGCTCCCATCATGCATCCTACTACTGCCTCCATCTATGATCCTGCTCAAGACTCTGAGTGTACGAGATCATGAGTTGTTGCTGAGTTTCCAAAACTGAGTCAAGCTCACCACGATAAAGATTCATATCATCTTGAAGGGAATTAATTAACCCCTCCAAGTCCTCATACGTCTGTGAAGCGGACTCAACAATTTAAGCTGCCGTTTCCTGGCTGGTCGGGTGGAACGGGTACTTCCTTCGGCTTGTGCAGGCTCGGCTCTAGCTCTCTCTTCCGGTTGATCCGGCACTTAACCTCCTTGATAAAGGAATCCCGCTGAATGGTACTTTCTTTGCTTGACTGCATCAAGTACCCTAGAAACCCCCAAATGGGCCGAAGTAACTAAGGATCGATTTCTGAGGTCCTCAACTCCTTGAATTTCTGCCAATTGCGGGTGGGGCAGTCGAAGAAATGGTCCCACATGTTGGATAACATCGGGAACCATTTTATTTTCATGAGTTCGAGGCTCCTTATCCCAACGTGATGATCCTCATACGGGCCAACTCATCCTAAGTAAGTAAGGTTGAGCCTGCTTCAGGTTGCATGTCAATAAGAAGAATTCCGACATGAACTGCAATTAACGTGATCAATCCTCCAATAAAGATATCATCCTTTAGATGAAGGTCGTTGTTCTCAAATGTTTGCAACATCAGTGTGATCACATCCCCTTTGTACTATGATAGAATGTTCCGCGGTTCTTGTAGCTCGTTATTCCTACTTGCCCCTGTTTACCTCCGAGCAGATATCATCAGAGCCAACATTTTCTGCAAATGAAGAATAGCCGGGCTCCAAATCCATGACATCTTGCTGCTATTGTTGTCAAATGGCAATGGTGGTACCATCCCCTCTGCCTCTGTCAACATCTCCTAAAACTGATTTTCATCATAAAGAAATTGAGGAGCGTTCTTGTCTGGCGATGAAAGATCATAAATCTCTTTAAGACCACTGAGGCTCAGTGTGAACCACTCATTCATCATCTAAAATGTAATGCCCTCTGATCGCTTGTAATAGTAGGACTTTGGTTCAAGAATCCCCAACATGCTTAGAAATTCCATATTGAGTCTCTTGTAGTCTGTTGCGGTTGCATGATCTTAACCATGCCCACTCTATTCAGCAGGTTCCACAGATTTTCATGTATACCCATTACTTGGATCAGTCTGTGTGTCGAGTGGGTACCATATTTCGGATGGCCAACTTCCTTCACCGTGCATCATGTTCTTTCTTTTCTAGTATGACCCCTTGGAGTCGACTATCATACGGATCCCAAGCCGGTGGAGCTTCGAGAATTGGATCTTGAGCGACCGCCTTTTACTTTCCCTTTCCCTTGTTCTTTGGAGGCATGATTATGTCCTATACACAATACATAAGTCACTGGTACTAAACTAAACTAAACTAAACTAAACTAAACTAAATGAAACTAAACTAAACTGAACTGAACCCTAAACCCTAAACCCTAAACCCTTCATGCATGCATTTTAGGTCGAATTAATTGTCGTTTTAATGATATTTGCATGCATATTCGAACGTGTATTGTTCATATTTGTATTATTGGGCCATTTAATGTGTTTGAGCTCGTTTCAGGATAATACAAGCAATATAGGACCAAAAATAAGTCTCGAAGAAGTCCAGAACGAAGAATGAGCCAAGGATGAAACAAAGGGTGAAGAGTTTCGAGCAAGAAGTTGCGCCCACGATTTATAGTCACGATCGCGACCAATCCAGCAAAACCCAGCCAAAAAGCCAAGTCATGGTTCGCGGTTGCGACCAAGTCTGCGAACTAAACTGCTCCTCAAGTTGAATCAATGGTCCGCGGCCGAGATCCGATACCCTGTTTTTAATCCTGAAACACATTTTTACCAATTTTCAGCCCAACACTTTCTCCTATATATATATATATACGGTCAATTTCGAATTTGACCTAGGCAGTCACCCATTTCTCACACATATTCAGCCACCATTCACCATTGGAAGCAAGGAATTGGAAGAGGGTTGTAGATCAAGATCATCAACTTAATCTTTTGGTTCATTCTATCTTATTTTAATGTCTTCTTTATTTCACTAGTTTTATCTTTGTAATAGTTGATCATTAGTTGTACCCTAGATTTAGGATGTTTATGAAAATTTTACGGTTATTAACCGATTAGGTTACGTTTTGGAATGTTCTATGTTATTTAGGATTGTTGATTCACACTTATGAATTAAATTGTGGTTTGATCATCCATGTGGATATTTGTTTATGTGTTGCTCGAATTGGGTTTGTAATCCATAATTGTTATAAATCCAATTCCCATGCAGCAAACAATGGATTTATTCTATTTTATTTTTAGTGTTAAACACTATTTTTATTACTTTAGTTGCGTATTTTTGTTACTTCTATTATTTTGATAATCATTTGCTATTATTTTTGCCTTGATTCAGTGGATGTTCACACGTGCTCAAGGGCATAAGGAGCTATTGTTTGAACCCTGATAAAGCGCGATCCGTTATCAAGAAAATACAAGCCAAAGAAAAATCGATTGGAAAGATTGTCCTATGCAAAGAGAAAATAGAACACAAGATATACGTGGTTCGATCCAGAGATCTACGTCCACGAGGGGAATAATGTCCCTTCCAGGCACTTTTTTCTTCTTCTTTCGTTAGTTTTACAGGCTATAATTTCAGAGTACAAGAGTTCGAACCCCCCAAACGTCCTTAATTCCACTATTTATATCATACAAATCACAACCCTAACTACATCCCTATAATTCCGGCCATCAAATCTGCCTTCGTGATTGAGAGAAGATCGTGGGGGGAATCTCCACTCCCCCATGCGTCGCTGCCGCCATCTCAATTACCAAATCTTTCATGGTGATTGGGTAGGCCGTAATTGGGCCGATTGAACTGTTGGGCTTGTACTCATGGACTGGTTAAGACCGATTGAACTGTTAGTGGGCCACACCTACCAGACTGGCGCTGTTTGTGGGAAACGAACAAAATATTGATACTGCACTTGTCACACCATGGTGACCACCCGCCTAACTCAATCTCGCCAAGGTGATCAAGCCAATCAAGACCCACCCGTGGATCAAACTTTGCCGCCGAGGCAACAGCTGATGAGAAATCAATCTCACCATCAGGGCAATCAAGATCCAGTCGTGAATCCGGACGACCAACTCCTACCCTTGCCTCAACGAGATGTACAAAATCCTAATCCCGCCGCTACACAGCCGCATATTAATATTCAAATGACCCCAGAATTGCTCCAGGCCTTTATCCAAGAACATGCTCATATCTTCCAGGACTGGGCAGCCAATCGCTCGAACCTCGATGGGCCTGCTGGAAATGCCGTCAATCCCGCAGCACATCCACCTCGTCGAAACCCGCCTAACCAACAAGATCCTATACCTAATGTGTGACAAGATCGACGTAGAGAGCGACCTGGTTTCCCCGAGGACCATGGGAGTTCTAATGGGTCAAGGCAACGCAATGAAGAACTTGTCGATGCCGATCGACGTCGTCCCCTTAACGCGACTAAAAGAGCGCGCCACGACCATCCCCGTACCTTAGATCTCCAGAAGTATGAGCGAGTACAACGCAATGTTGACCTAGACAGGATTCTAGGTCTTGATGTCAACGGAGACATTATCACCCCATTCTCCCAAGAAATACTTGCTACACCCCTTCCCGAAGGGTTCAAGCGACCTGCCATATCACCTTATGATGGAACTGGAGACCCGGCCAACTTTCTAGGGGCCTTTAGACACAACATGCTCAGTCGAGATCATACCGTGTCTCTTCACTACTGTAAGATTTTCCCTGAATATCTTCAGGACGAGGCCCGGGTTTGGTTTGACTCCCCTCCCCGCAATAGTATATCCTCTTTTAGAGAGCTTGCTGAACACTTTTGAGCGCGTTTTGAAGCACGAGCAAAGCCCATGTCCACCTTGGCCGATCTGATGAATGTTGAACAAAAAGAAGGAGAAACCATCTCTCATTTCCTGGAACACTTTACAACTGAAAGCTTGAAAGTGGGAAGTCAGCCTGACAGCATTATTGTCACGGCCTTCATGAATGGATTGCGCGCCGGACCACTGTACACCGAGCTTGCCCATAATACTCCAGCCACTACCCGAGCTCTTTATCATGTGGTTGGTAAGTTCGCTAAGGCAGACGAGCAAACCCGACGCAAGAGAGAAAAGTCTATTGCTAAGAGACAGACAGATAAAGGACAATCCGGGTTTAGCACTCGCACCAGCACCTTTAACCGGCTAAGCAGAGGGCGATTAGAACCCCGTAACGATCTACCTCAGCTCACACCTTTGAATCGGTCCCGAACTGAGATACATGCCATCCACAAGGCTGACCTGAGATCTTGCCCTCGTATGACTGCGTCGGCAGACAAACGAAATCGCACCAAGTGGTGCGATTATCATATGACCACGGGCACGATACGGAAGAATGCCGAGAACTCATCAAAGAATTTAAGAGTGTATAAAACAGGGATATTTTCGCCAGTACATTGCTCAACCCGATAATCGACAATAGCACAGAGGTGGCAACCAGCAATAAATCGGGGTGGATATAACAATCGGGGCGAACAACAAGGTCGGTCACAATGGCAGAATAATCGATCCGGGAACAACAACTACCCTAAGCATGATCAGGGAAATAGGCAGAATACTCAGCAGCAACAACCTCGCTTATTGCCAGCTCCCCCTCCTCAAGAAGAAGGGAACAATCCTCCAAATCGTGTTGTTAATAGCGTCATTCATATGATTTATGGCGCGCAGCTAGCAGGAATTTCTCGCAAAGCTCTTATTGCAAAAACTCGTAGGCCTCCTCCCGAGGAGCCCCGTCACAAGCGTTTCCACAAAACTGAAGCAGTTAGCTTCACCGAAGATGACCCAGTACCCGAGCGCACACCTCACACTGACGCTATCATCATTGATATGACTGTAGCAAATAATATCATCAAACGGGTATATGTTGATAATGGTGCCGCTGTGAGTGTTATTTTCTCAGATTGTTTCCAAAAAATGGGTATATCTCGTAATCTGCTCCGACCTGCACCGGGAGCTCTACAGACATTTACACAGGGAGAAGTCAGAGCGGAAGGGATCATTAATCTCGCAGCCTCGGTAGGTACTCATCCTGCCATCAAAACTGTTTTTGTTGATTTTTATGTGGTGTCATCTACATCACCTTATAATATGATCCTTGGGCGAGATTGGCTTACCCCTGCACAAGCTATCTGTTCCACGTATCACTTGACGATGAAGTGTCCTTCACCCTATGGGGCAATTGCCATCCGTGGCGACCAAAAGATGGCTAAACAGTGTATGCACATTGCACTCAAACAGCGGACTACACCTGCTGCCAGTCCTCAGTTTCAAATAGATACCCCGGGACTCATTTCGACCCCGACTCAGCCTCTTAGCGATGAGGTAGTTGAGGTACCACTCGATCCGAACAAGCCCGAGCAGACCATTAAGGTCGGTGCAGTACATTTACCTCTACTTCACAGCGCCATTGTTCAGACATTGCGTGAATATTCCGAGGTCTTCGCCTGGTCACCCTTGGACATGCCCGGTGTTTCGCCAGACTTAATCACCCACAAACTGAATATTGATCCAACAGTCAAACCAGTACAACAGAAACGTAGACAGTTTGCTGCGGACAGGAAAGCTGCTATCCGCGTAGAGGTTGAAGAGCTTGTGAAGGCAGATATCCTCTTTGAAGTTCATTATCCGACCTGGCTAGCGAATCCTGTCTTGGTTCAGAAGATTGATAATACGTGGAGGATGTGTGTGGACTTTACTGACCTAAACAAATACTGCCCGAAGGACTGCTATCCACTACCTCCGATTGACCAAAAGGCCGAGGCCATTACCGGACACCCCGCACTCTGCTTCTTGGACCTCTATAAAGGATACCACCAGATTTACATGGATCGGAAGGATGCAATTAAAACGGCCTTCATAACGGACTTCGGCCTTTTTGCGTACAAGAAAATGCCCTTCGGGCTTAAGAACGCCGGGGCCACTTATCAACGATTGATGGATCACGTCTTCCGGGACCAGATTGGCCAAAATATAGAGGTTTATGTTGATGACCTCGTCATCAAAAGTCGTACTTTTGATACATGTGTTCTGGACATCGCTGAAACATTGGACGCACTCAGACGTCACAATCTCCGATTAAATCCGGCCAAATGCACCTTTGGGGTCGGTTCCGGGAAATTTTTGGGATACATGGTTTCCCCTCAGGGGCTCCAAGCAAACCCCTCAAAAATTCGAGATATACTTAATCTCAAAACACCTGAAAAGGAAAAAGATGTTCAGTGCCTTACTGGGCGACTAGCTGCACTAAATCGGTTTTTGTCTAAAGCAGCTGACCGACAACTTCCTTTCTTTAAAATTCTGAGGCAGGCTAAAAGATTCGAATGGACTCCCCAATGTGAAGAAGCTTTGGTGGCCCTAAAGCAGCACATCAGCCAACTCCCTATTGTCTCTGCACCAATTGCTGGGGAACCCCTATATATATATTTGTCCACATTTGATGAAGCCATCAGTGCAACCCTTGTCCGTGAAGACCAAGGGACTCAGAAGGTCGTATATTTTGCTAGCCGAGCCTTACAAGGAGCGGAAACTCAGTACTCCGTAGTCGAGAAGACGGTATTAGCACTGGTTATGGCGGTTCGCCGCCTCCGTCCCTATTTCCAGGGGCATGTTATTAACGTCCTCACGAACCAACCAATCCGTCAGATCTTAAGTAAGCCCGATCATTCCAGCCGACTAGTTAAATGGGCAATTGAGCTGGGAGAGCATGATATCCAATTTCTTCCTCGCCGAGCTATTAAAGGTCAAGCCCTAGCCGATTTTCTTGCTGAGGCTCCCTTTGATGACTCTGAGCCCAACCCACATCCTGAGGTCATCCTACCTACTGATCTTGACATCGAAGCCAAGCGATGGCATATACATGTAGATGGCGCATCCGCCACCCGGGGAAGTGGTGCTGGGGTCATTGTCAATGGGCCCGACGATGTAGAAGTCAAGTATGTTTTGCGCTTCAAATTCAAAGTCACGAATAATGAAGCCGAATATGAGGCGGTTCTTGCTGGCCTCCGCCTCGCAAAGACTCTAGGAGCCTCACACATCCGAATATATACTGACTCGGAAGTAGTCTCTAGCCAAATCAATGGCTCATATGCAGCAAAGGAGGAAACCATGAAAAGGTAAGCTTTAACCAAAAAACTCTTGCTCACATTTTCCTTCGCTGATATCCACAAGGTTCCCCGAGGAGAGAACACAAAGGCTGATACTCTCAGTAAGCTGGCCTCCGCGGCCCCTTCAAGCATATCTTCAGACATACTTGTTGAAGAGGCATCCCATCCGTCCATCAATGAACAGATTATCTCGGTGATCACTGATGCTAAACCCACTTAGATGACACCCATTGTCCAATACCTCCTGGACGGGACTCTACCCGATGACAAGGCACGGGCTCGCCAGATCATCTTGAAAGCACCGAAGTATACACTCCACGATGGGATCTTATACAGACAATCCTACCTCCAGCCCAGTCTTCGATGCCTTGACCCAGTCCAAGCTGATTATATCCTCCGGGAATTACACGAGGGCTCCTGTGTGAGCCATATTGGTTCCCGAACTCTAGCTAAGAAGGCACTACGGTGGGGGTATTACTGGCCTACTCTTTTTAACGATGCACATGACTTAGTGTCAAAATGTGAAAAATGTCAGCGGCACTCACGGATAAAATTTTGTCTGCTTTATATCGAACACAAAGAATATATATATACCCTTCGTATGGTCATTACAAAAGTTATTTCACAATAGTATACATCATACATTTTTCTCTACACAAAGGATGACAATACTGAATAAAGTAAATAATAAATATTTTTCAATGCATTGTTTCATTAAACATTCCCCTACACTACGTCCTATTGTCACTTTTTTGAGTCCTCTCCAAACCAGAATGCAAAGCCTCGTCGTTTCATTTCCGATCAACTACTTCTAGTCCTTCGGGAAGCCTCCTGGGTATTACGTCGCAATCCTACATTGCCTCGGTCGAGGACCCCGGTCCTGGGCGTGGCAACCGTCCCTTGCGGACCATGGTCTGTTCGTGGTTGCCCGGATCTCCTACTTGGGCCCGGCATATTGTCCCACTCTGTGTGGTCCCACTCTAACGGCGCTAGGGGGTCCATGTTCTCTGAGGCTTGTGTAACGCATGCCCCCGTTTTACGCCGATGATGCTCCTTTATTTTTTGCAATACCGGGTTTGCTCTCCGCGTACCCCCCGGGGTGTTTGCCCACTCCACAGCATCCCACCCCTCTCCAGGCATCTCATCAATTTCCTTCGGCACGGCTACAACTGTTGCTCCACTGGGCTCCAGCTCATCCGCACATGCCTTCCTGAGTTCTTTGGGAAGACCAAACCTCGCTTCGGGAGTTTTCTCTGGGTTTCCTGAAGCCGCGGTGTGGTCCCCGGACCCCGTCTCCTTCCGTACCACAGTCCCTGCTTTCTTGACCCGGGATCCCTGCACGTCGCTGCATCCTTGTTTCTCCTGCTCTGCCACGTCGAAAGCATCGTTGCGGGCTCTATTTTCTTTTGCAGCTCCAAGAGAAATCCTAACACCAACCGGTTTCTGATTAGTTTGGGGTTATTGATATCGCCTTGCTTGGTCAGTTGCTTGACGTCTTCCCAAACTTCTGTTCTCCGAGCACGAACCTCGTCGATTGATAACCGCCCGCTGTCGACAAGCAAGTGTTCGCATTCTTGTTGGTTTATGCGGAGTTGCTCCAACTCCATATCTTTCTGCACGCACTCTGCCTTATACTGCCGCATCTGTTTCGCAGCTTTCGTCCAGGAATCTTCTGCCTCCGCACATCTCTTTTCTATTGATGCTAACCTCTTCGATAGCCGAGGGACCTCTTGCAACATCCAGACGTCTCTGTCTTTCTGTAACCAAGCTATCGAAGACCTGAGTTGCTTTATCACCTCGTATGGGTTTTCGATGTTTCCCTGACAAAGGGGACATCTTGGTATCAAGTACGCACAGACACATAAACATGCGTTGCGACACATGAAGATTACAAAACCAATAAATCGTCATTCATTCCTTCAGAGTACAATTGCTTCATTACAAATCAAGATATTACAAAGGATTCTCCATCTATTTACAGATAGCCTATTCTACATGCTTGTCATGAGTCGGAGGGTCACTGACCTCTCCAGGGGTAGAGGCGTTCCCTAGCACACCTTGGAGCACTGCGGGGTCCCCGGTTGCCTCTATTGCTTTTTCGGAGCCTCCAGCTGAGTTCTCCTCCCCAGAAATCGCCGTTGGCACTACGACTCCTTGTGAGGGATGGGGGTTCTGTTTCTTAACTCCCGCACATGAAAGCCATTGCGGAATCCCAAGAAATCTTTATCCTAGTCTTCATTGCAGCGTCTAATCACCTCGGGGGTCAAAAGTACATTCTTTTTGGCCAGGGCCTCAATCAGCGGCCACTTTGGTGCCTGTGTCAACGCTTCAAAGTATGCCCCGTCTTCATTCCCCACTGCATCATAGTTATACTCGAAGTCTTCATCATATACATCGACCTCTGGGTATTTGTCGTATACAGTCTCCAACAGCTCACTCTTTGTGGCCGTGTCACCTGCTGCCACAAATGTGCTCAAAAACTTCAGGAAAGTTTCTGTCTGCAACAACTTTTCGGTAAAGGCCTCTAACATTGCTCCCTGGCCCTCGACGGCTCTGTTCAGCTCTTCCCGAGCTGCCACGAGGTCACTCTGGATAACGGCGACCTCCACAGCTTGTTCTCGCAGTCTTGTTGCCTCTCTCTCAACTAGCATAGCTCTGTCTTGGGCCACCTTGGCATTCTTTTGGGCCTCCGCAAACCCGGCCTGTAGTTTGGTGACCTCAGTCTCCAGTTTAGCCACTCTATTTCTGGAGGATTCTTTCTCGAGTCTTTCCACCAACCCGCGGATTGGATCCCGTAGTTGTTCCAGTTCGGCTCCGGCCGAAGTTATTGCTCTCCCTTGCCCCTGCATTATCTTACTGTCACGTTGAGCCAACGAGACGAATAACAAAGCGTTATTAACGCACATACCTCGTGGGAAGGGACCACATGCGATTTCTTGGGAGGTGGCGGCGTTGGTGGCGATGTCATTCTCCTCTTAGAGCTCGGGGTCAGCCCCGAGAGAGGAACATCGTCCTCGTGATCATCTCCAAGACCACCCCCCGACGTAGTTTTCTGTAGCTCGGGAGTCCTGGATCTATCACGTCGCCCACCGGAGCTGGTTCCAGTTCCCCTCTTTGCGGAACTCTTGAACTTGCCCACTGCACATGACACAGGATGCATTGAGAGATATTAAAACTCACTCTTACACAACTTATACAAAAAATAAAGGTCCTACCCTCTATTTCTGCCCCGGCTTGGGATCCCTATACCTCAGCTACGCCTGGCGTCTCTTCTGAGTTAGTTTCAGCCGAGGTATCCTCCTTCTAGGATTCCGAAGTCCCAGCTGTCCATCTGGAATAATACGGGCTTAACCCAACCTCGTCCAGGACTTCTTCTGAAAATTTGGACCCCAGGACACTTGCTTTCCTCAGTATATCTACACCTCTGGGATCCCCCGCCGGTGCACTATCTACTACCTCCAACCTCTGCCACTTCGGCAGTACTCTCCCCTGCCTAACATATATAAATTTACCTCTCCACCCCTCTATTTTGCTAGGGTTTTTTACTTTGAACTTTTTACCTGGCCTGGGGTTAAGGTAATACCAGCCCTTATTCCTTCCCATCGTTTTAAGCTGAAAAAAATACCTAAATAAACTAAGAGTGGGCTTCAATCCTCCCTTACTACATTCAACTAAAAATCCTACCACCTGCCTCATGGCATTGGGTCCCAGTTGCCCCAGGGCTATTCCGTAAAACTCCAATAGATTTACCAAAAAATCCCATAGGGGAAACCTCAATCCTACCGCCAGCTGGTCTATATATACGGATATAAATCCTTTAGGAGGGCAACACGCCTTATCCTTGTGTTGGGGAATTATGTATTCTAGGTCGAAGGGCAAGAAGAAATTTGGAATCCATTTTCTGATTTGGGCCTCAGTCACACTGGGCACCACTCCTGCTACTTTGAACTCTTCTGCCTCCTTCTCACAATAGGGGAAACTAACTGCCTCCATTCTAATTTCTCCTTGATCGCCCCGGTAGATCTTCCTAGTCTCACTATTTTCTGGGAAAATCACCCGTATAGGGGCCGCTCTAAAAGGCTCCCCTTCTCTGCCCACTTCCTCAACTCTAGACGAAGATGAAGACGAGATAGACATACTTACTTGTTTTCTTTGGTCGAAGAGGTGATAATCTTCAAAGTTGGCAAAATCTTTGATTTCCCTGATGTGTGATTCAGTTATCCGCAAGTGAAGAAGGTGAAGGGTTTTGATTTCCCTCATTTTCTTATAATTCCAGAAACGGTTCAGATTCAATGGTTTAAAATCAACGATTTTGATACTCGCGTGCAATGCACGCGCCTCGAAACTCACATTATGCGCCGTTTCATATGCGCCTACTCGAATTCTGTGCGCATCTGCTAGGCACGCGCCCCAATTTTCTTCAGCACTTGTGTCAGGGAAGTTTCTCAACTCCGGTTGATTGACCCCGGGGGTTTTGCATTTTCTCAACTCAGGTTGATTGACCCCGGGGGTTTCGCATTTTCTCAACTCCGGTTGCTCAACCCTGGGGGTTTCTAGTTGTTTCATCTCGGGATACTAGCGGATTTTCCCTCACACCACCTCCCGCCTACTTTTGTTTACTCTACAAGCCGAAGCCTCCCGCTCCGGCTTTTGGGGGGGGGGGGAGCATCTGGTAGGTGTGGCCCACTAACAGTTTAATCGGTCTTAACCAGTCCAGGAGTACAAGCCCAACAGTTCAATCGGCCCAATTACGGCCTACCCAATCACCATGAAAGATTTGGTAATTGAGATGGCGGCAGCGACGCATGGGGGAGTGGAGATTCCCCCCACGATCTTCTCTCAATCACGAAGGCATTATTCCCCTCGTGGACGTAGATCTCCAGATCGAACCACGTATATCTTGTGTTCTGTTTTCTCTTAGCATAGGACAATCTTTCCAATTGGTTTTTCTTTGGCTTGTATTTTCTTGATAACGGATCGCGCTTTATCAAACCCTACATGGTTCTTCGAGAACGAGTTTTGAGGAGGCAAACAAGAGCAATTGAGCAATTTTGTGGAGAATTTGAAGGATTAAATCTTGAACCCGAAGAAGAACCGAGAGAAGAAATGGAGAATGAAAGGGCACCTGAGAGGACCATGAAGGAGCTAGCAAACACGGGGGTTACACACCAATTTAGCTAGCATCAACTTGTATTAACAAAACTAAGGACATATTGAATAGTATAACCGATTGAATTGAGCAAAAATGTAACATTGTCACATTATAACGAATCATCTATGTTCTATGTATTCACATAAGACTTAAGCAATCCATACTTATCAATTTTTATGCATATAACTCAATCAACTAGTCAATATTCAAATTTTCACATCATAAGTCCCCTATTTCCCTTGCACACAAGGTGTTCGATGAAATTCCACAATGAACTTGCGACTCTAAACTTCAAATTGATGCCCAATAATCATAACCCATAATTCCAATCAATCAAATTAATATTCTATTCTACCAACGGGATAAAGAAAACAAGTAATGATATGAAAATCACATATCTAGCACCACACTGCTCAAATTCAACCTATTTAGCATCCTTGCACAACTACCCCCTGATCCATATATAAATTCGAAAAGTATGAGCGATAGCGTGATATTTTCTTAATGGATACATTTACTCGGTCTGAATCAGAAGTTTTGCGCATTTTTTTATTTTTCAAATTGTGCCCTAGTTTCTCCCAAATTCGAGTTTGTTACATACAATGTATGATTAATGAATGTAAGTGAAAGTGTGTGATTGTGATGGGAGATTGCGGAGTTTTGAAGAGAAAATTCATGGAGAGGTGTGTGTTCACGAAAGTTGAAACACGAGAAAGTGAGAATTAACCTCTAGTTCTGCATTTTTAATCCTGTTTTTGGGACTGACGAGGCCGCATAGGTGAATGCAGTCGTGTTCACGTCCTAGTTATACTCGTCCTATCCATGCAAGATATTTTACAACCGCGTCAGTTAAACGCGGTTGCAATGAACATGAACGAACACGACCGTGTTCTTCTTAAGTTATTGGATTGTTGATTGCAGATTTTTCGCGGCAGTGTTGGCCTCTCTCTATTGGGGAATCGGGGATTTTTCCAAGGATCTATTCGGGATGTAATTTGAATTTCTATTTTCATAAATCAAATAACCATAGTTTGAACCATTTAAACCATACAATTCATGTAATTGAATAAAAGTAACCATACAATAAGCTCTAAACATGTAGAACTAAGGGATTATTGTATTTATCTTCGAATCAAAGAGACACCGTTGAGAATAAGTAATCTTTCAACCTAAAGATCTTCTTGAATATTTCCTAAGTCCAAGCTAGCCAATCCGGTGGGAATCAAACGATTTTTTTAACACTCAAGGAAGGATTAATTTTCACAAAGAACTGCAACTCAATTATCCATATGGGGACCGAAATTAGTCTCCTATTTATAATGGGGAAGAGCAAAAAATCAGCCCTCTTTTGAGATAGGGATCGAAATCCTCTTCCACTTGGGAGAGGAAAAAATGGACAAAATCTTGTCCCTTTTTGGAATTAGATTTCTCCATATATTTTCTTTCCTATCTGCTACTTCTAATTAATTATTATGTTCTTAGGTAATGGACTTCTATTAATCAAGGGGCCTTTAGAAGGAATAGGATTGGGCCTCCTAATGGGCCTACATATCAATATTGAGCCATCAATATTATTCTAGCCCATTAATATTAATTCATTCCAGTATAGAATTAATATTGAACTACCCATCCTAATCCATATTACGAAATATGGCTCCCGGTTATTTTTTCCTGTGTTTAAGATTCAATGTCCATCAATTAATTTAAGTTGTTGAATGCTTTAATTAATCAATATATTTTATTTCTTGAGAACAAACAACTCAACATTATTATCATATTGGAAGTTAATCCAATTTACATGTTTGATATGATAAACATTCTGAGCCCATCAATGGGACATAACACTACAAGAAAAGTGACTTTTAGTGAGGAAAAAATAGTGAGAGTAAGAAAAATCTCTCACTAAATGTCCAATATACATAGCTTTTGTGAGAGGAGAAAAATACTCTCACTAAAAATTGACTTTTGGTGACAAAATTTAAAATTCAGAAAATAAAATAAATGTTACCGTCACTAAAGATGGTGAAAAATAGGCGGTAATATTTTCAATCAAATCTTACCATCAACTTGGCTGAATAAAATAAAAGACAAAATAAAATAAAACTTGAATTAAAAAGAAAACTACAGATTTTTTTCTCTCATTTGGCCGCAAGCTCTCTTTAGAGTGGAAAACCCTCCTCTCTCACTCTTCTACCAAGTCCGACGGTGTCTCTCCGCCACCGACAGTTGAGCAACAGGTATATAGAAGTTTGATTTCGTCTCTCTCTCTCTCTCTCTCTCTCTCTCTCTCGCTTGAACCCTAGGTATATTTTTTTCTCATTTCATCTCTCTGTTTCACTCAAGGTAACGATCTCCGGCCTGATTAAGGTAAGAATCGATAGCAAATTGTGCGCGAATTGAAGGAAATTATTGTTTCGTTTTGTTTTACAATTTCTAGTTGCCCAATCTTCTTTTGCTTGGTAATATTTTCATATGGTAAAACATGATAATTTTTTTTTTATCTGTATAAGAGAATCAAATTTTGAACTATCTTCATAGTGTATGGATTATGATTTTGAAGGTAATTTTCCTATTCTTTTTAGAACAGTTCTGGTTCAAGTGTTTTAGATGAAGTAACAGATGGAAATTTGGTGGTTCAGTTCATTTTTTATAAGGTCAAAGAGTCGGCCATAGTTCAGGAATGGTAATTTTACTTGTTTGGCAACGTAGTTGTAGGGTTACCTGTGTGCTAATGCTTCCATCAGGAACATACTACATAAGGATTGTGATTGTAGAGATACTTCCCCATTTTAGTTTGGTACCATTCTCGTCAAATGGTTTTGGATGAAATTGAAACTAGATGGCGTTTAATGAGGTTTTCTCTTTTCTTTTAAGTCACTTATTACTGATGCTTACATAAGAAACATGCTCTGCATTTCTTTCATGATGCTTTATTTCATTCTGATAGATCTTTGACTGAAGATACAAAGTATACAATTGTGATGTGAAAGTCTCTCCTTGAAAGATAAAGGAGAAGAGAAAGTTGAGCTAAGAATATGTGCTTGTTTCAGGCTTTCGTTTTGTGGTCTTTTCCTCATAATGTTGAAGGGGAAGATATGTGAGACTTTTGGTACTGCACATGAATATTATAGAAATTTTCTTTTAACATTTGATCAGCTATATCTAAGTGGTTTTCATAATTTTCTTTTAACATTTGAAACAGGGCACAAGTTATTCAAATCTGCACAGTATGAGCAACATGTTTCCTTATTATTCTTGGTCAATGACATTATGCAAAATAGTAGGCGCAACGGAAGTGAATTTGCTAATGAATTCTGGAAGGTTATTCCAGCAGCTCTTAAGCGTGTTTATGACAGTAGCAATGAACATTGCAGAAAAGTTGCCATCAAACTGGTGAGTTTTGTCTACCACATTCATTTTCCTTGAGTCTACATAGCATCTTATTGAACTGTATAGAAGTGACATTAAGGCTTCTGCAATCTACATCTTACTGATTATGACTTGGTTTATGTTTGGTATTTCTGTATGCCTTGCTTTGGCATGAGTGAATTTGGAAAGTTCTCTATCCATAATTCCATTCGATATGTTTAAATTTTACTCTCATATCCCTATGTGAGCGCTTCACGAAGTAGTTATATTATAATTAGGTTTGCCTAATAGCATTCTTATTATTGTTGTCATAATTTGGTCACAATTATGTTACTAATTACAGAGGTGCTTTTGCTCAAACTTTCAAGACACCTTGTTCTAGCATTCTAATGACTTATTTTGGAGAAGCAATATGGTGTGCAACAGCCAATATAGACTGCCTTTGAAGAACTAAACCTAAAAAGGTACTTGAAATATCATATGTGGACAAAATATTCATTATTTTACTTGATTAATTAGCTTAAGTTTTTCCTATTGTATGCTCATATTCATAATGAACAACCTATATTATTTTTAAATGTGAAATTAAGGTTTTGCTTACTTTATTTTATCCATATTGCAGATAACTTGTCATGTAAAAATCGAGTATCTACGGTCAGTATTTGTTGGGCTATTCTATTGAATAGTTGGCTGTTTATGAGCCTTAACTCTTGCTTGTTATGTCGATAAAAACATTACAAATAGATTAAATGAATGACAATCTGGATGATCTTTAGTTTTGTGGTTTACTTTCCAGCTTGTTGTATATCATTGTAACGTCCATTCTATAGTGACATCGTAATGATTGTAAGATTCAATATATAGATTCATTCAAGCTTGCTTATTCTAGTTTCCAGCTTGTTGTAAGCTTGCTTATTCTAGTTTCCAGCTTCTAGTATATCATTGTAAGATTCATTCCAGCTTGATATACTAACATTTGGATATCTTGTTATAGAGAGATCTTTATGATGATCAAATACGACAAGAGGAGGAGAGCTGCAATTCCAAAGTTGTATTTTGGTTTGCAAGAGGTACGAATGCCCTTATTTATATACAAGTTATATGTCTAAGACATTTGTTCATTATATATTGTTCTGTGCTAAATTGAGTTATCATGTACTTGAAGACAAGATGAGTTCCATTTATATCAATTTTAGAAATCTAATGTCTTGAAGACAAGTCATAAATAGATGTTCTTGAAATGAGGGTTTGTGTCGAATTAGTACAAGATATATTTTATTTTAAGTGACATGTAAACTCTATTTTCTTACCATGCAAGATATATTTTATTTTAAGTGACATGTAAATTCTATTTTATATGCCCTTATCGGTCTAGTTTACTGGCTAGTGCTTATATATTTGCTCGACTTAGATAGGCTAGCTTGGATAAAATGAATCATTTTGATTTGCTAAGGTTTAGTGCTTTGTTTTAGGTAGTTAATATGGTGTCGCTTTATACTTATATTTCTCCAGCTTCAATAAACCTTAATGGGCACAACGACTATTAAGTGCAAAATCGTTGGCTTCAAGCTCTTGCTAAACAAAATGATGATACTTTGCTAATTTTTCTTTGTTGACAATATGTGTTTTTTTAATTTTCCCATGAGTTTGGTCATTCTAACTGAATGTATATTATTTTTGGTGGATGTTGTTTCAATGAATTTTGGGAAACTTTTATAACCATACACCAGCTGGGTTGGACCCTCCCTCAATCGTTTGTGTTTTGGTAGATTTTTGGGCAGCTTTATTTCAAACATCTTGTAGGTTCCAACATCTTACAAGTTGTTTCTAGAGCTTATAAGCTGTAATTTTCAAGAGCTAATAACATTATAAAGTGTTTCTGATAATGGAGCTTATAAGCTTGTAATTGAATGAAGATGTTTAACCGATATTTTCGTTCTTGTATTTCTACATATCTTAGGCTCAAGCATTTATAATGTATTTCTAGTTGGCTGGGATCACAGAAACATTTTCTTCAGATGATACAGGGTTAAATCTCAATTCTGTTAAATTCATACATATGCTCCACATACTTTGAACTTATAGTTATGAATAATCTATGGTGCTACACTTCTCTCTCTCTCTCTCTCTCTCTGACTTAAAAAATAGATATTGTATGTATGTTAATTCTCCTTTTAATTCTCTCCATTGTATTTTTTGTTAGATAAGAGTCTGAAACTACAAGGTGAGAGTGGAGTTTAAATTGTCCATCTCCAAGATTTTTAATGGTTATTCAGTGACTCACTTTTCTATATTATTTCTTTAAATTACAATCTGCCTATCTTCTTCATGTGTTGTGGTTCCTTAGAGCACTTCTAGGATTTCACAACCTTTGCATCCAAAACTTAGTTATATTATATTTAGAGATTAAGTTTAGTTATCGGACACTACACACTTTCTTGCCAATAATATGAAGTTATATTCACCTTTGACAATGAAATTTCCAACTCAATCCAGATCTTCAGCAATGAAATGTATTGCTTATAATTATTTTGTTTTTTTTTTATTTTGCAACATGAGATAAGTAAAAGTGCTAGTATATCAGGTCTATATTGAATATTTTAGATTTGGGGCTTTCGTAGTTTGCTAAATAAGTTTTTGAACATTAAACCTTACAGAACTGCTTTTACTGATATTTTTTTCCCTTTTTTTCTTTCTTTTGTAGAAATTGAAGTAAACAATAGAAGTATTAAATGGCCGGAGATGAAGCTCCAGCTAAAGCCGATGAGTCGACTCCTCACCCACCTAAAGGTTAGCGTCCCAGTGTATCTTACTGCATTACCAGTCCTCCCCATGGAGTTAGTATCTGATAAATTTTCTAGTAATTGTTCATTCCAGTGAGAGTTGACCATATAGCAGTTCAGCATAAATTTGTTATGCTAACATGAAAAATCTGAGTTCCCTAGAGTAGTTACTTGACCATTTAGTTTCTAAATCTGAATTTGAATGTGTACAAATTTTACATGAGCCGAGTATGATTTAATCCTATATGGTTATGGTTGTTCTTTCTAGTGTATAAATCATGAGGTATTGCATAGTTTATGGAACTAAGTAAAAATCAGTAGACAAATTCTCTTCTTTACCCTTTTTCTTATTGAAAATGTGGGAAATGCCCCTTGCTCAAGAAAAAGAAAAAAAATAGAAAGCAGATTTTGGAGTTGAATATATGCATGCCATTTACTATGATCATTTGTTATATGCAATGTCATTTACTTTTCCCATGCGTATTACACATAATAATTTATAATCTATGAATGCTTCACTTATATCAGCTTTTATTTAACAGGTGGAAGATCTTTTGGCAAATCTGGAGTTGTGTTGATTTTGAACTAATTCTGGAAAGCATCTTTTGAAGATGGATTTTGTTTTTTGATTGTATTATTTACACTGAAAATGTAAGTTTTGACTACGGGTTTCACGGAGCGAAATCTCCTAGATTAACTTACTTCTGAAAGCAAATTTCCAAGGTGAATGGCAGCTTTTGGTTGTATTATAAATTGATCGGAAATGTCCATTTTGTACTTGAATTTGAGATCAAATTCTTATATATTAACCTGTAATTCAATTTTATTAGTGATCACGAATATGCATTTTGTAGAGTTTAATTACGATTGCATCTTGTTATATATATAAATGGAAAAATGTATAGTATTTTTATGGGGGGATAATATATATATCTATATAATATATATATATATATATATATATATATAATTGATGACTAAATAGTAATTAATTTTTAGTGACGGGGTAGTTATTTATGTAGTGAGGGGAGTACTTTGTCACTAAAACATACCACTAATGACGGGAAATATTTGATATAATGACGGAAAATTTAGATTTAGTGACGGGTTAGTTATTTAATATGTTATTCTATAATGAGAGTCTATTAGTGTTATTAGTGACCGGAATTGGCAGTCACTATATAAACTCTATAGTGACGGTATATTACTATGACTAGTGTTATTAGTGACGGATTACTTAGTTATAAAATTAGTCTATACTTAAGTTATTAGTGACGGGGATTAGTGCAATTAGTGACGGGAATTGACTGTCATTATACATCTTTTTAGTGACGGGTTATTACTGTCACTAAATACTTTTTAGTGACGGACTTGTGTCCCGTCATTATTTACCTTTAGTGGCGGAAGCTGTAGCCAGGGGCGGTGACGGTATATTTCCCGTCACTAAATGTCTTTTATGACGGTTTTTGGGGCTTTTAACCACGGAATTTCCTCTCACTAAATGCAGTTTTTCTTGTAGTGTAATCAACTTATTTGACCAAGACTCGTATAATTATAATATTTCCTAAAGTACAGAGCATTGAGTCCTAATGACACTTTGCCCAAAATAAATCAAAACAACATTAATTGATTATATACAATCCCTATTAAGTAGCAGAAATTAAGAAATCAATAAACACTGAGATCTAATTTCTCTATCAAATCAGTATAGAAAAAACTATCTCATCATTGGTCCAATTCAATGCAACAAATGCACCGGTGTAATCTCTTGGTCAAGAAAAAACCAATCTGAGTCGTACACATCAACTTCTACCAATGAATTTTTCAATTTCATCTAAGTTTGAATCATTATACTAATTACAAGGAACTGATAATGTGATCTTCTACGTTCTACTACATAACACATTGTTTACAATGTAAAGTATTTGAACAATATGCAATAAAGTTATATAACATTCATAATTTTTAAAGCAAACAGTGATATTTTATTCTCATTCTAAAAAGTGCAAGAAATAGTTTATATACAAAGCAACACTTAAAAGCATGCTTTACAGTATAACCCTAACAATCTCCCTTGTACTCAAAGTCTGCTTTTAAATATACTGCATCATGTCCTAATAATGCTCCCACTTATACTCAAAGTAGCGTGGCAACACACTTAACTCCTATTCCTTCCACATGTTTCTCGAATGTATTCTGAGGCAGACTCTTTATGAAAGGATCTTCTAGGTTGTCTACCGATGCTATCTTTGCCGCCACTATGCCTCCTCTCTTAAAAATTTCTCGTATGAGATGGTATCTCCTTTCAATGTGTTTGCTTGCCTTGTGGGCTCGTAGTTCCGTTGAATTGGTAACCGTACCCGCATTATCATAATAAATTTTGATGCTTTTGGGTAAATTTGGAATCACATCTAAGTCCACTAAGAAGTTCTTTAGCCAAACGGCCTCTTTTTCGCTGCTTCACAAGCAGGGACGTACTCGGCTTCCATGGTGGAGTCAACAATTCATTTCTGCTTCACACTCCTCCATGTGATGGATCCACCTCCTAGGATGAACACACTTCCTGAGGTAGATTTTCTGGAGTCTATGTCTGATTGAAAATCTTAGTCCGTATAACAGCAGGACATAAACTGTCCAATTGAAAGACTAACATTCTATCTCGAGTTCTTTTCAGATACTTCACAATGTTCTTTACCGCTGACCAATGTCCCTTGCCCGTGTTACTTTGATTTCTTGCTACATGCCCATTGCATAGCTTATATCCGGTCTCGTGCACACCATTGCATACATGAGGCTACCAACTGCCGAAGCATATGGAACCTTCCTCATCTCTTCTATCTATTTTTGTGTCTTAGGACACATATCCTTTGATAGATGAATCCCATGCCAGAAAGGTACAAAACCCTTCTTGGAATTCTGCATGCTGGATCGTTTTAGCTCAATATCGATATACAAGGCTTGAGATAGGCATATCATCATTTTTCGGTTATCTAGAATAATCTTGATTCCATTGATATTACCAGCCTCTCCTAAGTCCTTCATATCAAACTGCTTTGATAACCATACCCTTACGTCTGAAAATACTTTTTCTTGTTTCAAATAAGCAGAATATCATCTACGTATAACACTAAGAATACCAAGGTGTTCCCGATACACATTCTATACACACAACTCTCAAACTGATTCTGATAAAATCTATAGGATTGTATCACTTGATCAAACCATTGGTTCCAAGCTCGCGATGTTTGCTTAGGCCCATAGATTGCCTTCTTAAGCTTGCATACAAGGTTTTCTCGGCCTTTTTCAATGAAGCCTTCAGGTTGACGCATATAGATGTCGCATTCAAGACTTCCGTTTAGGAATGCTGCCTTGAAATCTATTTGCCAAACCCCAGAGTCCAAGTGCGCAGCTATCGACAAGAGAATGCGGATTGACTTAAGCATAGCTACAGGCGAAAAAGTTCCTCATAATCGATTCCCTCTTTCTGAGTATACCCTTTTGCCACAAGCCTAGCCTTGATTTTCCACCCTTCCTGTAAGTTCTCCTCTGTCTCTTGTAAACCCATTTGCATCCAACAGTCTTTATAGCTTTGGGTGGTTCAACAAGCTCCCACACTTTATTGTGATCCATAGATCCCATTTCTGCTTCCATTGTAGTTTGCCAAGAACTTGCATCCTTGTCTCGGATTGCCTCGTTGTATGTCGAGGGGTCAAATTCATCTTCACTGGGGACCAAGTCTGAAGAATCTCCCACAAACATGAATTGCTCAGGCTGACGAACAACCCTCCCACTACGAAGAGGTTCTGGTTATGCTTGCGTATCACGTATCATCTTGTACAATTGGTATAGGAGTT
Source organism: Ajuga chamaepitys (assembly GCA_958295605.1). NCBI lineage: Eukaryota > Viridiplantae > Streptophyta > Magnoliopsida > Lamiales > Lamiaceae > Ajuga > Ajuga chamaepitys. Next base: position 38,086,077 of record OY282495.1, read on the forward strand.
GGCCCTCGTAATTCATCCAAGGTAATCTCACTCTTGTGCTTTCGATTACTCATATAGTCTTCTTCCAAGAATCTAGAATGCGTGCACACCACGATCCTCTGATCCTTAGGACTATAGAATAAACCCCTCCTTTGGGATAACCTACAAACAACCTTAATTCTAAACGACGTTCCAACTTATTAGCTTCCTCGTCCAACACATATACAGGACATCCCCAGATTCTCATGTGTCTCAAATTTGTTTTGCGCCCATACCACAATTCTGAGGGAGTTTTTGGAACTGACTTAGGATGTAACAAGTTAAGAATGTAAAGGCATAACCCCAGAAGGACTTGGGTAAGTCAGAATAGCTCATCATAGACCTCACCATCTCCAAAAGAGTTATGTTTCTTCGTTCTGCGACCCCATTTTGTTGAAGGGTTCTAGGCGCCATTAACTGGGACACAATCCCTTTCTCTGACAAGTAGCCCAAAAATTCATTGCTGAGGTATTCACCTCCACGATCGGATCGTAGAAACTTGATACTCTTTTCCCTATGCTTTTCTGCTTCAGCCTTAAACTCTTTGAATATATCAAAGACTTCAGACTTATGTCGCATTAGGAGAATGTATCCACACCTCGAGTAATCAAACGAAATTTTGGAAACCACCTCTTGCTTGAATTGATATTGGACCACATACATCAATAGGGACGAGTTCTAAAACTTCAGTGACTCTATTTCCCTTAGCTCCAAAGGCTCTCTAGTTAGTTTACCCTCTAAACATGATTCGCATGTTGAAAACGGCTCTACTTGGAGTGATTCCAATGAACCGTCACTCACCAATCTTTGAATCCTTTTTAGATTAATATGACCAAGTCTAAGATGGCAAAGAAGTGTTTCATTCATATTTGAAGAAAACTTTCTTTTTCTAGAAACGGTAGATGTGTTATATAATGCATTTTGTATGATTGTGGGTTGTGCATAGTTAATAACGTAGAGATTACCAATGTTCCAAAACTGATAACTTCATTATACGAGTAATAATAACATTCTTATTAAAAGAAACTGACTATCCATCCACAAACAATTTAGAAACTGAAATTAAATTATTTCTAAAACTTGGAACATAAAGAACATTTCTCAATACTAAAGTCTTGTTCATAAAAGATAAGTGCACATCTCCCACTACAACAACTGTTACTCTTACATCATTGCCCGAGGTGATAGTGATCTCACTCCAACTAACTTGTCGGGTTTTCTAGAAATCCTGAAAAATGAAACGAACATGATCAGGAGCTCCCGTGTCCACCACCCATGATTGGGAAGAACACGCCGCTAAACATTTTTCAATAACCAGTGCATGAGATTTACCTTATTTTCCTTCCTTTTTAGGCTGGGGAAAGTCCACCCTCTAATGTCCTTTCCGACAGCAGTTGAAACACTTTTCTTTGCTTGTTTTCTTCTTGATGCCACCTTCACCGGGGATATTTTCCTTACCTTTGTGATCAACCTATTTTTGACTTTCAGTTTCTTTCTTTTTTCCGCCTTTCGGCGCAGAAGAGGAAGGTGCACCGCTAGTCAACAACGCTTGGCTTCTCGGCCCCATAAGCATGTCCACCTTGACCAAAGCTTGTATGAGCGCAACCAATGTATACGCTTGACCATTCATGGTATAGTTTAGCTTAAGTTGCTCATAACTTTTCGGCAGAGTATGGAGTATGATATCGACTTGGGTATCCGCATCGAAATCAGTACCAAGAATCTCAAGCTTGTTAAGGAATCGCATCATTTTGAGAACGTGATCCCTTACGGGCGTCTCTTAAACCATTTTTTGCGACAACAAATCCTGCATGGCCATTTACCTAGCCGTACAATTCTGGTGAGAGAAGAGTTCGTTAAGGTTCATCATAATATCTACAGTGGTTCCCATGCTCTAGTGTTGGTACTACAACACATCTGACATTGGAGCCAGAATAGTGCACCGAGCCAGTTCATCAGATCTCAACCATTGCCTATGATATTCCTTATCTTCTTCACTCGTTTCGCTTGTAGGTTCAGCTGGTTTAGGTTCATCAAGTACAAATTTGTGTCCTTCAGGAGTCATCACTATCATTAAATTCTTTTCCAATCAACATAAATTTCCTCAACTAATTTTTTTTCTTTGAGTATGTTAAACAATGGATCAAAGCTGGACATGTTGAACTGAGATTAAAACATACATTTGTATCAATATCTAATTAATACAAATATTATCACATAATGTGATCGCATGTTTTATATCAAAATCTCATAAAACGATATATACATGCATCAGCCAACATCTTAAAACAATTCAAGCAAGTCACGTTGAGTGTGAACATTTACTTAAACACATTTAAGCAAATTACAAACAAAATAGCCACAAACCTTTAATTCTCAAATTAATAGTTGACTTTCTCTTGGCCATATAAAATTGACGGGGACTTCGTGGGGAAGTAAATTTTATCAATTTTTATATCTAAGTATTAAGCATAACTTAACACCGGATTATTACTCAGTTTTGCATAAACCTTCGTGAGGAAGGTCATATCGCCACTTAAATTAACCCATAGTTATCATATGAAATTTATTCTAGTGAACTTGTCTTTGACATATCCATTAGGGAGGAAGGCGCATACCAATGCATAGCCAAAAACTTCAATTTAATAAATCAGTTATGGAGGCCATTATTTTCCAGAATAAATTAACAAAAAAACTTAGTAATTTTGATCAATGAGATTTTCTAGGTTCCTCAAACACAGAATAAAACAAAACATAAAGTAAACACATATTAGACAATTAAATTCAATTATCATGCTTTAATTTTTCCCTTTTGAAACGAGAAACCTAACTGTTCGAAAAATGCGCCTTCGAAATTCCATCGCGGACAGAGAACACATGCACATGCACATTCGTGTCGCACCTGCCGCAGTCGTATCGCTAGCAGCCATCAAACTCTGACGCGGTCGCATCGCCCGACATTCTTCAAGTTGCAATTCGCACCGTTTCGATCCTTTTAATGCATCTTCGTCTTCGATCCGTTACAATTTATGTACAAAAAATAAATCTAACATCTAAACTAATCTATAACCAAAAAAAAAAAAAGACCTAATCTACTCATGGATTTTCTCACGAGAAAAACGAATTTGAACGAATCAGACTAAAACAATTCAATCCAACATGAATTTAAACATACATAAAAAACCATGATAATTGGACAACTGCAAAACAGATCTAACAGTTCTACTATCCTATTCCAATTAGACATAAATTTGATTTTTGAAAATTTAAGTCGAAATTACAGAGCCTGTATCAATGACTCTAATACCAGTTGTTGGGGAATCGGGGATTGTGCCAAGGATCTATTCAGGATGTAATTTGAATTTCTATTTTCATAGATCAAATATCCATAATTTGAAACATTCAAATCATACAATTCATGTAATTGACTAAAAATAACCATACAATATGCCCTAAACATGCAGAACTAAGGGGTTATTGTATTTACCTTCGAATCGAAGAGGCACCGTTGAGAAGAATTAATCTTTCAACCCAAAGATCTTCTTGAGTATTCTCTAAGTCAAAGCTTGCCAATCTGGTGGGAATCAAATGAACTTTTTAACACTCAAGGAAGAATTAACTTTCACGAAGAACAACCACTCAATTCTGCATATAGGGACCGAAATTGGTCCCCTCTTTGTAATAGGGCAGGGCAAAAAATCAGCCCTCTTTTGGGATATGGATCGAAATCCTCTCCCACTTGGGAGAAAAAATATGGGTAAAATCCTATCCCTTTTTGGAATTAGAGTTCTTCATATCTTTTATTTCCTATCTCCTATTTCAAACTAATTCTTATTCTCTTAGTTAATGGACTTCTATTGGACTACTCAATGGCCCTTTAGGAGGAATATAATTAGGCCTCCCAATGGGCCTAGATATCAATAGTGAGCCATCAATATTATTCTAGCGCATTAATATTAATACATTCCACTATAGAATTAATATTGAATTATCCACCCCAATCCATATTACGAAATATGGCTCTCGATTATTTTTTCTCGTGTCGAAGATTGAATGTCCATCAATTAAATTGAGTTACTGAATGTTTTAATTAATTAATATATTGTATTCCTTGAGAACAAACAGGTCAATATTATTATCATATCGGAAGTTAATTCATTGTACAGGTTTCCTATGATAAACATTTTGAGCCCATCAAGGGGACGTAATCAACTGGCGCATTTTTTTTCTACCTCTCTAACAAAATGGGCTTGAGAATTTTGCCCAAGTTTGTGGGGAGGGGGAAACAATTGTCATTTCTATGTAGGTTTTGATTGAGACGTGAATTCCAACCCCTTCGCTAATTGGGCTTGAAAATTTCACCCAAGTTTGTGGGGGGATGGAAGGATTGTTATTCTTATATGCTTTTGAGGATGCTCCTCTTGTCATATGGAACTTATAATTCTTGATCTATGCCATTCCACCACTGTTTTTTTGTTTATGTTTTGGTTGCTTTTATGAATAACACACTTGTGGATTGGTTGTTGAGTTGATTTACCTTGTGATGGATGAGGAAGAAGGATTGGAAACCCCGATGTTGTGCTCCAAAGTTTTCGAAATCTCCATAAATTCAGTACATCACAATTGAAGGTTCCTTGCTTAAAAACCAAAGCCCATCGAGGGGACATAATCAACTTGCGCATTTTTTCTACCTCTCTAACAAAATGGGCTTGAGAATTTTGCCCAAGTTTGTGGGGAGGGGGAAACAGTTGTCATTTCTATGTAGATTTTGATTGAGACATGAATTCCAACCCCTTCGCTACTTGGGCTTGAGAATTTCACCCAAGTTTGTGGGGGGATGGGAGGATTATTATTCTTAATATGCTTTTGAGGATGCTCCTCTTGTCATATGGAACTTTCTATAATTCTTGATCTATGCCATTCCACCACTTTTTTTTTTTTTTTTTTTTTTTTTTTTTTTTTTTTGTTTATGTTTTGGTTGCTTTTATGAATAACACACTTGTGGATTGGTTGTTGGGTTGATTTACCTTGTGATGGATGAGGAAGAAGGATTGGAAACCCCGATGTTGTGCTCCAAAGTTTTCGAAATCTCTATAAATTGAGTACATAACAATTGAAGGTTCCTTGCCTAAAACCCAAAGTGTGATAGATTGATCAAGGAGATTTAAGGCTAGGTGAATATTTAGATATAGTGAGGAGGATTGCATGAGTTCATAAAATAACTTATCCCAAACTTATGTCGCTTGTGGGCATTTCTTCAATCCTAAGATAAACACTACACGACTAAGGATGAACTCATGAAGAAAAAAATGAATTGACTTTAGGTTGTAGAAAGATCAAGGAGATGTAGGAGGAGTTATAAGGTGGTATAAGTCACCGGTCAAGTAATTTCATTTCATTATTTTTGATAAATTCTAGTGACAATTGTATACTCGATTTGTTGAGCTAAGAATGTAAAAAGGAAAAAAAATTCCACGTTTTATGAAATGTAGGAGAGAAATAAAGAAGAGATAAAAGCTCAAGTAAAAACAAATCGAGTGTGAAAATGTCATGTAACTCGAGAAGAGTATTTTAATGTAAAGGCAAAAGCTAGGATTATCATCTCTATTCTTTCTAGACAAGTCCCGGTGGAAAAAGGAGAAAGAGAAAGATAAAAATTTAAGATCAGTTGGCTCGAGGGAGAAGAGAGCCGCATTACCTACACCGGGTGAGTGCGTGACGTCTTTCTAAAAAAGAACCAAGCCTAACTGCCTAAGGTCGAGGATTTGAAGGATAATGAGTCGTTCAAAAGTCATCACACAATTGCACATTTTAGGGTTGAAATAGGGCTCTTAGCACATGATCTAGGGTGCTAAGTGAAATAAAAATACTATGTGCCTTTTCAAATTTCTATACCTTTATATTCCCCTACTCGTTTATCAAATCCTTGAAACAAATAGATTTAGGCAAGAATGGGGAACCAAAAAGTGGACAAATACTCAATGAAAGGAGAAATTCATAAAAAGTCGGATTCCAATACATTCCTAGCTCTCATTTTCTTATGTGCCTAATTGTTTAACTTGCTCGAGGAAGAGCAAGGCTTAAGTTTGTGGGGATTATGAACATAAAAATTACCGTTTTTCTTGCACTTTTCACGTTCATATTTGTAAGGAATTACGTGTAATTGATATGTTCATGTGTGATTTTTGAAATTTAGTGCATTTCCGAGTTGAAATATATTTTTAATATGATTTGATGCGCTTTCGGGTGTTCTTGAGTCTTATTTTGAAGGTTAAGAATCTCAGAGTAATTTGAAGAGTGTTCGAGTCCATTTTCACACTCCGGCCAAAAAATTGAGGCCTAAATGGGCCCAAAATGGATTGGGGATAGGCCCAACTCAAAGATCATCAAACCATGAAGAAATTTCATGAAGAACTCGGGCCGAGAAAATGGATAGAAAAGCCCCAAATCGAAGAAGGAAGAGGACAAGGGCAATCGCACATGCTTCATGTTTAAGCCCACAAATCGAGGCCTAAACGGGCCTGAATCAGACCTGAGAAAAGCTCAAATTTAAGTATGTCAAGTCACAAACAAAAGTCATGAAGGAGTCGGGTTAAGAAAACGAGAGGAAAGGGTCCGAAACGACAACGGAAGACGGAGGTGTAAAACAGGGAAAAGGGCCACTACCGGGGCAACTACCGGACCGGCAGGACCACCGATAGTCAATCCAATGTGTCATCCAAACAACTGTTGCTGTCACGACGGCCCAGCTGCTGGACCGGCAGTTGGCCCAGTAGTCCACGGCCGGTCCCCTGTTCCGCATCCTGTTCGTTTTTCGGCCGTAACTTCTTCGTTCAAGCTCTTATTCAAGTGATTCAAGTAGTCACGCGTAAGCAAGACAAAGATCTATAAATCTTGTGTTTCGACCGAGAGCCTATTCTGAGCCAATTCTTCCCTGAATTTGCTTAAAGTTCAAGTCGAGCGCACGAAGGATGGTTCGACTAACAGCTTACAATCCCCTTGCGTTCTTATTTGCTTTTGACTATATTACCCTTACTTTTAAGGGACTTTTCATCTGATTTCTTAGCCTTGTATGTTTGGAGAGTGGGTGTCTATAAATATCCCCTCCCCCTTTTATTCCAAACACTTAGTCAATTTCATTTACACTCTAGAATTCTCTCTACTTGCATTTTCATAATTTTAATTAGGGGTTTCTTCTTTCTTAAGAGAGGAACTAGGGTTCTTGAGGAAATTGTAAGGATTTCTCCAAGGGGGTGACAACCTTGAATTTTTATCGAAGATTTTTCGATTTTACTTTATTTTATTTTCTTGCTTGATGACGATATTTATTGGGCTATTGTTGATGATTCATGAGTAGTTCTTCTTGTTTCCCAGAGCAAGGGAGTAACCCGAGCTTTGGGGTTGATGTCCATGTTATTTTGATGGTTTATTTGATTTGGGATCGGTAACTTAGGGTTTGGATTTAATTGATTTGTATGATTTTTATATGAAATTAGGCTTTATTATAGGTTTGACTCGGTGGCTTGAGCTCTCGATAATCTAGCCTTCTTTTATATAATTGTGCACATAGGAAATGATGATTTGGACCTTAGGCTAGGGTTTGCCACCCTCTCAAAGGAATCCAATTTGATCTTAAGTGAGCTTAGGATTAGATTTGGTGCCTTAGATTGATAACGAAGAAAATCTAATTCGCGAACTCAAATCAATTAAAACTCGATATAGGACGGAGACCTATGAAGGAGAAGACCTATAAAATGAGGGAATAGAGCCTAGGAAGTCTCAAATGGGATAAACAACGATAGTCTAGGTTTTGCAAATAAGAAATCTCACCCCTACATCTGTCTATAATGTAGGAGAAGTCACAATATATTATTTTAGTCTACTCAATTTGTAATTTGGGGCCCGGGGTTGATTTTGTTTGCCATCCATTTTAGGTATTCTTTATAGAACCTCGTTTATTCTCCAACACTAGGGGGATATGGCACCTAAACCATATCCCGGGATTTCTATCTATTGGGACGTTATTCAGGTAGGAGTTCAACCATTTGTTCCCTTTTTGTCTTGATTTAATGGTGTTCGGACATTAACCCCTCAAAATTTGGGTGAAACCGAGTTTCGGGAAACATTTTCCCCTTATTTATCCCTTTCTATCTTTTTATTCTATTTAGTAAAAATCAACTCTTAACTCCAATCGCTAAACTTAGGAAATTATGATCCAGGTAGTTCACACGGATGTCCTCTCTGTGGATCGATATAGTACTACCTCTGTTTGAATCTCGTACGCTTGCGAGAACGGAAAGTTATTCGAAATAAACATTTTTGACGATTTTTCGGAACAAGTTTAGCAGCCATTGTATACACTTGACCATTCATGGTATAGTTTAGCTTAAGCTACTCAAAACTTTTCGGCAGAGAATGGAGTATGATATCGACTTGGATATCCGCATAGAAATCAGCACGAAGAATCTCAAGCTTGTTAAGGAATCCCATCATTTTGAGAACGTGATCCCTTACGAGCGTCTCTTCAACCATTTTATGAGACAACAGATCCCACATGGCTATTTGCCTAGTCGTACGATTCTGGTGAGAGAAGAGTTCGTTAAGATTCATCATAATATTTGCAGTGGTTCCCATACTCTGGTGTTGGTATTGCAACATGGTAGCGTCGTTTCCGACTACCAAATTAAATCGTGTATGAAGATACACTTAAACCTTACCGACTACTCTAACTAGTAGAGTGGCAAGCAAGGGTCGATCCCACGAGGAACGGTCGAACAAATTTTGCTTCATTGTGTTAAGCTATTATTATGAAGAAACATAAAGTAAATAAGCTAGAAAACAATAAAGAAGTGGGGGGTTTTTAATGAAATAACAACTAACATCTAAATAAACAAAGACAATTAAAGAGATTTGTTTTGGTTTTTGGTTTTTTTAAATAACAAAACGATTCACCCTTGATCATGTTTCACCGAGGTCTTGGACGATTTATGCAACTATTGTCAATGCCCTATTCAATTGTGATTCTAGCCCTTATCTCAAGACTATTAACAAGCTCTAATAGCCTTGTTATCCCTTAATCTTAGTTAATCAAAATAAGCTCTTCGACTAACCCTATTCAGTTTAACCGAATCCTCGAAAAAGCTCTCTTAGATTCAATCACCAAATGCATTAAACACTAGGACAACGAGATAAATTCAACATAAAACTCGCAAGCTCGGTTTTAGAGGTTAAACTTTGTGTTATCACCAATAAATAATTATTGTTTGCTACTCGGGAATCGGAAGTCCTACAATTACGGATAGTGACCTCCTATTCTAGAAACACATTCACAAATCCCTTAAAGGGTGATCAATCCAATAATAAATTCATAAATGTGAGTCAATAACAGCAAATAACATAAAACACTTGAATACACAATATTTTCAGTAACATTAACCGTAATAATCACATAAATGTCTTGGACTCAAGGTTCCACAATAATCAAGAGTGAACTAAGGGTGCTAGCCACCCATTTTACCTAATACAAAGACAAACTAACAGAAAATTAAAGAAAAACATGAACATAGGATAGAAAGAACCAAAGGTTAGGGGTTGAAGATCAAGATCTTCAACCCCCTTCCATTTCCTTGCTTCCAATGGAGAAAAGTGGCTGATTATGTGTGGGGGATGGGTTCTAGGTTATTAGGGTTAGGTTAAATTCGAATGGGATGTATATATAAGGAGAGAAAGTGCTAGTCAAAAATAGGCAAAATCGCATTCAGGATTTTAAAACAGGGTACGGAATCTCGGCCGAGATGCAAGTGTGTCTCGGCCGAGACGTGAAAAAGAGAAAATTTGGAATTTTTAGGATTTGACTCATCTCGGCCGAGATTGGATTGCATCTCGGCCGAGATCTCCATTTCTGGAATTTCTGAAATCCCCTGCAGACTCATCTCGGCCTAGACGCATTGTCTGTCTCGGCCTAGATTTTCATCTCGGCCTAGATGCAAAGTCTGTCTCGGCCTAGATTTGCAATTTTGCAATTCTTCAAGAAATCCCCTGGAGACTCATCTCGGCCGAGATTTGCATCCTGTCTCGGCCGAGATCTTCAGTTAGCCCTTCCTTTTGTTGCCTCGATCGATCCCTCGTCTCCGCGGTCGTTTGATGTTCTTTTTCGACCCTTTTTCACCTGTCTTAACACAAAAATAGCACAAACGCATTATTTTGCCCATGAGAGTATAAAAGCACTAAATACACGTGATTATGCACATTATTGACACTAAAATGACACTAAAAATGCCCTAAAGTGCGTGCACGAAACACGTGTACCACAACACATCTGACATCGAAGCTAGAATAGTGCACCGAGCCAGTTCATCGGATCTCAACCATTGCCTATGATATTCCTTATCTTCTCTACTATTTTCATTTGTAGGTTCAACTTATTCAGGTTTATCAACTACAAATTTGTGTCCTTCAGAATCCAGGACTATCACTAAATTTATTTTCCAATCAACATAATTTTCCCTTTCTAGTTTGTTTTCTTTGAGTATGTTAAACAGTGGATTAAAGTTGGACATGTTGAATTGTGAATAAAACATACATTTGTATCAATATCTAATTAACACAAACATTATCACATAATTTGATTACATGTTTTATATCAAAATTTCATAAAACGTTACATACATGCATCAGCCAACATCTTAAAACAATTCAAGCAAGCCACGTTGAATGTGAACGTTTACTTAAATACATTTAAGCAGGTTACAAACAATACATTCACAAACCTTTAACTAACAAATTAATAGTTGGCTCTCTCTTGGCCATATAAAATTGACAGGGACTTCGTAGGGAAGTTAATTTATCAATTTTATATCTAAGTATTAACCATAACTTAACACAAGATTATTACTCAGTTTTGTATAAACCTTCGTGGGGAAGGTCATAACGCCACTTAAAATAACCCACAATTATCATATGAAATTTATTCTAGTGAACCTATCTTTGGCATATCCGTTCAGGAGAAAGGCGCATGTCAATGCGTAGCCAAAAACTTCACTTTAATAAATCAGTCATTAATTAATTTATTATCCAGAATAAATTAAACATTTAGTAATTTTTATCAATGATATTTTCTAGGTTCCTCACACACAGAGTAAAGCAAACATAAATTAAACACATATTAGACAATTCAATCCAATTACCATGGTTTAATTTTCCCGTTTTGAAACGAGAAACCTAACTATTCGAAGAAACGTCGCACCCGGCGTGGTCACGTCGCCCGACGTTCTTCAGGTTGTAGGTCGCACAGGTCCGATCCTTTTGATCCATCTTCGTCTTCGTCTTTGATCCGTTACAATTTATTTATAAAAAAAATAAATCTAAAATCTAGACTAATCTATTAAAAAAAAAAGACAGACCTAATCTACTCGTGGATTTTCTCACGAGAAAAACGAATCTGAACGAACTGACTAAAACAATTCAATCCAACACTAATTTAAACATACGTAAAAAAACTATGATAATTGGACACCTGCATAACAGATCTAACAGTTCTACTATCCAATTTCAATTAGACGTAAATTCGATTTATGAAAATTTAATTTGAAATTACAAAGCCCGAATCAATGGCTCTGATACCAATTGTTTGGGAATCTGAAATTGTGCCAAGGATCTGTTCGGGGTGTAATTTGAATTTCTATTTTCATAAATCAAATAACCATAATTTGAAACATTTAAACCATACAATTCATGTAACTGAATAAAAGTAACCATACAATAAGCCCTAAACATGTGGAACTAAGGGATTATCGTATATACCTTCGAATCGAAGAAACATCGTTGACAAGAATTAATCTTTCAACCCAAAGATCTTCTTGAATATTTCCTAAGTCTAAGCTCGCCAATCCGGTGGGAATCAAATGAACTTTTTAACACTTGAGGAAGGATTAATTTTCACCAAGAACTGTCACTCAATTATACATATAGGGACCGAAATTAGTCTCCTATTTATAATGGGGAAGGGCAAAAAATCAGCCCTCTTTTGGGATAGGGATCAAAATCCTCTCCCAAATATGGATAAAATCCTATTCCTTTTTGGAATTAGATATCTCCATATGTTTTCTTTCCTATCTCCTACTTCTAATTTATCATTATACTCTTAGTTAATGGACTCCTATTGGGCTACTCAAGTGGCCTTCAGTAGGAATAGGATTGGGCCTCCCAATGGGCCTAGATATCAATATTGAGCCATCAATATTATTCTAGCCCATTAATATTAATTCATTACACTACAGAATTAATATTAAACTACCTATTGTAATCCATATTATGAAATATGGTTCCCGGTTATTTTTACCGTGTTTAAGATTCAATGTCCATCAATTAATTTAAGCTATTGAATGCTTAATATCTTTTATTCCTTGAGAATAAACAGCTCAACGTTATTATCATATCGGAAGTTAATTGACTGTACATGTTTGATATTGTAAACATTATGAGCCCATCAAGGGGACATAATCAACTTGTTTCACTAAGACACAATTTTCTGTATTAATTTAGCAATCTGTCATATAATTAATAATATTTCCCAAAGTACATAGCATTGAGTCCCAATGACTCTTTGCTCAAAATAAATCAAAGCAACATTAATTAATTATATACTATCCCAATTAAGTGACAAAAAGTAAGAAATCGATAACCACAGAGATCTAATTTCTCTATCAAGTCAGTCTAGAAAAACTATCTCGTTGTTTGTCCAATTCAGTGCAACAAATGCACTATTGTAATCTCTTTGTCAAGATAAAACAATCTGAGCCTTACACATCAAGTTCTGCTAATGAATGCTAATGAATCGTTCAATTCCATCTAAGTTGTGTATCATTATACTTATTACAAGGAACTGACAATGTAATCCTATGTGATCTGCTACACACCACATTGTTTACAATGTAAAGTACTTGAACAATATGCAACAAATATATATAACATTCATAATATTTAAAGCAAACAATCATATTATATTCTCATTCTAAAAAGTGCAAAAAACAGTTTATATACAAAGCAACACTTAAAAGCATGATTTACAGTATAACCCTAATACTCTCGTCCAATACTTTAATTTGTCACTTCCCGTGACTCTTTTTTGCTTTTCAGACCTGTTTCCATCACCTCTACACTCGATGTTATGTTAGTACACTAAAATTTAATAAAAAAAAAAAAACTGAAAACATAAAAAAACTTGAATACGGAAAAATTAATAAAAATGGTAAACATCGGATTGCCTCCCGACAAGCGCTAAGTTTTACATCTTTAGCCAGATGAAATTTTCGAATGCTAGTTAAGCTCAGCTAATCGCACTTCATGTACGGTTTTGATTTGCTTCGGCTTGTAGTATATCTTGATACGTTGCCCATTCACTAGGAATGAGCTACCGTCTTCGTTCAATAATTCAGCTACGTTGGAAGGTCGAACACTTTTTATCTTAAACCCCGACCACATTGACTTTAGTTTTCCCGAAAGTAATAGTAAGCGAGAATTAAACAATAAGACTTGGTCACCGACTTCGAATCTTCGAGTCTTTATCGGTCGATCGTGGAATCTCTTGGTTTGCACTTTGTATAAACTTGAATTCTCGAACACTTGACTTGGAACTCGTCCAATTCATTGAGTTTGAGTAGTAGAGCTACTAACCACTTGTTACAAAAATGCAAACCTCCATCGCTAAGTAAAGCACTTGGAGCCCCATACCTTGTGCTGATGTTCTTGTGGAGAAATTTCAATACCAACTTAAAATCGTTGGTTTGGATCGAAACAACTTCCACCCATTTTGAGACGTAGTCCACCGCTAGTAAGATTTATTGGAACCCTTTTGATGATGGAATGGGTCCCATGAAATCAATGCCCCACACATCAAACAATTCTACTTTGAAGATACTCGTGAGACGCATCTCATGTTTTTTTTTATATTCCCCCTGTTCTTTGGCATCGATGGCGTTGCATTATAAACTTGTGATAATCCTTGAATATTGATAGCCAGTAGAACCCACTTTATAACACCTTTGCAGTTGTTCTTATGGAAGCAAATGAATGGCACTACTTAAATGTCCCCTACTTCAGAACGAGGAACACGTCGCCACATGATTGTATCAGCACACCTACGATAGAAGTATAGGTTATCCCATATGTAAAACTCGGCATCATGAAAGAACTTCTTCTTCTGATGGGATGTCAAATCATGAGGTAGAACTCTGCAAGCTAAGAAGTTGACTATGTCGATGTACCACCGGATATCCTCCACTGTTAGGATGTACTCACCAGGAAATGTCTCCTTTATTTCTTCTCTTTGCCCTTCCTTAGCAGCTTCATTAGTGATTCTGGATAGGTGGTCAGCAACCACGTCCTCACACCCCTTCCAGTCTCTAATCTCTGAATCAAATTCTTGACAGAAATCCATCTGATTAGTCTCAGCTTCGAGTCTTTCTTGTTGAACAAATACCGAATCACTGCATGGTCTGTGTATACTATCATTTCAGCTCCAATAAAGTAAGATTCAAACTTTTCAAAGGCATAGATAACTACTAGCATCTCCTTCTCCGTAGTGGTGTAGTTGGATTGGGCCGGATCAAGGGTCTTGTTGGCGTAATATACAACTCAGAAGATTTTGTCCCTCTTTTGGCTCAAGGTTGCTCCAACAACCATATCGCTTGCATCACACATCAGCTCGAACGATTGAGACCAATCCGATGTGATCAATATTGGAGCGAAAACTAATGTATTCTTCAAGGTCTCAAACGCCTAGACACATGCATCATCAAACATAAAAATAATATATTTTTTCTAAAAGACGAGATAAAGCTTTTGAAATTTTTGAGAAATCGCAAATAAACATTTTATAAAATCCCGTATGGCCTAGAAAGCTTCGCACTGCCTTTTCATTTACTGGAGAGGGTAATCTCTCGATCGCGACTACCTTTGCCCTGTCTACTTCTAAACCTGCAACATAAATTTTATGGCCTAACACTATGCCATCTCTTACCATGAAGAGGCATTTCTCCCAGCTTAAGACCAAATTAGTGGCTTTACATCGCTACAACACTAGAGAAAGGTTATATAGACAGTGGTCGAAAGACGACCCAAAAACAGAGAAATCATCCATAAAAACCTCCATCACATTCTCTATAAGTCCACTAAATATTGTCATCATACAACGTTGGAATGTAGCAGGATTATTACATAACCCGAATGACATTCTACAAAAAGAAAATATTCCATAAGGGCATACATATGCAACATTCTCTTGGTCTTCTAGGGCAATCATTATCTGATTGTACCACGAATAACCATAAGAAGCTATAAAAACTCGTAACCTACTAATCTATCAAGCATTTGCTCCAACAAGGGGAGAGGGAAGTGGCCTTTATGAGTGATTGCATTTAATTTCCTATAGTCAATACATACCCACCAACCTGTTACTAACCTAGTAGCTATGACCTCATTATGTCACTTTTAACTATTTTAATGCCCCCTTTCTAAGGAACTACGTGAGTCGGACTAACAAATTTACTCTAAAAAATAGGAGAAACTATACCCGCGTCTAACTATCTGAGTACTTCTTTCCTAACTACTTCTTGCACCATCGAGTTTAATGTTGATTTTAAAACCTTGGTATATAGACTTCCTCCATTAAGATAATATGCATGCATGCAGTCGGGATAATCCTTTTTAAGTCATATATCGTCCAACCTATCGCTGAGTTATGTTTTCTCAACACTCTTAACAATTTTTCACATTCAGAATAAATGAGATATTATTACCAGTTACTTTTTCTCATCGTCAAGAAATTCATATTGTAGATGCTCCGATAATGGCTTCAGTTCAGGCCCGCTTACGCTTTCTTTTGGCTCTTCTTTCACTGCCTCTTTGCTTATATCTTCTTTCGTCAAACTATTCTTGGGTGTTTCCTATAGAGAATTCAATGCACTAAAATTTTCCGCAAGATCAAGGTTAGTAGCTGTCACACCCACCCTTGTAAAAACTTATTTTATACTAATTTTTAGCCTTACAAAACCTGTATATTATTTTTTTTTTTTTTTTTTTTGCAAAATTAATGATTTAGAATACTCCTTCAAGACCAAAATCTCACCTACATATATTTACATAGATTCAGATCGAGTACAAGGGTGTCACACTCCATTCAACACCATATTTACATAAATATACATATAAAAGTTCCTTAATTTGAACATGTCCAAAAAGATTATTAGAACACTAGCAAAAACATAGTGAGTCCAAGGTTTAGCCCCACAGGTCGTCATTCATATACACGAGGCTTCAAAACTTGCAGAAGCTCCAACAGCATGCCAGATCAGTCCACGAGCTCATGCGTAGTCAAACTCACCTACAATGCAAGAACTATGTGAGCTAAAACTCAGTAAGCAGAAATCATGCATGAGAAATGCATATATGATGGATGCAAGTTACAAAACCATTTCTTTCAACTATTTTCTCAAAAGGAATTATATTTGGTGGGAATTGGCTCTCGTCACTGTTACAAACCTCCCCAAAAATACCACTCATTGGCCATACTCGTGACTACCAAGGGTCCCTCCTCCCCCCTTATAGTCCACCCGAGATATCAGTGATGATTGGTACGACCAAACGGCTATCCTCCAGAGACTACCAGGGGTCCGCCTCCTGCCTGCCCCCGCAGTCCACCGGGAAGTCTACCTCTTCCCGTACCCATCATCATAAAGGTGCTGAAGTGGGAACCTCTTCCGCATGCACGCCTGTCACCGGAAGCATCCGAGAGACACCATGTATATATAATATGGAAAGTAACACTCTATGTGCCAGTGGTGACCAACCCCAAAACATTTTCAATTCCCAAAATTATGCTATTTTGACTTCTTTCATGTACATATGCAAATGATTGCAAATGCTAATGCTCATGATTGATATGCTCATAGGCAGAAGTATGTTCGTTTTCGTTAGTAGAACAAAACGCATTATATAGAGATAATCAGTTGAGCGTATCAAAAATAATAAGCACAAATATTATGTTCAAGCATTGTAGTTGAAGATGGATTTCTACTTACCTTTTCTCCGATAGCAATTATTGAAATTTCCTACTCGCACACGTCTGTAGTTAATCTATAATGACATGAAAGAATAGATATTAATTAGTCTAATGAAACTTAAAGTTTTAGTTTGATTAAAGTGCCATCTGGATGACATGATCTTAATTAATCTATATTTAGAAACACTATGTGTGTGTATGCCTAAGTACATAGCCTCAATTCTTTAGAAAAACTACATATGTAATAGGTGAATTTATACGTATACATACTAGCCACATAGTCCCAATTTATCCGTCCAGTGAAAATAGATTCATTTTATTTCCATTTCATATGTGAATGTGAATATTCCTTCAGTAAATTCATTATACAATCAAACTCTAAATTACCAAAATAAATAATAAAATTATATTTGTAACTCCATTCCTATGCATGGTACAACCTGGAGCTTCAAACTGGAGATGATTTATCTAATAAGAAAAGTACAAGATAATTTGTTCCCCACCTCCAACCATTTATCAAAAAAAAAAATAACTAGATTGCAATTCCGTTAGTTACTAAAGATAAAGTCATGAGATGACCAACAAATTCATAAATAAATTATTGATTAACTACTAAATCATCATATACCCTTAGTTCAAAAAAAGCCATGAAGTAAATAGAGTTTATTTAGATAGCAAAGTGCAGATGCAGTTATGATTAACTAATTTCTTAATTATGACACAAAATAATATGGTTTTTTTACCAAGCTTCCATTTCAAAGTCTGAACTCGGCCACTGTTTAAGAAATAATTGAGATTCAAGGATTGGTATCAAATGCTTATATTTATATATATTGAAGTTAATCCACCGCCTTTCCTATATCTTAACCCAGTGACTTTCTTTTTTTTTTTTATTTATTTATTATTATTATATCAATGACACCCTTTATACTTCTAACACTTCCACGTACTACTTAGTGGGTTCCACATTTTAAACTTATCATATGTAGTCTTAAATTTTGTAACATGTCCCAATATTTTAGACTAGGGGGTTCTTGACTACCAAAGTAAACATCTCCAAATTAGTCGCAAAAATATAAAATAACGTAATAAATATAAAAAAATTAATTACTATAAAACTATCACGCAGATAACACATAAAAATATGGAATGCATGAAATGCAAAAATTATATTGGCCAGTGAGTAGTGAGAGGCACGGGTATTACATCCTCCCCCCCTTATGAAATTTCGTCCCCGGAATTTACTTACTTGAAGAGTGCAGGATATTTAGCTCTCATTTCATCTTCTCTTTCCCAGGTAGCTTCTTCCACTGATTGATTTCTCCATAACACTTTGACTAACGAAATTTCTTTGTTTCTGAGTCATTTTACTTCCCTTAATAAAATCTGTATTGGTACTTCCTTATATCCCAAGTCTTCTTGTAGTTCTACAGGTTCACTGTTCAGGACATGAGACGGATTTGCAATATACTTCCCCAATACTAACACATGGAACACATTGTGTATTTGAGACATTGATGCTGGCAAATCAAGTCTGTAGGCAACATCACCAACTCTCTCAACAATAGGAAATGGACCAATATATCTCGGACTAAGTTTTCCTTTCTTACCGAACCGCACTATTCCCTTCATTGGTGCAACTTTCAGGAATACTAGATCTCCCACTGCAAACTCAAGTGCTCTCCTTCTCTTATCAGCATAGCTTTTCTGGCGACTCTGAGTCGTTTCATCCTTTCCCGAATTTGTGACACAGCTTCTGACATTTCCTGTATTATACTTGGACCTAAAAGTCTTCTTTCGCCAACCTCATCCCAATGTACCGGAGATCGACACTTCCTACCATATAGTGCTTCATAAGGGGCCATTCCTATAGTGGATTGATAACTGTTGTTGTAGGAAAATTCTATCAAAGGTAGAAATTTGCTCCATTGACCTTGGAAATCTAACGCACAACTCTGAGCATATCCTCTAAAGTCTGTATCGTTCTTTCTGATTGTCCGTCAGTTTGTGGATGATATGCAGTACTGAAAGACAATTGTGTTCCCAGTGCCTTGTGTAAACTCTTCTAGAAGGTAGACAGGAATCTTGAGTCTCTATCTGAAACAATGGATAATGGCACTCCGTGAAGTCTAACTATTTCCTGTATATATATCTGAGCATAACGATCCATGGAGTAAGTAGTACAGACCGGGAGAAAATGAGCCGATTTCGTGAGTCTGTCCACAATTACCCAGATAGCATCGTGACCCTTTATAGTTTTCGGCAATCCCACCACAAAATCCATTGTTATGTTCTCCCATTTCCATCCCGGAATCAGTAAGGGTTGTAAAGTTCCTGCCGGCCTTTGGTGTTCTGCTTTTACCTGTTGACAAGTCAAGCATTGTTCCACAACCTGAGCAATATCTTTCTTCATACCTGGCCACCAATACTACATCTTTAAGTCTCGATTCATTTTAGTAGCTCCTGGATGTACTGAGTATGGTGTCGAATGCGCCTCTGCCATAATATCTCTACGAATGCTATCTACATTTGGCACACATAACCAGTTTTTGAATCTTAAGACATCATTTTCTGGCAACTGAAAGTCTGATGGCATCCCTGAAGTGACATCTTTCTGTACTTTAACTAAATATTCATCTGCATTCTATCCTTGCTTAATGTTATCAAGTAGGATAGGCTGAAGGGTTAGAGCTGCTAGTCTTGCCTCCATTATTCCCAGTTGAACAATCTCAACATTCATTCTTTGCAAGTCTAGTAACTCTAGTCTTTAAATCAAAGCCATCAATGTACCTTGGGACGATTTTCTGCTTAAGGCATCAGCTACGACATTTGCTTTACCAGGATGATAGTTGATAACACAGTCATAGTCCTTCACGAGTTCTAACCATCTTCTCTGTCTCATATTCAACTCTTTCTGTGTGAAAAAGTATTTTAGGCTCTTGTGATCTGTATAGATCTCACATCGCTCCCCATATAGGTAATGTCTCCAGATTTTCAGTGCATATACTACTGTTGCAAGCTCCAAGTCATGAATAGGGTAGTTCTTCTCATACTCCTTCAGTTGTCTGGATGTATATGCTATTACTTTGCTGTTCTGCATGAACACACACCCTAAACCATTCTTCGAAGCATCACTGTATACCACAAAGCCTCCAGTCTCCGTTGGTATTGAGAGGATCGGCGCTGAGGTTAACCTTTTCTTCAGTTCTTGAAAACTCTGCTCACAAGCCTCTGTCCACTTGAATGTTACACTCTTTCTAGTCAGCTGTGTTAAGGGAGATGCAATTTTCGAGAACCCTTCTACGAACCTGCGGTAATACCCAGCCAACCCAAGAAAACTACGTACCTCTGAAGAGTTTGTAGGTTGTGGCCAATTGTTAATTGCTTCAACTTTACTTGGATCAACTGAAATTCCTTCTCCTGACACGACATGCCCTAGAAATATTACTCGATCCAACCAGAACTCACATTTCTTAAACTTAGCATACAATCGTTTCTCCTTTAGAACATCTAAAACCTTTCTCAAATGCACAACATTCTCTGCTTCATTCTTGGAGTAGATTAGGATATCATCAATAAACACGATAACGAACTTATCCAAAAAGTCTTTGAATGCCCGATTCATCATATCCATGAAAGCTGCTGGGGCATTTGTCAAACCGAATGGCATCACCAAAAACTCATAGTGCCCGTATCTTGTACTGAATGCCCTTTTTGGAATATCTTCCTATTTAATTTTCAGTTGATGATAACCTGAACGCAAGTCAATCTTGGAGAATATGGCAGCTCCCTGGAGTTGATCAAACAAATCATCAATCCTGGGTAAGGTATTTGTTCTTTATCGTAACCTTGTTCAGTTCTCTGTAATCTATGCACATCCTCAAGGTACCATCTTTCTTCTTGACAAACAAAACCGGTGCACCCCATGGTGAAAAGCTAGGTCTGATGAAACCCTTGTCTAGTAAATCCTGTAGCTGCATCTTCAATTCTTTCAACTCTGTTGGCGCCATTCTGTATGGTGACTTCGATATAGGAGCAGTCCCTGGATATACGTCAATTACAAACTCTATTTCTCTGTCTGGGGGTAATCCTAAAAATACTTCAGGATATTCTTGCACCACCGCTACCTCCTCAATAGTCGGACAATGTTTCTCTTCTATACTCATAACACTTACTAGGTAGCCTTCACAACCACTTTCCAATAACCGTTGCGCTTTCACAGCTGATATCGTGTGATATTTGAACCTTTTTCTTATTCCCATAAAAACAAAAGATGTGTCACCAGGCGGCTGAAACGTGATTATCTTGTTCTGATAATCTATTGTAGCACCATATTTCAATAGCCAATCCATTCCCAAAATCACATCATAATCATTCATATCTAGTATGATCAGATCGGCATAAAGTTCTCTTCCTTCAATAGAGATAACACATGCTCGCAGAATCTGGTTAGTTTGTTTTGGCTCTCCGGAGGGGACTACTACATTGTAACTAACGTCTGCTATATCAGGTTTCCTACCCAGCCTCTTCACATACTCAGTGGATGCAAATGAATGTGTGGCTCCAGAATCAAATAATGCAAATGCAATCGTATCACAAATAGGCACTTTACCTGTTACTACAGATGTATTTGCTTCTGCTTCCTCCGTGGTCATGGTAAAGACTCTAGCTGGCGCTTCTTTTGTGTAGCAGGGTTGGAGTTCTCTAGACAAACCGTGGAAAGGTGTCCTGCTTTTCCGCATTTAAAGCAAGTCCGGTGCTCTGCAAAGCACTTTCCACTATGCGAACCTCCACATGTGGGACATGTAGGTTGTGTAACTGGTGGTTTTCCTTGTTCACCCTTTCGGCGCTTGTTCTGATCCCATGATTGTTGTCCTAGTTTTGGTTGAGAACCCGGCCTTGGACCTTGCACTTGTAGCGGCCTTTTCTTTCCATCTCCTACAAAAAGAGGTCCTTGTCTTTGTATAAACTGACGCCTAACCTCCTGAGCACGCTTAATTTTCATTTCAGCTTGTTCGGCAATCAACACGTGCTCGACAACTTGTGAATAAGTTACTCCATGTATACCAGCCATACACACATCCCTATATAGCTCTGGCCTTAGACCTTCTAGAAATATCTCTACTTTCAATGCATCAGTACTAACCATGTGCTCCGCAAACCTAGAGAGTTGCTCGAACTTAGCGATGTAGTCCATGACATCCATTGCCCCTTGCCTCAACTGTATGAACTCGTTCATTTTCATTACTCGAACTGGGGCAGTGAAATACTTGTTTCTAAAAAGTTCTTTGAACCTGTCCCATGTTATTGTCGCCACATCCTCAATAGTTTTCATTGTGTCCCACCAGTGTCCTGCACTTCCACGTAACATGAACGATGCGCACAGTACCTTTTCCCCCTCAAGGACTTTACTATATAAAAATATATTCTCTATAGTTCTAAGCCAATCCTCTGCATCAGTGGGATCCGTTGCACTCTCAAATGTTGGTGGGCTAAACTTTCTAAACCTCTCTCCGATAACTTCTAAGTATTCAGCTCGAGGTTGTGGTTGATTCATGCCATTTCCTGATTGTCCACCCACACCCCTTTGTTGGATAAATTGTTGAATCTGTTGCGACTGTTGTTCTAGTAATCCTGCCAACCGAGCCACAATCGCTTCTAAACCAACACCCACTGCTGGTGCATTCGGTCCTTGATCGTTACTTCCTTCAACACCTTCTTCTGTAACGATCTCCATGATCTCTTTCTAGTTTTATTGTCCCTCTTTCACAGGCCAATATGATTCATGAAATAATGAATGCAAATTAAGAATAAGTAAAACTTACTGGCATGTCTGCGCTTCAGAAGTTCTGAGCTCATGTATATGAACTGTCTACAGGGCACAATCGGGGCTCTGATACCACTCTGTCACACCCACCCTTGTAAAAATTTATTTTATACTAATTTTTAGCCTTACAAAACCTGTATTTTATTAATTTTTTTTTTTTTTTTTTTTTGGCAAAATTAACGATTTAGAATACTCCTTAAAGACCAAAATCTCACCTACATATATTTACATAGATTCAGATCGAGTACAAGGGTGTCACACTCCATTCAACACCATATTTACAGAAATATACATATAAAAGTTCCTTAATTTGAACATGTCCAAAAAGATTATTAGAACACTCGCAAAAACATAGTGAGTCCAAGGTTTAGCCCCACAGGTCGTCATTCATATACACGAGGCTTCAAAACTTGCAGAAGCTCCAACAGCATGCCAGATCAGTCCACGAGCTCATGCGTAGTCAAACTCACCTACAATGCAAGAACTATGTGAGCTAAAACTCAGTAAGCAGAAATCATGCATGAGAAATGCATATATGATGGATGCAAGTTACAAAACCATTTCTTTCAACTATTTTCTCAAAAGGAATCATATTTGGTGGGAATTGTCTCTCGTAACTGTCACAAACCTCCCCAAAAATACCACTCATTGGCCATATTCGTGACTACCAAGGGTCCCTCCTCCCCCCTTATACTCCACCCGAGATATCAGTGATGATTGGTACGACCAAGCGGCTATCCTCCAGAGACTACCAGGGGTCCGCCTCCTGCCTGCCCCCGCAGTCCACCGGGAAGTCTACCTCTTCCCGTACCCATCATCATAAAGGTGCTGAAGTGGAAACCTCTTCCGCAAGCACGCCTGTCACCTGAAGCTCCCGAGAGACAGCATGTATATATAATATGGAAAGTAACACTCCATGTGCCAGCGGTGACCAACCCCAAAACATTTTCAATTCCCAAAATTATGCTATTTTGCTTCTTTCATGTACATATGCAAATGATTGCAGATGCTAATGCTCATGATTGATATGCTCATAGGCAGAAGTATGTTCGTTTTCGTTAGCAGAACAAAACGCATTATATAGAGATAATCAGTTGAGCGTATCACAAATAATAAACACAAATATTATGTTCAAGCATTGTAGTTGAAGATGGATTTCTACTTACCTTTTCTCCGATAGCAATTATTGAAATTTCCTACTCGCACACGTCTGTAGTTAATCTATAATGACATGAAAGAATAGATATTAATTAGTCTAATGAAACTTAAAGTTTTAGTTTGATTAAAGTGCCATCTGGATGACATGATCTTAATTAATCTATATTTAGAAACACTATGTGTGTGTATGCCTAGGTACATAGCCTCAATTCTTTAGACAAACTACATATGTAATAGGTGAATTTATACGTATACATACTAGCCACGTAGTCCCAATTTATCCGTCCAGTGAAAATAGATTCATTTTATTTCCAATTCATATGTGAATGTGAATATTCCTTCAGTAAAGTCATTATACAATCAAACTCTAAACTACCAAAATAAATAATAAAATTATATTTGTAACTCCATTCCTATGCATGGTACAACCTGGAGCTTCAAACTGGAGATGATTTATCGAATAAGAAAAGTACAAGATAATTGTTCCCCACCTCCAACCATTTATCAAAAAAAAAAAAAAAATAACTAGATTGCAATTCCGTTAGTTACTAAAGATAAAGTCATGAGATGACCAACAAATTCATAAATAAATTATTGATTAACTACTAAATCATCCTATACCCTTAGTTCAATAAAAGCCATGAAGTAAATAAACTTTATTTAGATAAGTGCAGATGCAGTTATGATTAACTAATTTCTTAATTATGACACTGTTAATGCGCAATCCGGAAAACACCCAATCAAACAGTAATTAATGCAAAAGGAATGTAAAAACACACAATATACGTGGTTCGATCCGGAGATCTACGTCCACGGGCAGAAAACGGCAATCGCCGAGGTGTTTCTTTCACTTGATTATTGAGTTTACAAGGAGTACTGCAGAATACAAAATCCGAACCCTAATTCAGAGTTCTTTTCCTCTATTTATACTACTAAACCCAAACCCTAACTAAATCCCTATAATCTTGCCTCCCAAATCTGCATGGCAGTTGGGAAAAGATCATGACAGTTGGGATTTACGTGACAGATTCGCATTCGCTGGGCCGAATGCGTGTTGCTGGGCCTGTTGGGCCTGGGCCTTCGCGGTTGCTGGCATGCTCGTTGAACTGGGGAGTGGGCTCAGGATTAACCCGACCCGAGATAACCCGGCCCGAGGTAACCGGGTCATCCCTATCAGATGCCCCCCCCCCAGCCGAAGCGAGGTAGGAGCTTCGGTTGTCCCCGGGGTGGAACTGTAAGCAAGAAGACCGGGGTCACTGGCAAGCCGAAGTGTTTATGTGTGACGGAGTGGTCCGCGTTCTTAGGACCTGGCGGAGCAGTCACTGGACACAGTACCGAGTTGGGCCGAGGTATCTGGGGCCTATAATGTAATATCAAATTTCCCAGAAGCGAAAAACGCGTTGTAGGTACATTACAGTTTAGCCGAGGTGGATGAGGCACCGGATTGAGTAATTTGGCCGAAATGGTTGGGGCACCGGAGTGTGTTAGTATGGCGAGGTGGAAAGTACACCGGAGTGTATCTTGAATCTTCCTGAAGAAGGGTGAGGCTGATGCGATGGGCGGCGCCATAATGAGAGAGAGACGTGATTTGACACGCTCTGCGAGTTCTAAGACAGCTGTTCCCCACGCGCCTCGGTAACTGCAAAGCGCGTGAGAAGCACGCATGAATCCTCATCACTGAATTTGAATAGGCTGCATCAGAACCGTCGGTGTTTTGCATTTATATAAGGAATAACTGCACAGTAACTTTTCATCTTCTCTATTGCGATTCATCTGTTATAGAAAGCGGGAAAAAGAGGAACCTTGCGTTTGTGATTCATCAGAGATAAAAAATTTCTCAATTCCATCCTTTCGAATTCAAATCAAGTAAGTATGTCATCCTCTTCATCTGCTTCATCTTCTACCCCTTCTTCGGCCTCGGTCAGAATAGTTGGAGATGCGGACACTCCGTTAGATGTCCCCCCCATATCGTATATCTTTCCGGAGAAGGATGCCATAAGAACCATAGAGAGAGTCGATGGTGTAGAGTGTAATACCCGGACGATATCGTTTTACGAATGTCCGGCGGTTGGTCTTGAGGTGTCCTCCATAGGGTTACGGATGTCGCGGGGGCAGCTCGAGAAGGAACTGCCATCATTTTATCTTCCATTTGACCTTGAGTACATAATTCCGACTCCCGAGGATAGGGCCTGTTGCCCACCGCAGGGGTTTATGACCGTATATATTGACCCCCTTAGAGTAGGGTTGAGGTTGCCGTTGTGGGGTATAGTCGTAGAGTTGTTGAGATACTACGGCATTGCCCTCTGCCAGTTAGCACCGAACGCGGTGAGGCGATTGGTAGGTTTTACTGTAGTTAGTAAAATGGCCGGGGTAGAACCAACGGTAGAACTTTTTAGGTTTTTCTACCAGCTTAAGAACTTCGGGAAGTCTAAGGGATGGTACTCCTTTAGTCCTCGAGCCCGCGGAGGGTTCAAGGTTCAAAACTCGAGCAAAGTAGAGGGGTGGAAGGAGAGGTTCATGTTTGTTAGGAATAAAATAGCCCTCCCGAAGTGGAGGAGTGACGAGGTGCAGGATTCCGCTCCTGTGGAGAATCCGGGGGCCGAAATGAGGCACATATTCCTGCAAGTGGGGACTTTCCAAACCCTCTGTTCCGAGGAGGAACTGGAGAAAGCTGGGCTTAGCCCATATTATTCAGGAAACGGAGATGCCGAAGAGGGTAGGGGTCTTTTGTCCTGTTACTCAATTTTGCCTTTTTGCGCAGAACTGACCCTAGATATATATATATTTGTAGTGGGACGCTTCGGAAAGCAGCCAGCATCAGGAAGCCCTACAGCGTCGGCGGCGGCCAAGAAGAAGGGGAAAGCCACCGAGGTGACTCCCCGAGAGAAGACGCCACAGAGTGCTCGACCGTCAACGGGGTCGGAGGAGAGGGCGATGCCGGCGGGGTCTCCGGTGTTATCAAAGAAGAGGCCGGAGCCTACTGGGGCTCCGCAAGCACCATCCAAAAGACCCCGGGTTGGGGCAAGTACCGAGGTAATATTAAGAACGCTTGATCAGTAGTTTAACGTACACGAGGTGTGTATCAGAGGCCTAACCCGCTGTTTCGTTGTGTTTTAACTGTTTCAGGGGGAGCAGGTGATCCCCAGCTTGCTGGGGTTCGACAGCGCGGATGCAGAGAAGATTCTTCGGCTGGCCAAAGGGATAATTGATGTCGGCCTGAAGAATGAGATAGAGGCCAAGGAGGGGCTAGCTGCAACGGCGCGAGAGCTTCGTGCTAAAAATGACAGGCTGTCTTACGACTTGACCCAGGCCCGCAAGAGGGCTGCCGTGGTGGAGTCCGAGGTGGCGCGCCTGCGCAGCATAGAAGCGGAGAATCACGGCCTCCGCGGCGAGCTGATGCAACTGCGGGCCGAGATGGAGGCGAGGGAGGCAGCTATTGTTGGAGGGCAGGGAGCCGTGCTGAGGGCCTTCACCGAGAAGCTGCTACACTCCAGCACATTCCTTGATTTCCAGACAAGGTTTGTGGCAATAGGGGACAAAGCCACTCGGGCCATGGTGCTGGAAGAGGTGAAAGAGGTGTACCCGGACGTGGACATCCATCGTCCAGAATTCGGGTATGATCCCGAGGCGACGGCCGAGGTGGAGAAGGCCTATTACGCCGCGCTGGCAGAGCTTCCGGAGTGGCCCCTGGTGAACGCACTCGGGGGGAAGAGGCAGCTTCTGACTGCCGCAGAAGTGGCCAACTGCATAGTGGACCAAGATGAAGAATTTTTGGCCTTCTGCCGCGGTGAACTGGCCCCGGCGCCCCAAAACACCGAGCCCCTCCCTCCGACTGAAGCCGAAGTCCCCGCTGAAACCGAGGCTGTCGTTGCGGCCGAGGGGGGAAATACCGAAGTGCCTGAGGGCCAGCAAGAAGAGCTGCCCGAAGAAACAGAGGCAATTGAGCGGGAGGTCAGTAGATCCCCGCAAATTTAAATTTGTAAATTTGTAGAATTGATAGGAATGATGTAATTGAACCGTTGTATTCCGACAATGTGAAATACAATTTCCTCTTTTCGGACCCTTGCAATCTTTTCATTTTCGTAATCCATTGTGTGTTGCCGAACTGTATCAACTCTTATATGTTTGAGAGTAATTCTGTTTGATTCTTACCAACTGTCTAGAACACCGCGGAGCTGCACGAGACAATAAAGAAGTTAATGAAATCACTTGAGTGGTTCCGCGGAGAGAAGAACCGTCTGGAGATGCGAGTAATGCCGAAGCTGAAGAAGCAGATAGCCTCGGTGGAGGAGAAGGTGGTCGAGGCCAATGAGAGGGCCAAAGACTTCGAGATGAAGTATCGAGCCACAGCTGCCGAGATGAGCCGTGTCCGTGTTCACCATAAGGAATATGAACGAATTTTGTCCGAGTTCGGTCTTCTAACTTTTGAAGAAGTAGAAGAGCGGACCGTTGAAATCCAAGGTGATATCGCGGCGCTGATGTCAGGGAGCTCGGTAGAGTCCGCGGAGCTGGTGAGGAAAAGAGAAACCCTGGAACTATTGCTCAGCATGTATGAAGGGCTAAAGGGCCGAATCAGGCGAAGGCCTACTGCTGAGGAGTTTATTGCGAGCACTAGTCAGGACCGAAGTACTCAGAGAGCTCCTCGGAAGGATAAGAAGTCCAAAGGCCAGAAAAAGCCCTCCGTGCAGAGCAAAGGCATAGTCATTAGGGAGCCAGTCCCGACGACCACGATTGAAGAGCCCCCGGCGGTTGCCGAGAAGATAGTCGAGGAGCTAACTCAAGAGATTGAGGCGATGGTCCCGGAGGAGTGGGACCCTGAGCTATGGGCTCAAACCCCGAGGTCCTCGTCACAACGAGCTAGCAGAGAACGGCCCAGAGGTCAAGCTCCTAGGCCAGCGCCTAGAGAAAGTTCTCGGCGAAGGGAACCGCGAAGGGATGAGCGAGCCAGAGCCCAAGAGGGTGATAGAGCCGGAGCCCGAGGTCAAAGATCTTCAAGGTCCCGGGGGACTCAACACAGACCGGGGAGCGGGTCCCAGCGCCGGAGCGCGCAGTATTGGCTCGGGGGCCATAGATAGTAGGTTTATTTGTTGTTTGTTTGTTGTTTTTTTTTTTTTTTTTTTCGGAGTTTTGTGTAAAAGACCATATGATATGCAATATTTGGAAAATAGTAATAAAGTTGTTATAATGAGAGTAACGTGTTACAAATCATCTGTATTGGGTGTTCGGGAACACGATACAAAATATCTTAACTGTTTAAGTAGGTGTTCGGGAACACGGTATGGAATAATCCACTTCTCCCCGAGCGGATCTGGCGGGAGCAAAAACTCCCCGGACGGATCGGGCGGGAGTTATCATTTCTCCGGTTAAACAGACGAGAAAGTGGTGTTAGTCCGGGGACTAAGGTGCGAACCCCCTCGGACGGACCGAGAGAAGGGTGTAATTGTCCGGAGACTAAAAATGATAGTATGTTTGTGTTAGGGCGTCCCCGTAACACAGAGAATAACTCAGTAAGTTATGCCAGCAAAGAATTTCATTCAATGATAAGTGCCGGGGCAAATTCAAAAGTACAAAGAAGAATAACAACTACAAAGGAAATTAAAAGAAAAATAGTGCTTGCGATGTGACCTTTACAGGTAGAAGCGTCTCAAGTTTGTGACGTGCCAACTTCGGGGGATGGGGGTCCCATTGAGATGTTCAAGCTGATAAGAGCCGGAGTCGTGCGTGGCAGTGACTCGGTAAGGGCCTTCCCATGAAGCATGCAGTTTGCCCTCGGGGGCAGCTTTGCTGGCCGAGTTGAGTCGGAGAACTAAGTCCCCGACATTGAACTGAGTACCTCGGACCCGGAGGTTATAGTACTGGGCAGCTCGCTGTTTGCACTTAGCCTGCTGAACGAACGCTTGTTCCCGGCGGTTCTCAAGTTCATCCAAATTTGCACGAAGTGCCTCTTCATTATCATCCGGAACTAATGTGAGTAAGCGAGGACTCGGCACATTGATTTCAGCGGGAATAACGGCTTCGGATCCGTAGGTGAGGCTGTAAGGAGTCTCCCCGGTGGAGGTGTGCGGCGTTGTGCGAATAGCCCATAAGACCTGTGGCAGGTTTTCGGCCCATAGACCTTTGGCACTATCCAGTCGTTTCTTTATTCCCGTAAGAAGGGTCCGGTTGGTGACCTCAACCTGCCCGTTCGCTTGAGGGTGGGCAACCGAAGTGAAAATCTGTTTGATGTGGAGTTCTTTACACCATGAGCGGAATGGATCATTGGCAAACTGCTTACCGTTGTCCGAGATAATAGTGCTCGGGATGCCGAAGCGGCAAACTATATTGCGCCAGACAAATTTCAAAATATTCTGTCCGGTGATAGCCGTAAGTGGTTCGGCTTCGACCCACTTAGTGAAGTAGTCCACGGCGACGACAAGGAATTTCAGTCCTCCCGGAGCAACAGGGAATGGTCCTACAATATCGATACCCCACTGAATGAAAGGCCATGCACCTTGGATTCCGGAGAGTTCAGTCTGCGGCAAATGCTTTACCCGGGAATGTAGTTGACACTTGCTGCATTTAGTCACTAGATCGTGAGCATCGTTAAATAGGGTTGGCCAATAGTAACCCCAGCGGAGAACTTTCTTGGCTAGAGTTCGGGAACCGATATGGCTTGCACAGGCCCCTTCATGAACCTCTCGCAGAACTTGTATGGCCTCGGCAGGGGCGAGGCACCGGAGGCTCGGTTGTAGGTACGATTGTCGATATAGAACTCCATTATGAAGGGAGTATTTGGGGGCTTTGAGCACAACTTGCCGAGCTCGTAGCTTGTCAGTGGGCAGAGTCCCATCTCGAAGGTACTGAATGATCGGAGTCATCCAGTTCGGATCGCTGTCGGTCAATACAGAAACTGTAGCCTTATGAATTGACGGATGGAAGAGGTCTTCGACCATGATATCCGGGGATATATTTGTTTGGACCGCGGAGGCCAGCTTGCTGAGTGCGTCTGCCCTGGAGTTCTGGGTCCGCGGGATTTTCTGTATAATAACTGTATCAAAAGTTGAGATGAGCTTAAGCGCTAGAGTGTGGTACCTGACCATGGTTTCTTCCCTGGCGACATAAGTCCCCTGAATCTGCTTAGACACGATCTCGGAGTCCGTGAAGAGCTCTAGGTGACGAACACCTAGAGATTGAGCGAGCCGGAGTCCGGCGAGGACTGCCTCGTACTCCGCTACATTGTTGGTTACCTTAAACTTGTACCTTATGACATATTTAAACTCAGCCTCCTCGGGGTCGATGAGGAGTAGTCCGGCGCCACTTCCTCGGACCGTGGATGCGCCGTCCACAAATAGCTGCCACTTCCGAGATGAAGGGGCGAGTGTGTCGTGGTGCTGTGCATCTTTGTCTGCGGGGGTCTCATGACTGTCCACCGGAGCTTCGGCCAGGAAATCAGCGAGGGCTTGACCCTTGATGGCTCGGCGGGGAAGGAACTGGATGTCATATTCTCCCAACTCGATGGCCCATTTGGCGAGGCGCCCAGACACCTCGGGTTTTACAAGGATCTGGCGTACAGGATGATTTGTCAAGACTCGTATTTCGCGTCCCTGGAAGTATGATCGGAGGCGCCGAGCTGCCATAACGAGGGCCAAGGCGGTTTTTTCAAGCTCGGAGTATCGCGTCTCTGCTCCATGAAGTACCCGGCTGGCAAAATATACGGGGTGCTGAACCCCGTCCACTTCTCGCACAAGAGCGGCGCTAACAGCCTCCTCGGCGGAAGCCAGATATACGTACAACGGCTCTCCGGGGAGAGGAACTGACAAGGTGGGCAGCTGCTGTATATGTCGTTTCAAGGCCTCGAAGGCCTCAGTACATTCTGGAGTCCACTCAAAGGATTTCGCTTGTCTAAGGATCATAAAAAATGGTAGTTGGCGCTCCGCTGCCTTTGATAAAAATCTGTTTAAAGCTGCTAGGCCACCTGTAAGGCGTTGAACATCCCTGAATGTCTTTGGTGGCTGTAGGTCTAACACATCGCGAAGCTTAGCCGGGTTGGCTTGTAGGCCGCTTTGTGATACCATGTATCCGAGAAACTTCCCGGAGCCAACACCGAAAGTGCATTTTGTAGGGTTGAGGCGTAAATTATAGCGCCGCAGAGTGCGCAGGGTTTCGGCGATGTCCTGCACGCATGAAGGATGAGAGGAGCTTTTGATGACCAAGTCATCGACGTAAACCTCAACATTGCGACCTATCTGGTCATGGAAGACGGAGTCCATTAGACGCTGGTAGGTGGCTCTGGCATTCTTGAGCCCAAAGGGCAGTTTCTTGAAAGCGTAGCACCCGAAGGCAGTGATAAACGCTGTTTTGACGGCATCCCGTGGGTCCATAAAGATCTGATGATAGCCTTTATACAGATCTAAGAAACAAAGTGCCACGTACCCCGTAATGGCCTCGGCCTTTTGGTCGATAGAGGGTAGAGGATAGCAGTCCTTCGGACAGTGCTTGTTGAGGTCGGAGAAATCGACACACATCCGCCAGGCCCCACTGGTTTTTGTAACCATTACCGGATTGGATAACCAAGAGGGGTAGAATACCTCGAATAAGATGTCCGCGTCCAGGAGTTGTTTTACCTCAACTCGAATGGCCTCATTTCGCTCCGGGGCAAATTTTCTCTGTTTCTGTTGGATGGGCTTGACACTAGGATCGATATTTAGCTTGTGGGTAATCACCTCGGGAGAGACTCCGGGCATATCCAAAGGAGACCATGCGAAAACATCGGAATACTCCCGCAGGGTCTGAATAATGGCCTGATGTAGCCATGGCACATCCACGGCTCCTACTGTTACTGTCTGCTCCGGCTTAGACGGATCTAGCGGGATTTGGACAGTGGCATCTCCCAGTGGGGTACAGTCCCGGGGTTCCAGGACCTGTGATGTTACCTGAAGTTGCTGTTTGGGCGGAACCTTGGCAGTCTTTTTGAGTGCCACGTACATGCACTCTTTTGAAATCCGTTGGCTCCCGCGGACGGTTTCTTCACCATGCGAGGTGGGGAACTTCAGCGCGAGGTGATACGTGGAGCATATGGCTTTTGCCGGGGTGAGCCAGTCCCGGCCTAATATCATGTTATATGGTGATGGGGAATTCACCACATAGAAATCCACGAAGATTGTTTTCACCTTCGGATAAGTTCCCAACGACGCTGGGAGGGTGAGGATACCTTCTGGCCGAACTTCACCCTGGGTGAAAGTCTGTAGTGGCCCGGGGGCCGGTTTGAGTTGATCTCGGGAAATCCCCATCCTCTCGAAACAGTCCGCAAATATGATGCTCACTGCGGCCCCATTGTCTACGAAGACCCGCCGTACTGTTATGTTAGCTACAGTCATGTCGATGACAATAGCGTCAGTGTGGGGTGTTATCTCGGGGACCGGATCCTTATCCGTGAAGCTGACAGTCTCGGACTGATGGAGACGTTTGTGACGTGGCTCCTCGGGTGGAGGACGTCGAGCTTCTGCTTTCAAAGCATGTCGCGAAGCCCCGGTGGGTAGGGCTCCGTATATCACGTTTATCACGTGAGGGGGTGCGTCGTCCCGGGGTCCTCCCGGAGGAGGAGGAGGTAGAAGTTGGAGATGTGGCGGCTGGCGATTGCCGGAATCTTGTCGTGCATGATTATTGGGCCCCTGCCGATTATTCTGCCAATGCGGCCGATTTTGTTGAGTATCTCGGTCATGGTAACCTCCTCGGGTATGAAACGAGCCTCCATTATGGTTTGCCCGAGGTCGGTCGCCAGTTCGTGCGACGTATTGCCGCAAGAATCCTTTCTTGAGACATTCCTCAATCTCCTTGCCGAGCTCTCGACACTCATCCGTTTCGTGTCCATGATCTCGGTGGTACTCACACCATTTGCCACGATTTCTCTTTTCAGGAGGCGCAGTCATCCGTGGACAAGGTCGGAAGTCGTTTTTGTGGAGTGAAAGAATTTCAGCCCGTGACTTCGTCAGCGGGGTCAATTGCGGAATTTCACTCCGGGATTCTGAGCGCCCCGTTGTCAGACGGGAAAATGCACTAGCTCGGGTGCTAGGCCCAGTTTGGGCTTTGTCGGCCTGCCTCTTGGCCGCGTGCTTTTCACGCTTCTGACGAGTCTGCTCCTCAGCCTTCGCAAATTTACACACTGTTTGGAACAGTGCTCGAGTTGTGACCGGTGTGTTCCGAGCTAACTCGGTGTGCAGCGCTCCGGGACGGAGTCCATTCATGAAGGCGCCGATGGCCACATTGTCGGGGCAGTCTCCCACCTTGAGACTTACCGTTGTGAAACGGTCCAGAAATTGAGTAACGGATTCACCGTCCCGTTGTTCCATAGTCATGACGTCGGCCATGGTGGCCGCGGGCTTCACCCGGGCTTCAAATCTTGCCCAAAAGTGCTCGGCAAGTTCTCTGAACGAGGATATGCTGTTTCGCGGGAGAGAATCAAACCATACCCGAGCTTCATCCTGTAAATACTCCGGGAAAATCCTGCAGTACTGCAGAGATGTGATGTTGTCATGACTAAGCATGCTGTGCCTAAAAGCACCCAGAAAATTGGCCGGATCTCCAGTGCCATTGTAAGGAGGTATGGCTGGCCGTTTAAACCCTTCGGGAAGGGAAGTGTCCATGATTGCCTGGGAGAACGGTGTGATGATCTCTCCATTGGCATCCATGCCCAGGATCCTATCCAGTTCAACATTGCGTTGAACTCGTTCGTACTCTTGAAGGTCCAGAGTATGAGCATTTGCATAGCGAACTCTTTTAGCCGCATTAAGTGGGCGGCGGCGATCCACATCGGTGGGTTCCTCGTTGTGAGGTCGTGATCTATTTGAACTCCCAAGGTCCTCGGAAGAACCGGGTCGTTCCCTTCGTCGATCCTGATGTCCTCGGTATCCAGGGTTCCGCTGACCACGGGGACGGGGTAGAGGCACACCAGAATCGTCATTGTGGTTAGCGGGCTCTGCGACAGGCTCCGATGGATGTAGGCGGTTGGCTGCCCAATCTTGGAGAACATGTGCATGTTCTTCTAGGAAAGCCTGGAGCAATTCGGGAGTAATTTGGACGTTTACCGGTGGTTGAGCGGCAGCAATATTTGGGTTCTGCTGATCCTGAGGGGGTGGAGGGTTTTGATTACCCTGATGAGCGGAAGCGCTTCTTGCCGGCGATTGTCTCGGAGGCGCCACTTGATCCACGGGTGGATCCTGGTTAGATTGATCTCCGCGGCGGGATTGGTTCTGACGGGTTGTCACCATGATTTCAGAAGGCAATGGTATTACTGAATGCGATCTTATCGTTCCCACAGACGGCGCCAATTTGTTAATGCGCAATCCGGAAAACACCCAATCAAACAGTAATTAATGCAAAAGGAATGTAAAAACACACAATATACGTGGTTCGATCCGGAGATCTACGTCCACGGGCAGAAAACGGCAATCGCCGAGGTGTTTCTTTCACTTGATTATTGAGTTTACAAGGAGTACTGCAGAATACAAAATCCGAACCCTAATTCAGAGTTCTCTTCCTCTATTTATACTACTAAACCCAAACCCTAACTAAATCCCTATAATCTTGCCTCCCAAATCTGCATGGCAGTTGGGAAAAGATCATGACAGTTGGGATTTACGTGACAGATTCGCATTCGCTGGGCCGAATGCGTGTTGCTGGGCCTGTTGGGCCTGGGCCTTCGCGGTTGCTGGCATGCTCGTTGAACTGGGGAGTGGGCTCAGGATTAACCCGACCCGAGATAACCCGGCCCGAGGTAACCGGGTCATCCCTATCAATAATCTATGCAAACATAATGTAAAAACACACAAGAATTACGTGGTTCGATCCGGAGATCTACGTCCACGGGCAGAAAACGGCAATCGCCGGAGTGTTTCTTTTACTAGAATGTTGAGTTTACACGGAGTAATTTAGAATACGGAATTCGAACCCTTAATCAGAGTTCTTTCCTCCTATTTATACTATCAAATCAAAACCCTAATTGACCCTGCTGGGCCTACGCATGTTGGGCCGGTCGGTGGGCTCAGGCATTAACCCGACCCGGGAGCGAGGTAGGAGCTTCGGTTGTCACCGGGGTGGAAGAAGGACCGGGGTCGCTGGCGGGCCGAAGTGTTTACGGAGGACCGAGTTTAGCCGCGTCGCTGGGACTCTGCGGAGTGATTGGCGGACGCAGCGCCGAGCTAGGTCGAGGTGCACGGGGCATGTAGTGAGACACCGAACTTCTCAAAAGCGAAAAACGCGATGTGACAACGTGGCCGAGGTGGAGGGTACACCGGGGTGATTACTCTGACCAAAATGGAAAGGACACCAAAGTGTAGTAGTTTAATCGTCCGGAGACGAGATGCAAATCTCCCCGGACGGATCGGGGAAAAGATTTAATCGTCCGGAGACGAGATGCAAATCTCCCCGGACGGATCGGGGGAGAGATTTAATTGTCCGGAGACGGAGGTTTAATTGTCCGGAGACGAGACGCGAATCTCCCCGGGCGGATCGGGGGAGAGATTTAATTGTCCGGAGACGAGACGCGAATCTCCCCGGACGGATCGGGGGAGAAATTTAATTGTCCGGAGACGGAGGTTTAATTGTCCGGAGACGAGACGCGAATCTCCCCGGACGAATCGGGGGAGAAATTTAATTGTCCGGAGACGGAATGCAAATCTCCCCGGACGGATCGGGGGAGAGATTTAATTGTCCGGAGACGGAATGCAAATCTCCCCGGACGGATCGGGGGAGAGATTTAATTGTCCGGAGACGGAATGCAAATCTCCCCGGACGGATCGGGGGAGAGATTTAATTGTCCGGAGACGAGATGCAAATCTCCCCGGACGGATCGGGGGAGAGATTTAATTGTCCGGAGACGGAATGCAAATCTCCCCGGACGGATCGGGGGAGAGATTTAATTGTCCGGAGACGAGATGCAAATCTCCCCGGACGGATCGGGGGAGAGATTTAATTGGTGTTTGGGAAATGATTATGACACGGCCGTGTTCTAAGGCTGACACGGCCGCGTTGCTGTTGAACCAAAAACCGGTTCCTAAGCACGATTTTGACACGGCCGTGTCGTTTGCGTGACACGGCCGTGTTGTTGTTTGAACCAAAAATTGGTTCTTAAGCCCGATTTTGACACGACCGTGTCGTTTGTGTGACACGGCCGTGTTGCAATCTAGTGTGGTTTCTCGTTTTGAGAAACTTATTGACGCGGTCGTGTCGTTTGTGTGACACGGCCGTGTTGCTGTTGAACAAAAAATTGGTTCCTAAGCACGATTTTGACACGGCCGTGTCGTTTGTGTGACACGGCCGTGTTGCAATCCAGTGTGGTTTCTCGTTTTGAGAAACTTATTGACGCGGCCGTGTCGTTTGTGTGACACGGCCGTGTTATTGTTTGAACCAAAAACTTACATGGCGGTGATGATGCCGAGGCAGCGGAGTGCGGCCTGGCGGCGGCGGTGATGATGCCAAGACGGCGGAGGGCGGCCTGGCGGCGGCGGTTATGATGCCGAGATGGCGGAGGGCGGCCTGGCGGCGGCGGTTATGATGCCGAGACGGCGGAGGGCGGCCTGGCGGCTGCCTTGTCGCAATCCGGTAACCACCAAATTCAACCTAAATTAACGCAGAAAATATAAAAACACACAGGATTTACGTGGTTCGATCCGGAGATCTACGTCCACGGGCAGAAAACGGCAATCGCCGGAGTGTTTCTTTTACTAGAATGTTGAGTTTACACGGAGTAATTTAGAATACGGAATTCGAACCCTAATTCAGAGTTCTTTTCCTTTATTTATACTACTAAACCCAAACCCTAACTAAATCCCTATAATCTTGCCTCCCAAATCTGCATGGCAGTTGGGAAAAGATCATGACAGTTGGGATTTACGTGACAGATTCGCATTCGCTGGGCCGAATGCGGCCGAATGCGTGTTGCTGGGCCTGTTGGGCCTGGGCCTTCGCGGTTGCTGGCATGCTCGTTGAACTGGGGAGTGGGCTCAGGATTAACCCGACCCGAGATAACCCGGCCCGAGGTAACCGGGTCATCCCTATCAGATGCCCCCCCCCCCAGCCGAAGCGAGGTAGGAGCTTCGGTTGTCCCCGGGGTGGAACTGTAAGCAAGAAGACCGAGGTCACTGGCAAGCCGAAGTGTTTATGTGTGACGGAGTGGTCCGCGTTCTTAGGACCTGGCGGAGCAGTCACTGGACACAGTACCGAGTTGGGCCGAGGTATCTGGGGCCTATAATGTAATATCAAATTTCCCAGAAGCGAAAAACGCGTTGTAAGTACATTACAGTTTAGCCGAGGTGGATGAGGCACCGGATTGAGTAATTTGGCCAAAATGGTTGGGGCACCGGAGTGTGTTAGTATGGCGAGGTGGAAAGTACACCGGAGTGTATCTTGAATCTTCCTGAAGAAGGGTGAGGCTGATGCGATGGGCGGCGCCATAATGAGAGAGAGACGTGATTTGACACGCTCTGCGAGTTCTAAGACAGCTGTTCCCCACGCGCCTCGGTAACTGCAAAGCGCGTGAGAAGCACGCATGAATCCTCATCACTGAATTTGAATAGGCTGCATCAGAACCGTCGGTGTTTTGCATTTATATAAGGAATAACTGCACAGTAACTTTTCATCTTCTCTATTGCGATTCATCTGTTATAGAAAGCGGGAAAAAGAGGAACCTTGCGTTTGTGATTCATCAGAGATCAAAAATTTCTCAATTCCATCCTTTCGAATTCAAATCAAGTAAGTATGTCATCCTCTTCATCTGCTTCATCTTCTACCCCTTCTTCGGCCTCGGTCAGAATAGTTGGAGATGCGGACACTCCGTTAGATGTCCCCCCCATATCGTATATCTTTCCGGAGAAGGATGCCATAAGAACCATAGAGAGAGTCGATGGTGTAGAGTGTAATATGGTTATGATTAACTAATTTCTTAATTATGACACAAAATAATATGGTTAGCTTACCAAGCTTCCATTTCAAAGTCTGAACTCGGCCACTATTTAGCAAATAATTGAGATTCAAGTATTGGTATCAAATGCTTATATTTATATATATTGATGTTAATCCACCGCCTTTCCTCTATCTTAACCCAATGACTTTTTTTATTTTTTTTTTAATTATTATTATATCAATGACACACTTTATACTTCTAACACTTCCACGTACTACTTAGTGGGTTCCACATTTTAAACTTATCATATGTAGTCTTAAATTTTGTAACATGTCCCAATATTTTAGACTAGGGGTTCTTGACTACCAAAGTAAACATCTTCAAATTAGTCGCAAAAATATAAAATAACGTAAGAAATATAACAAATTAATTACTATAAAACTATCACGCAAATAGCACATAAAAATATGGAATGCATGAAATGCAAAAATTATATTGGCCAGTGAGTTGTGAGAGGCACGGGTATTACAGTAGCATCAATATCATTAATAGCAAATACAGAATTAGACAGACAGACTTCTAATGAATAATCCTTAATAGAGGCAATAAGCTATCTATGTAATGTAGCATCTAGACAATGAATACAACTACACATCTTAATTTGATTTGCTTCTTCCCTATCATTATATTGCATACTGCTCTCTTAAAGACCTTATTACCTACCGTACAAGTAATAGTAAAACTACCTAGATGTCTACGCTTTAGAGGCAACTTCCTTTGGATCACAGTGTTGCATTCTTCTGTCAAGTTAATTGTTTCATAGTCTTCAAGCTTCCGCATCCTTGCTATCACCTCCTTTACTGCAATGCGTCAACAAAAGGAATGTTTATCTGAATCGTCTTGAAGATCTAAACAAACTTCGCAAACTGTTCGTCGACTTTCTTCCTCCTAAAAGCTTGAGGGAAGGGAAGTGGAGGCATGTATTCCAGCCACCTTCAATAATAATGGACCTCGGCTTTGCGGCCATCTTCTGACTTGGCTCCGGCTCTTGCTCTTTCTCTTGAGTAGCACTCTCTTCTTCTAAGTGCTCTTTCTCTACAGCTTCCACTCTGTCTACCGATAATTTTGGTCTTTCATATTCGGTGCCACTCCTCAGTCGAATGGATTGACATTGTTCCTTTGGTTTGACTATGGTGTCACTGGGGAATTTCCCCTTCTAATGCTGGGATCCTTAGGCTTGTGCTATTTGACCCATATGAGTATGTAATGATTTCATATCCGCCACTAAACTTACCATATTTTTATTAATATCCACAGTAGTACTATCCAACTTCTTCTCCAACTTGCTAATCCGTTCATCATATTTGGCACACTATGAATGCATTAACTCTTCTTGAGTCGGTTTTCGTCCTTCGTGAATTATACAATTTCTAACCGCGAATCCAGGTGGCGGTCAGTGAGAATTGTTGGGACTGTTTTACGAGAGAGGGTGATTTCTTGCACCCTGCTGATATAGGTTGTACCTCTGTTGATTGCTTTGAAAGTTGTTGAAGTTCCTTTGATTTACATAGTTTGTGTCTTCGACTACTTCCTGCATGGGCGGCTGATGTACGTTTGGCTCGGTAGGTTGGGCTAGTGTCACACTTGTCAGCAGATTTAGTTGATTAGCGATAGAAACTATTTGAGCTTCCATCTTGTTTACCCCTGGTTCGGATGATTCTACTTCAGTAATATTGTTTACCTTCCTAGGCTGATTGCGTTAATTCGGTCACTGCCAACTAGTGGCCGCCATCTCATGTAGTATCATGAATACAACTCTTGTGCTCTTCGCCAAAATGGATCCATCTACTGCTACGTCTACAAGTACTCTTGTGGGCCCAAGTAGCCCTCTATAAAACTTACAGATTTGCTGATTTTAGTGAACCCATGTTGAGGGCAATTCCAGAGAAGATCCCGGAACTGCTTCCAGGCTTCCCCAAATGGCTATCCGTCCAACTGTCTGAACTGAGTTATCTCGGCCTATAGTTCAAGCATCTTTCAAAATTCTTAAGTTTTCTCGTGCTTTGCTTTCAAAACTCTCCCAAATCACACACTCTCGTGTTGCACTAATTCCTAACCTAGTAAACCGCAAGTATATGGTGCTAGTGTAGCTAGTGGCAACAAGGTTGATCCCACAAGGACTGTTCCTATGTTTAACTCAATACCCTAATTTTAATACCGCTACCCTACAGTGGATGAATTTTATATATTCTAAAACCTAAATTACATAAATTGACTAACTAAATAAGAATCACTTAGCAAACAAGAAATCAAATAATAAGGGAAACTCACATGGATTAAGGCGTATTCTAGGGATTCGATTTCATTTACGACTTCCTATGTATGATTATCCTAACATTCTAGATTTTTAAACCAATTCTATCGTTTATTAGATGATACTTATGTAAATTAACCCTCCTCTTGGATGATGCTAATTCGTTGATCAATTAGGAATAATCACCCTCTCGAGTTAAGTAAACCTAAAGACTTCTAAAAGTCCCTAAACCAATGCCTACGTAAGTACCTCACTCCTCCTGGACAAATACTGATATTTACGCAATGTGTCGTAAGTTTATTAATGTAACTCTTCTCTCGGATGCCGAATTCTTATAGATAATAATTAAGTGATCAATTAGAATATATCATAGGAATAAAACAAACACATAGATAAACGATAAATATAGAGTCTAGAATTAAAGAAATAAAATCAATACATAGTACGTTCATAACCTACTTTCTAACCCTAGAACACAATGATGTTTTGCTACGCATATCTAACGTCAAAAACAAAAAAAAAAATAGACAAACACGTTTGATAAATAACTGACAGATAAAAGAAGTAAAACCCGAGTCTCAATCTTAGTCTTTATCTCCCGTCACTCCTTGCTCTTCAGTCTCGCTTCCAAAGTACTCTTTGATGATTAAAAGTCTCCTTATTTCCTCTTGGAAGCCTCTATTTATAAGTTGGGATCAAGTGGTGTTGAATTAGGTCGAGTTTGAAAGCAAACGCGTATGAACTTAAGTTGGCCGACCTACGAACGTGGTCGTTCCTTGACACGGCCGCGTTGTTGGGAGTCCAGGGCTCCTAGCACTATCTAGAGCAGTTATTTCGCGACAATGTCAATGACGCAACCATTTTGGTCCAAAACCGATTCAAGGCCGACTTTTCTCTTCCGCTCTGTTCTTTGGCCCTTTTCTTCCGTTTTTACTCCTACTTATCTTATTTCTCTTCAAACTTCGTCCAGATGACCTTTTTGGTATAAATTTACCTATTTTACTCCAAAACACTCACAAACACGTTATTAAGCTCAATACGATGAATATAACATATTTTTGACAAAATATACATGCAAATGTCATAAAATACCTATCTAAAATGACCTAAAATGCATGTATACACAAGGTGTATCAATTCTCTTAAAATCAAAAGCACTGTTACATTATCAGTCGAGAGTAGAGCATTTTAACCGGTCTTGGTTTTGGATCGGGCTACTTTTTCACCGTTTGAGTTTTCAGAGTTCATACATTTACAGAGGATACAAGTTGTTGCCTACTCTTTTTATTTATGTTTATGGCATTAATAAATTACAATAAGATATTTTAGATAGTTGGGGGTCCAAATTTCAAGTGTTGGCATAATATGCATTTGGACATATACATTGTGTTTTTTCATGAAATTATGTTATGAGTATATGTCATTCATGTGTAGTTGAATAGGTTTATTTGAATTTCATAATAGGCCCATTAGAAATTGTTAATTTCATACTTGATTAAAATTGATAGTTGATGGCTTCGACAAGCAAGCCTTAGGTTTAATATGTTAGTTGTTATCTTACATTTATGCTAATATGTGTTTTTATTTGTAGCGCGTCAATCCCTAGGGGTATGAAGCACTACTAATTTGGCTAACTTGAATAAATATAACAATAATTTTACTTAAAAGATAGGTATTCGTTCTCCTTACTGCAGAAGACATGGTGATAAAGTACCAATGGTTAAATGTAATAAAGAAAATTTATTAAAAGAGTGAGTAGTAATATTTATTTTTGGTAAATAAGATTTTATATAAGAATTCGTTAGACTTTTACAAAATTGATCGATCGAGACATTTACAATTACAGTTGTAAAACTTAAACGAAAACTATCTATTTATTCCTTTTATCTAGCACTGCTTCTGATGAGTTCGAGCTTTATCCAGTAAAACCTGAAAAATGGGTTTTGGGAAAACACACTACAAGAAAAAAGGGCATTTGCCACTAGCTTTTTGCAACTACAAAGTAGTTACTAAAAATAACCCCTTTTGTAACTACTAGTAGTTACATAAAGTATTTCATACAATTTTAAATCAAATTTGCTAAAATATGACAAACTCTTTTGCAACTACTTGTAGTTACAAATATATTAGTAACTACAAAGTAGTTGCAAAAAATAGTTACAAATACATTAGTAACTACAAAGTAGTTGCAAAAAAACTTTTTGCATCTTATTATAAGTGACTACCCAATAGTAACTACTTTTAGATATTTAGTTACTAAAAATATTTTTGTAACTACTCTCCATTTTTTGCAACTACATTTTGTAGTGGCAAAAAGCCTTGTTTCTTGTAGTAACATGAGTTGTTACTTAGTGGATGAAGTCTATAAACTATTCAAGAAATATCTATTTTTTATGGCATTACTGTAAAAGATCCGAAGATTCCGCTATAAAAGATTCGAAGATCCCAATAATCCGAAGATCCTACTGTAAAAGATCAGAAGATCTCAATGATTCCAAAGATCTTGTTGTCAGATACCAATGATCCAAAGATCTTGCTATAACGATCCAAAGATCACAATGATCTGAAGATCATGCTGTTAAAGATCCGAAGATCCCGATGATCCGAAGATCTTGCTAAAAAAGATTCGAAGTTCTTGTTTAATCGAACTCCACCCCCGGGCCCTGGGGCATAAATAGTTCAAGAATAATAGATAGAATTTACCCACTTTCGTAGTCTGTCCTTGTCTGTCGGGTAGCAGCCTGGAAGATGGGGCATTAGTGTCCTTGACCTTCATTTAAGATTTTATTAGCTATTTATTTTTATTTAACTATCTCGTCCATTTTAGTTCAAGTTAAAGGGGTCGTTTGTCATAGAATATAAATCTCAAATGTCTTTTTAAAATGGTTCATTAGTTTTAGAATCACCTTCGGTACATTCGTCTGGTACGGGTCGGGTCTTATTTGGTAGTTTGCTTTAGTATTCCAGTTCGGTTCATTTTAGCGATTTACTCAATTCCGCCATGTTCCTTATTTTACGTAATTTCAAGGTTGGGTGTTAAAATCACACATCTCATGTATACGTATATTATTTAAATTTTACTTAT
Organism: Ajuga chamaepitys; assembly: GCA_958295605.1. NCBI lineage: Eukaryota > Viridiplantae > Streptophyta > Magnoliopsida > Lamiales > Lamiaceae > Ajuga > Ajuga chamaepitys. The sequence goes on from OY282495.1 coordinate 38,130,416, forward strand.
TTATACATATAGGTATAATTATTTTTTGTACACTTTTATATATATACATACATACACAATATTCTAATTTTCTTTCTCTCTCTCCCTCTCTCTCTTTCTCTCTCTCTCTCTAGGCTGACTGTAGCACGTTCAGCTGAAAAGGACCATACGGCCTTTACGTTTCTTTAGAGCGTTCGGCAGTGACATGACCAAACACACCCCACATGTTTCAGCTTGTTTTCTGTCCAAACACCCTTCAAGGTGTTCGGCTGCTAAATGGCCGAATGGACTCCTCAGCCCAGCCCCTAATCTGAATCAAATAAGGATTGATGAAAAAGGTCCTCATATCCCTTCCCCTTCCTACATGCATGCATATGAAAATAGTCACACTACTCTTGTTCATCTTCTTCATTCAACAGACCCACATACACACATATACAATCTTCATTTTTCATCGTCTTATAATCACATACATATCTTCCACCCCTATGTGCATATATATATATGTACACACACACATCCACACACACACATACACACACTTATTCACACACAAATGAGATCACTTCCCCTTCATTTTAACAAACCCAACCCATATATATATATACATACTACCTGTTCTTCTTCTCCCATTTTTAAAACAAATGTATCTTTCTCCCCCTTTTTAAACAAATGCATAGGCACCTATACATATGGTCAGTCTTACCTTCTTCTTTATTTTCTATAAATGCATACACTTATATATAATCATCTTCATATTTAACAAATACACCTACATACATTTGTATATATACATATACACGAACACACACATTTACACACCTTTCTTCGCACACACATATATAGGTATACCTACATCTACACTCACACCAGCCTACATACATTAACACACATCAACACACACACGTGTAGAAATTGGCACCTCTTGTTCATCAGTTTTAGAACACATATGCATACATATATTTGTAGTCATTTTCTTCTCCCCCTTTTTTTCGCAAACCCACAAATACGCATTAACACACACTATCACATATTTGTATATACACACTCACACACATTAACATACACTATCATGCATTAACACACATGTGTATTTATATAATCACCATTTCCCCTCCATTTATTTGGAAAACCGAACACATACATATTATAACATATTTATCCATATGTTCACAGTTGTTCCTCCTATGCACACATTTATACACGCATGCAGTGGGTTAATCACCCTTAAGAGTCATTTTCGCAGGTTTTTTGTTTTTTTGGTTTGAGATTGGGTTGTCCTGACAATGCATGCAAGATATGGAGTGGACATAAGAGAGGAAATTGCGGTTTTGGTCCCACAAGACACGGGACAGTTGCATTTTGGTTCTAAGGTTTTCATTTTTGGTCCCACAAATAGAAAACTTAGCACTTATACTCCCATAATAATTTTTGTAAGAAAATTTAGTCCCACATTTTTGCACTTTCAGTCCTACATCATTAATTATTAAAGTTTACGAGCATGTGCATATCACGTCTCCGTTAAGTTAAGAGCTGAAGCAATTTTCCCTCATTGTTTTCAAAATTAAATCAGAAAAATTACCCTAAAATCATCTAAAAGTAAAGAAAAACGAGCTTGTTTCTGAAATTGAGCCCCAAATCGATTAGGGTCCATAAATCCACACACTGTCCAAAATCGCGACTTTTCATTGATGCAGTGAGAAGACGATAGCTGTGACAAGCAGACCTACGAAGGAAATGCAATGTGGCTTTCCCCCACCCAATTACCGTAAGTAAACAACTGTAATCTGACTTCCTTTGTGTAGTACTTGTTGCTTTTTAGTTGTTAATGTTTGTCTTGCTGGCATTGAAAATGGGAGACAAAAATGTAGGGTTAATGTTGTTCTTTATTGTAGACGAAGGAGGCAGTGTATGGTCCATCATGCCTTCATTTATCAGATAGTGGGGGTCTTTTATAGTTTTTTTAGGTGTATGTTTAGTATTGTGGTATTTGTCCATTTCCCCCTATTTGTAGTGAGCTGTCAATATTAGGTCCCCCATCATAAAGGTTCTCCTGTTTTAGTGTGCATTTGGAGTTTTTCATGAATGACTTTTTCTTGCCTCTTTAATACTTTAATTGTATCAATTATATTTTGAAATAAATTGTTATTAATCACAGGTGGTATTAAGTACTTTTATACGATGAAATTGAAACATGGGGTAAGGTGTTGAAAGATGTAGATAAATTGGTGTGGATTGAGGGGACGGTCAGTGCTTTTGATTTCGTTAATAAGAAGAAACATATATGTTGTATATCTTGAGCGGCTTTGTGAACAATTGGGTTATCTATCGGAGAAAACCTTTTATGCGTTGGAGAAGGATGGTGGCTTGAAGAAGGTGGAGTGCGAATTTGACATCTGGAGGCTTATCTTGGGTGCGAAAAATAGACAGTTTACACTAATCTTGGATGGGAAAAAGACTAGCCTACCTGATCTAGACAAAGAGCGCGAGGGTGAGGTTGTGTGGAATGATTGAGATGCAAAGGTTAGTGAAGAGAGGCAACTCATTGGGTGGAAAATAATGTGACTAAGAACGATGGTTGCGAGGCAGAATTGGCTATAGTTCCTTATGTTGGCAGAGAAGAAACGGGGGCTGAAAAGGAAGATCCAATTGAGTTAGATGACACAGATGCAAGTGATGAGGAGTTTGAAGGCAAAGAGGATAGTTGTGACGAACTCCTTGACAATATCATTTTCTATGAGAATGTTGACCTCGATACTGAATGGGTTGGGCTGAGGCTCAAGTAGAGGCTAATGAGGAGGCAATATCGGAGTCAAGCGAGGATGATGATCCTCATAGCAATGAGTGGGACTTCGAGAGCGTAGCGTCAGAAGAGGATGAAGATGACAATACTTGGGAGAGGATATACTTTCAAGAGTCGAATGCTCTCGATCCCGAGTTCCAACTGGAATTTTTTTTAGCTCTAAACAGCTATTCAAGAGCGCAGTGAACACCTATACTGTTAAGCATGGACATCCAACTAGATTCACCAAATATAATGGAAGACAGATCTACGCTCGGTGTAAGAAGGAAGGGTGTGTGTGGCATATCAATGCTCTCAAGGTTAAGGATGAGGCGAGCTTTCAGATTAGGGAGATGGATTTGGCACATTCATGTACAAGGCAGTATATGGTCGACAATGCTAACTCCAAATGGCTACCCAAGAGATACGAGAAGGAATTCAGAATTGATCCCAAGAGGAGTGTTAGAGGTTTCAGGAAAGAGGCAATTGAGAAACTAGGTGTGTATGTATCACCCTTCCAAGCCTATAGAGCCAAAAAGAAGGCTCTTGAAAGGATTAAAGGTAACAGTATGGATCATTAAGGGAAACTCTTGGATTATGTAGCAACTTTAAGCGAGAAACAACCTGGATCAACAATTGCACTTGAGGTTGACACAACACCCCAAGGTAATAAGTTCAAGAGATTGTATGTGTGTCTAGGTGCTATGAAGATCAGATTCAAGTCTGGTTAAGGACCATGGATTGGGGTGGATGGCTGCCACCTTAGAGGGCCAACACCGGGAGTTCTACTCGCTGCCGTATCAACTTATCCAATGATCTGTATACGTTGGCTTATGCGGTGGTTCAGTCAGAGATCAAAGAAAGTGGGGAGTGGTTTTTAAAATTAATAAAAGAAGATCTCATGGGTGAGAGGGAAGACGTTTATGCCTTTATGAGTGACAAACCAAAAGGCTTGATAGGTGCCTTTGAGAATGAGTTGCCTAGAGTAGAGAATCGGTTATGTGTTCAGCATCTGCATGGGAACATGAAACGGGCTGGATTTAGAGGCAACGCCTTTAAAACGTTGTTGTGGAAGGCTGCAATGTCCATAACTATTCCCGCCTTTAACCGTGCAATGTCTCGGCTTGGTGAGTTGGACCCTCAGTGTGTATAGTGGTTAGCCGACAAGCACCCATGATAATGCTCAAGGCCCCATTTCAACACTTTCAGGAAATGAGACACCCTAGTAAATAACAAGTGCGAGCAATGGAACAATTGCCTTCTTGATGCCCGAGAAAAGAGCATTCTAACTATGTTGGAATGGATACGTGAATATATGATGGGGAAGTTGCAAAAGAACTGTGACAGACTCGAAAGACTATGGAAGGGACAACTTCTCTGTCCAAGAATAAGAAGAATTGTAGCAAAAAGATTGGAAGATTTGGTTGATTACATACCAATTAAAAGTAACGAGTTTAACTTTGAGGTATCCTGCTCCGATGGTTCAAGGTATGCAGTCGACCTCCTGGAGAAGAGTTGTGCATGCAGACAGTAGGATATCTATGGCATACCAAGCACGCCATCAGAGCAACTAATACAGCCGGAAAAAAACCAGAAGATTATGTGCACACTTGTTATAGTGTTGACACATATAGTGTTGTGTACTCGCATGTATTTATGTCGATGAATGGAGAGGATATTTGGAAGAAGACTGACTATATCTGTCCCCTGCCCCTGTATTTCGGTAAGAAGAAAAAGGGAAGACCTCAGAAAGCTAGACGTTTTGATGCTCAGACCGAAGACCCTAATAGTAAGAAAAAACAGAAGGCAAGTTTGCAAAAGATGCAAAAGCAAAAATACAAGCTGAAGTGTTATCATTGTGGTGAGAAGGGCCATAACCAGATAGGCCGTCCCATGAAGAAAAATACAAATCCCCGGAGGATATCACCAAATGTTCTGGTATGAAAAAAGACTAGCCCCAATCTGAGGCAATCCCAATTAGTGTAAGTAACTACTATTTTCAACAATTATGGTCGAATGACTATTTTTAATTCTGCCATCTTCAACTATGTGTAACGATTTATTATCTTATCTTTTTTTAAGGATGATGACCAGCTGCAACCCGATGAGATGACACAAGAGGTTGGCTATCCTATCTTAACACAAGAAGCAAATAAAAAGGAGGAGGCGGTACAAGCTGAAGAAGAAGAACCTCAACAGATTAAAGAGGTCGAGCCACCAACTAGGAAGAAGCATACAACACGACTTGGAAGAAAAAGGCTGGTGAGTATTAATTGGTCATAACTGAATAGTTGTTCAATTTTTAAATTTTGAAATATCCATTGTAACAGACACCCAAGAGAGCTAGGAATGAGACGTTATCAACTATAACTATCCAATCAGCCGGGCCATCTGAAGAGACAAAATATGCCCCATATTCAATGAGTAATGTTGTAAATGCCCCTCCCCCGCCCCCTCCCCCCCAAACAGATGGGTGTTTAGATCAGAGCCCCATCTTCGATGAGCTTTCAACCTGGTTCTTTTATTTGTAGACCAACATGTTCTATTGCTGTTAACAAAGGTAAAGATCCAATGCCCATATTTGAGCAAGGAGGTTAGAAATTTCTGAACTTGTCACATCTCGCACCGTACTATGAATTAGCTAAGAGAACTAAGGTTGTGAAGAAGAAGTATATTGGAGACAAGTAGTATGTTTTTTTGGGTATTTTTTTGTTGATAGCTCCATTGATATTGCAATTGTATTGGGTTTGTTTCCCTAGATATGACGAATTTTTTTGGCTTTATGGGGTGCTGCCACTAAGGATTTAGATGGCTAGCAAACAACAAATTGTCTTTTGAACTTGGAGCTACTATGATAAGGATGTGTTGCATTATGTTTTTGATGGTGTTGCATTTTATTTTTATTAATCTGATTTGGCCGATTTTAGTCTCAATTGTTTTTTGCTAATTACAGATTGGTTTGTTGCATTTTGGATGGTCATAGGAAATTATAATAGCAAGCTTTTACAATATCAAATAGGAAGGTTTTACAATAGCAAATAGGAAAATTACATAGATATCATTCTTCATTCCCATGACGTACGGAAAACAGGGCACTATTTGCCAACTACTACACTATGCTTTTTCTTACATATTTAGAACCCAAAAAACTTCAATAAAGTTGGTGTACAAGATAAAATTAGGAGACAAACAATAAGCTTAACTAGCTTGCGCATCTGCATCATTTCATTACCCATCTTCTTTAGGATTTCGGACATATCCACCACCAGAGTTCCAAGCTCTTCACCTGATCGACTCAATTTATCGTTCTCCTCAGTTAGGCTGTCAATCCTACGCTTCAACCTAAGCTCAGAGTCTTCTCGAGCAGTTTCGACTTCGTCGGTCCAACCATAGAATTCACAGTCCCCGGCTGTCAATCGAGGCAGTTGAAAAATAGGCGCCCTCGGCTAGTAAGCTTAGACGAAATATAGGTGTAAGTGCCCTTCCTACAATGGTATATAATGCCTGGTTGAGGGTGGAGGTACGGTCTTTTTGAAGAGGAGGAGGAAGACATCTTTGATTGTGTTGTGTATTTGTTTTTCTTCTTTTGGTGTTGTGGGTGAATGATTTGAACATTGTTAGTTTGTTGGATATATAAGGTTGTTGTTGTAGGTTAGGTTGGAATTTTTTCGCTCCGAAAATTCCCAACAAATTCTGTTAACAAGGTTCGAAACTGATTTTCAATTGGGACTAAAAGTGTTTTGTTTTTAATGAGAGAAGGTGCAATAAAGTACAGGGACTAAAAATGCTTGCAGTTTTAATGAAAAACGTGATGCTGGGACTAAAAGTGCCAAGTTTTTTATTTGTGGGACCAAAAATGAAAACCTGGGGACCAAAATACAACTAACCCATGTCCCGTGGGACCAAAACCGTAATTTCCTCGAAAATAAGAGCATGGAACGGGAATTGGTCCTCTTACCTTATGTTTTTTGTTCCGAGAGAAAGATCGGTAAAAGAGAAGGCGTGGAGTGTGAGCCCAAAAGCTAGCTCGTCGTCCCTAGTCTCCGCTCAGTCGACATAAAACATAGTAGGGTGGGTTCGTCCAAATCTTAACGTGTGGTGTGTGACAGTGGAAGGCAAGATAAGAGATGAGGGAAGGAAAGAAGTTGGAGGACTTCTCTCCTCTTCTTATCGTACCCAAACGCAAAGAGTATGTGGTGGTGGTGGTGTAGATAGCGACCGCCGAATCCTAAAATTAAAACCAAGTTTAACCAAGAGCACGCAGTTAAAACACAAGGTTCAAAGTCCCCACAACCTAAGCCGATTTGTTAAACTCAGGTGGGACCCAGCTGCATCAACATATGACCACCCTCAAGAAGGATCGTGCACCTCTAGTTCGCTGTTCGCGTACAAAGAACATCATCAATTTTTTATTGAGTACCAAAGATCGTCAACTTGATCATGACCGAACATCGTCAAATGGCTACCAGCACGAGTCAAACATGAGGAAACCATGTGAATCCACCTCAGCTGAGACCCGAACAGGTGCCAGACACGTGTCAATCGGGTGTCACCTGGCTGCCACGTGATGATCATGCAAGAGCACCTCAACCTCTATAAATAACCCCCACATGTACCCTTAGTAATCTATCTATTGTAATCTCAAGTGCAGTAAAGACATATTCAAGGGAGAAAAAGTATTGTCAAGCTTAAAAGAATCAATAACAGTATTGTACCGATCAGAGCAACCGTTATGTTTGTTAATCTTGTTCAATTTTACTTATATTACAGACCTCACTTTTCCCATTTTTATCTCATCGATCGTCAGTCACGATCACTCTCTGGTTGTGGACAAGTGATACACTACAGCCACCTCAGTCTGATTTTCGCCAGTTAGTCGAGTGGTCAACCTCACTTAATTATCACACGTTCACAGGTGATCTTCATTTCGCGGGGCTAGAGAATAACGGAGGTAGTGCTCAGTGGGATGGAGCAGAAATTATCGAGTGGGTTTGGTGTTTGGGAGTTCTTGTAGAGGATGAAGATGGTGGAGAGAGATATGTAAATTGAGCGAAGGGAGAGAAAGAGTGTTTATTTTATGTGTGTTTGTGGATTTATTCGGATATAAGTTGAATTAGGGGGGTAATCACTGAATTTTGATATATCATTTTCTTTTGTATTTTTTATTACAAATAGGAGTTAACTTTGGTTGCTATTGATTGGGAATGCATACATACATACATATATATATACAGACACACACAGAGCTTTGCATTTATTCGCATGGCTATTTTGGGCTAGAGTCGGATCTGGGTATTTTGCCTAGGTTCGGCTACACTGTTCGTTGTTGTTCTGTCCCTAGTCGTAATTAATTATTCCCAACTATTTAAATAAATTATGAGTGTCTCGTATATATATTCCGGATTTTATTATTTCAAGGGTCGATTTACATGTTATACAATATTATTATTATTATTATTATTATTATTATTATTATTATTATTATTATTATTATTATTATTATTATTATTATTATTATTATTATTATTATTATTATTATTATTATTATTATTATTATTATTATTATTATTATTATTATTATTCTTATTATTATTATTATTATTATTATTATTATTATTATTATTGTTGTTGTTGTTGTTGTTGTTGTTGTTGTTGTTGTTGTTGTTTATTATTTCCATTCACACGCCCAATTATATATTTTAATGATACAGGTTACCTTATTCCAAGTGGTTATGTCTTCAACACTGAACTCCGTTCTGTACCGTCCATGTTCGCACTACCTAGAAAAATATAAGCCTTGAAATTTTAGTTAAGCTTAGTCATGATGATATGCATGTCAATCATGATTTTATAAAAATAATTAAAATAAAATATCTGGGTGATTAATAATAAGCATATGAATAGGATGGGGAGATGTGTGGACAATCTGCTCGATGGGATCGGTTGGGATATCTTTGCAGCCATGGACAGAGAGACTTTACTCCCTCTTAAACTGCACTTTCTATCCACCTATATTCTTCATAGGGTCAACTAGATCCCAAATTACGTCACTTTTTGGTAGAACATGCCTTTCAGCCTATCTATGGATCAATTGACCGAGTTTTTTTCATTTCCTGCTAATGGGGTTTTTATAATACCGATCTGCCAATAGTTGATATCCAGGAAAAGATTGCCACCTCCACTACTCTTGGAATGTGTCTCAGGTGCACCCCAAAGAGTCTAAGGAAGTCAGCTGCTACCTAGAGTCCAATGCTTCCTTACGTGCAGAAAGTAGCACTGACGATGTTTGGATGCCAGGGAGACGAGGTTAGTCCTCCATAAGGAGCTTGAAGTTATGGAGGCACTACTATAATAATGGCTTATCACTACATTAATTTTAAGACACTTCTAGAGAAATGTCATCACAGATACTCTTAGAATACATTAAATTATTTGATACCTATAACTACACTTTTAAAACTACTATTAAGGCACTACCAAGTAAGTGCCTCTGACACATTCCAATTAGGACATGTATTAAGTGCCGTTTTATTTTTGAGAAAGACCAAATATTGTCTAGTTGTGTTTTTTTGGGGTGTCATCTAGTTAATTATTGGCCTTGGGAACAAATTTAAGAAATAAACTAAAAAAAGAATGAAAAATGATGGCAATAAATATTGTGGGCTTTGGAATAGAAACCCACAGATAAACTAAACATAAAAAAATCAATTTCTTAAAATTTATGATTGGATACCCAATAGCTCAATTTTATATTATTTTGTATTAAGTACTTAAATAACTTTATATTAGATTAGGGATGGCAAACCGTGCGGGCGGGTCATTATCGGGCCAACCCAAACCCACCTACTAAGTTTATTGGGTTGAAAACCTCAACCCTAACATGAACCAGTAAAGTCTGATAACCCAACCCGACCGATAAGCCCGTCAACACTTGCATACATAATTATGTCTTGTTGTTTTGTTCAGTGTCAATAAACGTATTTTCAATATTTCTTATTATTATTATTATTATTATTATTATTATTATTATTATTATTATTATTATTATTATTATTATTATTGTTGTTGTTGTTGTTGTTGTTGTTGTTGTTGTTTATTATTTCCCAAGGTTCTAAAAGTCGCTAGGCGCTAGTTAGGCGGTTGACTGGGGCCTAGCAACTAATCGGGGTCTGGGCGGGACTAATCGGGGCATAGATGTAATTGCGCGGGGAGGAATCGGAAAATAAACGTAGACGGTCAATGGGAGCCTAACGCCTAGACGGGGATTAATTGGAGTTAGTCGGGGATTTTTAGAACAGAGTTATTTCCATTCACACGCCCAATTATTTATTTTAATGATATAGGTTACCTTATTCCAAGTGGTTCTGGCTTCAACACTGAACTCCGTTCTGTACCGTCCCTGTTCGCACTACCTAGAAAAATATAAGCCCTGAAATTTTAGTTTAGCTTAGTCATGATGATATGCATGCCAATCATGACTTTATAAAAATAATTAAAATAAAATATCTGGGAGATTAATAATAAGCATATGAATAGGATGGAGAGATGTATGGACAATCTACTCGATGGGATCGGCTGAGATATCTTTGCAGCCATGGACAGAGAGACTTTACTCCCTCTTAAACTGCACTTTCTATCCACCTATAGTCTTCATAGGGTCAACTAGATCCCAAATTACGTCACTTTTTGGTTGAAGAACAAGCCTTTCAGCCTATCTATGGATCAATTGACCGAGTTTTTTTCATTTCCGGCTAATGGGGTTTTTATAATACCGATCTGCCAACAGTTGATATTCAGGAAAAGATTGCCACCTCCACTACTCTTGCAATGTGTCTCAGGTGCACCCCGAAGAGTCTAAGGAACTCAGCTGCTACCTAGAGTCCAGTGCTTCCTTACGTGCAGAAAGTAGCACTGACGATGTTTGGACGCCAGGGAGACGAGGTTAGTCATCCATAAGGAGCTTGAAGTTATGGAGGCACTACTATAATAATGGCTTATCACTACACTAATTTTAAGACACTTCTAGAGAAATTTCATTATAGATACTCTTAGAATACATTAAATTATTTGATACCTATAACTACACTTTTAAAACTACTATTAAGGCACTACCAAGTAAGTGCCTCTGACATAATCCAATTAGGACATGTATTAAGTGCCGTTTTATTTTTAAGATAGACCAAATATCATCTAGTTGTGTTTTTTTTTTTTTTTTTGGGTGTCATCTAGTTAATTATTGGCCTTGGAAACAAATTTAAGAAATAAACTAAAAAAAGAATGAAAAATGATGGCAATAAATATTGTGGGCTTTGGAATAGAAACCCACAGATAAACTAAACATAAAAAAATCAATTTCTTAAAATTTATGATTGGATACCCAATAGCTCAATTTTATATTATTTTGTATTAATTACTTAAATAACTTTATATTAGATTAGGGATGGCAAACCGTGCGGGCGGGTCATTATCGGGCCAACCCAAACCCACCTACTAAGTTTATTGGGTTGAAAACCTCAACCAAACATGAACCAGTAAAGTCTGATAACCCAACCCGACCGATAAGCCCGTCAACACTTGCATACATAATTATGTCTTGTTGTTTTGTTCAGTGTCACTAAACGTATTTTCAATATTGATTTTTGTCAAAAGTAAAAAACAAAGTTAAACTTTCAAATTATAAGTAGCACCTATATTCTATAGTTAATTTCCATTCACATAATAGAAGAACAAAATTAAAATAAAATAGAGATAGAAATAAAAAAAAAAAAAAAAAAAAAAAACACACACACAACGAAGATCTTGAACATTAAACATAATTTTTAAACAAATTCAAATTCTATAATCAACATTTCCCTCTTGTGGCTAGGTCACATGTATTCGAACTTTTGTTCAAGTAAATTTCTCCCATCGTCCCACTTAGGGTTGTCAAAATGGTGGACTGGGTCGGGACGGTCTAGATTTATTCCAGCTACTAAAATGCTAGCCCAACCCATTACTTTCTCGGGCCGTCGGGCTATCGGCCAAAATCGGCCCAATACATTTTTTTTTTATATTTTTCAAATAAAAAATAATAAATAACAAGAAACTCATATATACCTAAATAGAAGTATTAAGAGTCAATACAAATATATGAAATGAAACAAAAAGGAAATTGAATTTCAAATGGCAATTCACTGATGCCTACAACAAGCTTGCTAGTCATAATTTCATGTGACAAAAGAGCAAAAATATATAAAGGATTAAAAAAATCTCCATCATTGAACTAATTCCAATCGCATCCATGACGATTCATTTGTGGCATTAGAATCTTCTTGTCAATCGTATCTCCTCCAAATCTTGCAATTCAGTATATCACAAAACTGTAGGAATTTCCGAATTTCCCTAGGACCTTCTTGGTTATCATAATTCAATATACACATTGATTAATCCTAAACATGCATCTATTAATTTAAATACAACACATATGTGTTCTAGAGTTAACCTGAGAATCGTGCGCACAACGATTCGATGTTAGACTCCAGAATTGACCTTCTGGACTGTATCCCTGCTCGATCCTCAACGCCGGATGGACAACAAACTTTGAGAAATCCCAAGTGTGGGAACCAACACTGCCGCTGCCACCCTCTCACTCTTTCTTTTCTGCTCTATGATTTTTACGTTGTTCTATTATTTTTTGCAGACTGAGAGTTATGTATTTAATACATAATAATTGAGTGTGGGCCTGGCCTGGTAGTTTTATTCCCTACTAGGCTAGGGGCCTGATGGGCCAGTCCAGGGATTAAATACAGGAAATAAAGATGGGCCTAACTATGAATTAATTCTTCTATGTTCAGCCCAGAACATAATTAATTCAAAAATATTAATTTATTCCACTAAAGAATTAATACTGAGTTACCCCTTTATTCCCGAATTGAGTCGAGGCTTGGATTAGACTTAATAAATCCCCGTATTTAATATATCGAATATCCATTAATTAATTAAAGCCTCTGACAGCTTAAATTAATTAATTGCTTATAAATTCCTTAAGTAGTACCACTCAACTTCATTATTGTACCTGAACTTAATCAACCTGCAGGGTTTAGTACAATAAACGGATACGGTTAAATACAAATTACTAGTTATCATATGCAAGATGCTGTCACCCAAGATACAGAGTATAAAGAGTTAGCACTTAACTCCCACCCATAGTAAATCAAAGTGACACACAGACATGCTCACATAACTGTAATCTTATTTAGGATTTAGATTACAATAAGTCACCGAGATCTCTTTTTCTTCACTATGGTCAGGCAGAAGAACTTGTCTCACCGTGATCCTATCAATACGTAAAGATGTACCAGTATAAGTAAATAGTCAAGATAAACTATTCCTACTTGATACTGCAACCTATACCAACAACTCGTCCTCAAGTTGTCTCAGCTGTGATATATATTTTATATCTCATTAAGTTTAACCAATCATATTATCTTCTATGATCTACAACACACCATATGATCTACTTATAGAGAGAGATATAGGGACATATATAGTGACTAGTGTAAACAAAATCAGATAGGAGATTAATAGTGAATAAGTGGAGATATTGTATATAAAAGGTCTTGCTTTCAGTATACAAATCCAACAATCTCCCACTTATACTAGAGCAAACTTTTTGTATACCAGGTGTCTAACTATCTAGCTATTACATTCTCCCACTTATACTGAAAGTTTACTAAGTGGGTGGCATCAATCGCAGCCCTAGTCCCTGAACATGCTTGTCGTAGACTTTCTGCGACAAGCTCTTCGTGAATGGGTCAGCCAATTCTCTGTCATACAAATCTTCTCTATCCATGCATCTCCTCGTTTTACGATTTCTTGTATTGTGTGGTACTTTCTCTCCATGTGTTTAGTTGCCTTGTGGTTCATGGGTTCCTTTGAGTTTGGCATTGCACTTGAGTTATCACAATAGATTGTGATACTCTTAGGCAAAATACGTACCACGCCTAGATCCAAGAGGTAGTTCCGGAGTCATACTGCCTCCTTAGCAGCCTCTGAAGCAGCCACATATTCAGCTTCCATAGTGGAGTCCGCAATGCATCTCTGCTTTGCACTCCTCCATGAAACGGCTCCTCCTCCCAAGGTAAACACATAGCCCGAGGTAGATCTTTTCTCATTCCGATCAGCCTAGAAATCCGAATCCGTATAACCCAAGGGATTTAGACTGTCTGCCTGGTAAACTAGCATGTAATCTCTAGTCCTCTTGAGGTACTTGAGTACATGTTTTACCGCAGTCCAATGTGCTTGTCCAGGGTTAGACTGATATCTTGCCACTATGCCAACTACATAGCAGATATCAGGTCTCGTGCATAGCACGGCATACATAAGACTACCTACTGTGGAAGTATAGGGTACCTATCTCATTTCCTCTTTCTCCTTAGGTGTCTTAGGACACATCTCCTTAGAAAGTGGAACGCCATGTCTGAAAGGTAGCAATCTTTTCTTGGCAGTTTGCATGCTAAAACGAGTGATCACAGTATCAATATAGGCCGGTGAGGATAAGCTCAACATCCTCTTCTTGCGATCTCGTATAACTTTGATCCCAAGAATGTAAGCTGCCTCTCCCAAGTCCTTCATTTGAAACTGTTCGGATAACCATATCTTTATGTCTAATAATACTTCCACGTTGTTGCCAACTAGGAGAATATCATCTACATAAAGTTTAAGAAATACTTTATCTCCGTTGACATTTAAGCGATACACACAACTCTCGTTTTCACTTTGAGTAAATCCATAGAATTTAAACATCTCGTCAAAACGTAAGTTCCATGACCTGGAAGCTTGCTTGAGTCCATAAATGGACTTCTTGAGCTTCCACACTAGATGCTCTTCGCCTTTCCTCACATAACCCTCTGGTTGCTGCATATAGATGTCCCTACCTTCTTCAAGGTAACCGTTTTAGAAAGCGGTTTTGACATCCATCTGCCAAACCTCAAGGATCCTAATGGACATGAGCATTGCCACCGGTGAAAAGGTTTCATCGTAGTCTTTACCCTCGATCTAGGTATACCTTTTCGCCACTAGCCTAGCCTTGTAGGCCGTGTCCTCTCCATCCCCTCCTCTCTTTCTCTTGTATACCCACTTGCTGCCTATAGCTTTACATCCATCTGGCAGTACAGCCTTCTCATATACATCCATAGTAGTTATGGATTCAAATTTAGAATCCATAGCAAGATGCCATTCTTTCGCATCTACGTCACTTACTGCCTTGGCGTATGTCCAGGGATCTAGATCAGCATGTCCGTCTCCTGGGATCAAATCCGAAGATTCCCCCACAAACATGTATCGATCAGGTTGACGAACAACCCTCCCACTACATCGAGGTTGTGTAGGCATTATGACAATAGGTTGTGCAATACTTGGTATTATTGCCTCTTGCACTTATGGATGTGGAAGTGGAATCGTATTGACATTCGCTTTGAGTTTTGAAGGGCAATGTCTGTTCTGGACTTGTGATTAATCATATAGTCCTAAGAATCGGGTGTTAATGCTCATAAGGACCTTCTGATCCTTAGGACTATAGAAATAACCACCCTTCGTTCCCTTTGGATACCCTATAAACAATCTCACCTCTGACCTAGATTCCAACTTGTCAGCATCCTTGTTCAGCACGTGTGCTGGACTACCCCAAATCTTTATATGGTTCAAGCTAGGCTTGCGCCCAGACCATAGCTCGATAGGGATCTTGGGCACCGACTTGAATGGTACCAGGTTTAACAGATAAGAAGTTGTTTCTAAGGCATACCCCCAGAACAAAATAGGCAAAGATGCATAACTCATCATAGATCTAACCATCTCAAGTAGAGTTCAATTTCTTCTCTCTGCTACACCATTCTGTTGAGGAGTACCTAGTGTAGTCAATTGGGATGTAATCCCAATCTCTGAAAGGTACTTTTGGAACTCATTGCTGAGGTATTCGCCACCGCGATCAGACTGCAATGACTTGATACTTTCCCCCTAGCTTCTTCTCCACTTTTTCCTGAAATTCCTTGAATTTCTCAAAGCATTCAGACTTGTGGCGAAGTAGGTAAATGTATCCATATCTTGAGTAATCATCAATGAAAGTGAAGAAATACTCATACCCTCTACGAGCTTGAGTGGACATCGGTCCACACAAGTCAGAATGGATCAGCTCTAACACCTCATTGGCCTGTTTGCCTTTTTTTTTTTTTTTTTCCCACCTTTCGGTGGAACAGTGGCCCCAGTGGCAGTGACCAAAGCCTGTGCACCCTTTTCCATAACCCCTTCTGCTGTAACTAGGTCATTTATTAACTCATTAAGAGTATAGTCTTTCTTGGTCATAATAGCATTGAGACGGAAGTTCTCAAAGGATTTGGGAAGTGTGTTGAGAATGATATCGACCTTGGCCTCGCCGTCGATACCTCCTCCTATCAAGTCAAGCTTGTCCATGAGGTTAATCATGTACATGACATGATTGTGCACTGAGCTGCCCTCGGTCATCCAACTTTCCATGATTTGCCTCATTAAGTCAAATCGAGCAGCTCTGTCTGTCTCCCATTACACCTCTTGAAGGTTTAGCATGATGCCAGCAGCATCGTCCATGGCCTGATGCTGGAGCTGCAAAGTAGATGACATACTGTTCATAATGTAGCATTTAGCCACATTATTAGACTTATGCCACCTATCATGCTTTTCCCGCTCCTCATTAGTGGACTAATCAGTAAGGGGATCTGGACGAGGAGTAACTAGCACAAAATAGTGTTCCTCAGTAATAAGAATATACTCCAGATTACGTTTCTATTCTTTATAGTTAGGATCGGTTAAAGGGTGTTGTGGAAGAAAATTGATGACAGATGACATAGACATAATTGAACAATAAACATGTAAGAACACAATCACATATAATTTGAAACAACAATATTGTAACCTTTTGATAAAATAATATTGATAGAATCCTCCAATAGCCCAAAAGATTCTATATATAAGCCACGCGGATGGACGTTTATATGTAAACCTCTCGGCTAGACTAAAACACCTAGTCATTTAATTTCAATCCATGTCAACCTATCCTTTTGACAAATGAAATTAATAATTGGACCTTTAAACTAGACCATATTATTATTAAGAAGGGACTCCTCAGGGAGTTGTACGTAAAGTAATACCTAAGCAATGACCACAACCTAACCCGTGTAAATAAATTCTTGGATTTGACACACTTACACAGACCATGTTGCTTCCAACTTATTTAACCTTTGTTATCCCATTTAATTCCATTTTTCTAGGAAAACTAGTGAAAATTATACGTGTAAGCCACGCGTGTGGACGTTTACGGGTGTAACTCCCACTTTTCTTTTGAAACTAAAGATTTATTTAGAAGTCTCAGCTGGCAAACTTATGAATAAACCACGCGAGTGGACGTTTACTAATATTATTGTTCACTTTGCCTTGAGACCGGTTGTGGAGGTCTTTGACTATTTTAAATGAAATATTAAAAAAGTCGGGTGTTGCTTAGTCTTTTACTTCAAAAGGTTTGTCCATGCAACAACACGTAATACTAAGCATAAATAAAACTAAACTCAACAAGTAAAGCATGCTCGGAGAATTTAAATATGCTAATAATATGTTATGTTCCTAGCATGATTGTCTAAGCGCAATTAATAAATCACGTAGACATATTTGACATAATAATAAATATTAAACATCCATCGAGCGAAAAGAAACGGTAAAAAAAAAAATCGATCTTCGTGGCTCAACATGGAAAAAATTTTAAATCCTAAATTATTACATAATTTAGAAAAAAAATAGGTCTTCAAGCTTTTGGGCCTTCACGTTGGGCCTCGCGTACTCAGGTACGGACCGAGCTAAGACGAAACATTGGGTTAAAGACGAGCTACGTAGGTCGATGGGCTGTCGGGCCGAAATCCTAGGGCTCATACACGACCTTTGGTCCAATTTTCAATTGCAACATGACTTCAATCACTGAGTAACGACAATGAAAATGACGGATTATAAAATTGATCGAGAGTAAATGACGGTCTTGTCCATATGCATCTAATGGTGGTGATGTCGACACAATCATGTGTTAAAAAAATTAACCGATGTTGTAATTGAAAAAAAGTTATAGTTGGTGACCAACATTGATAAATTTTAAAAGTCATGTTGCAATTGAAAATTGTACCAAAAGTCGTGATTTTTTGGTAATTTACCTTAGAATAAATCCATTGTTTGTTACATGGGAATCAGATTCATAACAATTACGGATTACAAACCCAATTCTAGCAACACACAAACAAATATCCAAATGGGTGATCAAACCACAATTCAATTCATAAGTGTGAATCAACAATCCCAAATAACATAGAACATTCCAAAACACAATTCAATCGGTTAATAACCGTAAAAATTACATAAACATCCTAAATCCAAGGTTCAACTGATTATCAAAGGCTGAAATTAGAGTACTAGCCACTCATATCAACTATTACAAAGATAAAACAAGTGAAAATCAAAGAAGACATTAAAATAAGATAGAATGAACAAAAAGATTGATTTGATGATCTTGATCTTCAACCCTCTTCCAATTCCTTGCTTCCAATTGTGAATGGTGGCTGAATATGTGTGAGAAATTGGTGCTTGGTTAGGTCAAATTCGAAAATGACCTTATATATATAGAGGAGAAACTGTTGGCTGAAAAATGGCCAAAAACGTGTTTCAGGATTAAAAACAGTGTACCGGGTCACGGCCGTGAACCTGAGTCGCGGCCGCGAACCCTTTATTCAGCTAAGGCAATAATCCGATTTGCGAACTTGGTCGCGGCAGCGAACAGAGGTCGCGGGCACGAACCGTGACTTGGCTCTTTGGCTAGTTTCGCTGGATTGGTCGCGGTCGCGACCATAAGTCGCGGTCGCGACCATAAGTCACGGTTGCGACTTCTCGCTAGAACCTCTTCCCCCCCTTGTTTCATCCTTGGCTCGTTCTTCGTTTTGGACTTCTTCGAGACTTGTTTTTGGTTGTATATTGCCTGTATTGTCCTGAAACGAGCTCAAACACATTAAGTGGTCCAATAATTCAAATATGAACAATACACGGTCAAATATGCATGCAAATGTCATTAAAATGATACTTAATTCGACTTAAAATGCATGCATAAACATGTGTACCAATATATATATGTGAGGTGATGTTCAATTTCATCAAGTGAGCCTGTACTTTGTAATATGGTGTGTTGGGAATGTGGAACCGGAGTTAGGGAGTGGAGAACCGGAGGTTTAAACCGGGTTTTATCATCAAGAAGACAGACTGGTCATGAGAAAACCGGGTTCGAGTTAGGTGGTGTAACTGCCGTTTGTGACGAAGCAGTTGCAGTTAGTGACGAAGCAAAACTGTCACATTTGTCCTGTAGCTCAGCGTAACTTCTTGCGGTTATAACTTCCTATCCAGTTGCATTCGAGCTTCAATCCATATATCATTGTAAAGCTCTCATTGAGGAGAAGTTAACTATGTAGCATTATCTCCTGTACTTTAGATTAGAGAGAGTATTTAGAGATAGAGTGTTCGTGCCCTAATTTGTATTCAGAATTGGGCATTTCATTTCTTGAGCTAATTCTCTGTATTTGATTGAAGTTCTTAGTGGATTGAGGTGTGCCTTGCCTCCGTGGATGTAGTTCATCTTGAACGAACCACGTTAAAACTGTGTTTGATCCATTTCTATTTCCTGTTCTGCGTAAGCTCAATTCGGCCACAACTCTGGCCGAACTGTGGGTGTGAATTCGAAGTGTTTTCTTCGTACAATTTCCAGATTCTTTGTTGTTGTGTGTTCCTGAGTTGTTTTCACTAACAATATATATATATATACACATACACAAATATATTATCTTCTTTTAATTCAGGAATATGATTTTTTATTCTTGGTTGGTATTTGTTCTTCGTTAGAAGTTTATGAGACAAAAGCACCAGTTATGGAAAATCATTAGTTGGCCTCCATTATGAACGATAGCCTACTTCTCAAAGGACAACGTCCTCGGAATCTCCTTCATAGTTGCTGTTAGTAAAATCAACTCCTAATCACACAACACTAAGATTCTGGAATGAGTTCGAAGAATAACAATTTGAAAACACATAAATAATTCGGCCAGAGTTGTGGCCGAAGTGATCTTGCGCAGAACTGGAAATATAAATGAATCACACACTCGTTTTACGTGGTTCGTTCAAGATGAACTACATCCACGGAGGCAAGACACACCTCAATTCACTAAGATATTCAAACAATTACAGAAATTACACTCAGAAATGAAAACGCCCAATTCTGGAACAAACTAGGGCAGAAATCAAGAACTCTCTAACTCTCTCTGTAATCTATGAATAAAGGAAATTACTCGACGTAGCGTTGTTCTCCTGGAAGAGAGCTTTCCAATGATATATGTATTGTAGCTCGAACGTAACTGACTAAGAAGTTCTAACTGAATGATGCTGACCTCTGCTACCGGACAAATGTGACGGTTTTTTCCGTCACAAACCTGAAACAGACTCGTCACAACTGACGGTTATCACCAACAACCACGAACCCGGTTTATTTTGAACAGATTGACTTCTTCATGCTAAAACCCGGTTCATCCATCCGGTTCTTCACTTCTTGATTCCGGTTCCACATTCCCAACACATCCTATTTCAAAGTATAGCTCACTTGATGAGATTGAACACTTCCTCACAAATCTCCACCTCAATGAATCAAGTGTACCTCTTCCTGCCTCATCACTGCCTTTCTGTTAATGCTCTTCATGACATTGCTCAAGCTGCAGCAAGCTCGAGCAATGATCCACTTTGTTTCCAGGTACACCCTTTGTAAGAAAATCAGCAGGATTATGCAATGTGTGTACCTTCTTTACCTCCACAGTCCCAGAATCTATGATATCTCTAGCAAAGTGTAACCTAACATCAATGTGTTTTGACCTTTCATGAAATGCTTGGTGTTTCACAAGATGTAAAGCACTTTGATTATCACAGTAGATTACCACACACTTCTGCTTGATATCCAAATCTCTCAACACCCCTTTCAACCAGATTGACTCTTTGATAGCTTCAGTTAAAGAGATATATTCTGCTTCTGTAGTTGATAGTGCCACAACAGATTGTTGTGCACTCCTCCAGCTGATGGCTGTCCCATATAAGGTAAACACAAATCCAGAAATAGACTTCCTTGTGTCCACGTTTGCTGCAAAATCAGAATCAGCAAACCCCTCCAATGCAACAGTATTACCATCTACTTTCTTCTCAAATTTCAGTGACATGTTCACTGATCCTTTTAAATACCTCATCACATGTTTCAAAGCTTCCCAATGTTCAACTCCTGGATTTGACATGAACCTGCTTACCAATGATACAGCATATGCCAAATCAGGCCTGCCACAGATCATTCCATACATAAGACTTCCAACTCCACTTGCATAAAGGATATTGCTCATCTGTATGATTTCCTCTTCAGTCTTTGGGCATTGTTCTTTGGAAAGTTTCTTCTGTAGATTAACTGGAGTAGAGAGAGGTTTGGCTTCATGCATATGAAACCTCTCCAGTACTTTCTGTAGGTATTGTCTCTGAGATAACCAAAGTACTCCAGCTTCTCTATTTCTTAGAATGTTCATGCCCAATATCTTCTTGGCTTCTCCCAGATCTTTCATGTCAAATTCAGCATTAAGTCTATCCTTCAACCATTGTACCCTCTGCTTGTTCCTACTGGCAATTAGCATGTCATCCACATACAATAGAAGAAAAACTTTATCTTGCTTTGAACCTTTGTTGAAGTAAACACAACTGTCATAAAGGCTTCTTACAAAGCCAACACTGATCATGAAGTCATTGAATCTCTTGTTCCACTGTCTTGGACTTTGTTTAAGTCCATATAGTGACTTCTTCAGTAAACATACTTGGTCTTCTTTCCCAGGAACAACAAAACCTTCTGGCTGTTTCATATATATCTCCTCATTGAGTTCTCCATGTAAGAATGCTGTCTTTACATCCAGTTGTTGTAGTTCCATGTCCTCCTGTGTGACCTTTGATAAAAGCAGCCTGATTGAGCAGTGCTTTACTACTGGGGAGAAAACCTCATTGAAATCAATTCCTTCTCTTTGTGTAAAGCCCCTAGCTACCAATCTTGCTTTAAACCTCACCTGTTTGGATCCTGCTGTCTCTAGTTTCTTCTTGTATATCCATTTGGAGCTTACAAGTTTCTGACCTTTTGGTTTATCCACCAATATCCAGGTTTTATTCTTTTCCAGTGACTCCATCTCTTCTGTCATTGCCTGTATCCAGTGTTCACCTTCTTCACAGTCTAGTGCTTCTTGAAAACTACTAGGCTCTTGTGATTCCAAGTCTTCAGCAACACTT
This sequence comes from Ajuga chamaepitys, assembly GCA_958295605.1. Classification (NCBI taxonomy): domain Eukaryota; kingdom Viridiplantae; phylum Streptophyta; class Magnoliopsida; order Lamiales; family Lamiaceae; genus Ajuga; species Ajuga chamaepitys. Next base: position 38,152,554 of record OY282495.1, read on the forward strand.
AAGGCATAATAGACACTCCCTGCTTGGCCATAGAAATCAGGTCTGTTGATTTTTCTTCTGGGCTTATCCCTTCCAATGCTGTATTCCCTGATATTTTGTGAAGGTCCAGTTTGTGCCTCTTCTTCAGATGATGAATCACTCTCTTGTAAATCTTCTTGTGGTTGAGGTGTGTGATTATCTTCTACAGGGTGCTCCACCTGAATTGATATCTCCTCTGTCTCTTCAGCACCATCAAATTCTTCCTTAGAGCCTGTAGAGGTGTAAGCCATCACATTCTCATTAAACTTCACATCTCTACTTGTGATTATCTTCTGATTTCCTGTTTCTAAGCACCACAATCTGTAACCCTTCATTCCATCCAGATATCCAAGAAACACACATCTGAGAGCCCTTGCATCTAGCTTATCTTGCTTGACATGGGCAAAAGCAAGACACCCAAACACCCTTAACCCTTCATAACTTGGTTTCTGTCCACTCCACACCTCTTCAGGTGTTTTGAACCCAATTGCTGATGAGGGTGACCTGTTGATGAGATAGCATGCTGTAGCAATGGTTTCTCCCCAAAACACCTTTGGCAACCCAGCATCCAACAGCATACACCTCACTCTTTCAAGAAGAGTCCTGTTAAACCTTTCTGCAGCTCCATTCTGTTGAGGATTCATTGGTACGGTCCTGTGTCTCTTGATTCCTTTTTCTTCACAGAAGTTTGTAAACTCTGTAGAGAGATACTCCAGTCCATTATCAGTCCTCAGATGCTTCAGCTTCTTCCCTTTGACATTTTCCAGTTGGATCAACCATGTTTTGAACTTATGAAAGGCATCACTCTTGTTCTTCATCAACATGATCCACACCTTTCTGCTGTAATCATCAATCAAGGACATGAAATACCTTGCACCACCATGAGATTCTGTTCTTGAGTTGTGTGAACTCCCTTTCCATAGGGCAACTTCTTGGATTTGCCCAGAGCACACTGATCACAGAACTCCAGTTCTTGATTTCCCAGATTTCCAATTACTCCACTCTTTGACAATTCCTTCAATCCCTTCACTCCTATGTGTCCAAGTCTCTTGTGCCATTTAGCCATCTCAGAATTTTTCAAGACCATATCCACACTCCCAACAACAGGTGAACCAATCAGGATAAATAGCCCATTATGCTGTCTGCCTTTTATCACCATTTTTCCATGTTTTGTGATATGCAAGAATCCATCTACTGAGCTAAACTGACATCCACTGGTTACCAAAGAGCCAAGAGATAGAAGATTCCTTTTAAGGCCAGGATCATACCTAACATTTGAGATGATTCTGACCACACCATCAAACATCCTTATGCTCACTGATCCAACTCCTTTGACCTTGCATGATTGGTCATTTCCCAGGAGAACATTTCCACCATCTTCTTTCTTCAGTTCATCAAACCATGACTGATGAGGACACATGTGAAAGGAACACCCGGTGTCCAGAACCCATTCCTTTACCATTCTTGAATCAGTAATATTTAACACTTCTGGAGGGTCTTGTTGATGATCAATAGCAGCAGCTTCTGCCCCTTGATTTCCAGCTTTCTTATTTCTCTTAGGACAATCCTTCTTCAAGTGACCTGGCTGTTTGCACTTGAAGCATTTCCTGTTCTCAACCCAGTCATTCCCCTTCTTAGGATTTGAATCCCCAGATTTTGGATCTTTAACATTCTGTCCCTTCTTGCCTTGCCAAGGTTTCTTGAATTTAACATTCAGTCCTTCTCCAGGTTGCACCATGCCTTTATCACCTTGAGTCTGGAAACATTTAGACCTCAGAGCCTTCACTATTCCATCATAGGATAGCTGATCATCTCTCCCATACATCAAGGCATCCTTAAAGCTTTCCATGGATTTTGGAAGAATGTTTAACACCATCAATGCCTGGTCATCCTCCTCCAATTTCACATCCAGATCTTCCAATTCTTCAATCATCTTAATGAACTCATCAAGTTGATCAGAAATTACCTTGTCTTCAGTGATCTTGAAGGCCAACATCTTCTGCTTCAGGAACAGTTTGTTGGAAACTGACTTTGATTGATACAGTTCTTCCAATCTCCTCCATGCTTCTGAGGAACTCTTGCATCTTGAAACCTCCCTCAACGGTTTATCCCCCAAACATAAGAAGATAAGACTTAGGGCCTTCTTATCCACTGATGCAAACTTAGGTTTCTCAGTTTCTTCCCATGACTCCAGAGGTATCAATGCAAGATCAAGGCCATTATGAACCAATACTGCGTTCATCTTGATCTTCCACAATGTGAAATCATTCCTTCCAGTGAACTTCTCAAAATCCATCTTCATACCAGCCATTCCTTCTCTTCTTCAAAATGTGCGAGTTGATTCCCACAGACGGCGCCACTTGTTAGTAAAATCAACTCCTAATCACACAACACTAAGATTCTGGAATGAGTTCGAAGAATAACAATTTGAAAACACACAAACAATTCGGCCAGAGTTGTGGCCGAAGTGATCTTGCGCAGAACTGGAAATATAAATGAATCACACACTCGTTTTACGTGGTTCGTTCAAGATAAACTACATCCACGGAGGCAAGACACACCTCAATTCACTAAGATATTCAAACAATTACAGAAATTACACTCAGAAATGAAAACGCCCAATTCTGGAACAAACTAGGGCAGAAATCAAGAACTCTCTAACTCTCTCTGTAATCTATGAATAAAGGAAATTACTCGACGTAGCGTTGTTCTCCTGGAAGAGAGCTTTCCAATGATATATGTATTGTAGCTCGAACGTAACTGACCAAGAAGTTCTAACTGAATGATGCTGACCTCTGCTACCGGACAAATGTGACGGTTTTTTCCGTCACAAACCTGAAACAGACTCGTCACAACTGACGGTTATCACCAACAACCACGAACCCGGTTTATTCTGAACAGATTGACTTCTTCATGCTAAAACCCGGTTCATCCATCCGGTTCTTCACTTCTTGATTCCGGTTCCACATTCCCAACACATCCTATTTCAAAGTATAGCTCACTTGATGAGATTGAACACTTCCTCACAGTTGCGGAATGATTGTGCTTACAAATCTCAATCATGGTTATAGTGGTAGAATGCTACGACACATATGATTCCATAGCGGTGACTTCAGCGTAGAATATAAGGTTTTGATGAACATAGGAAGCCAAAGGAGAAAGCGAGAATAATTGGAATTGGGAATGGATCTTGTACAATTTCTGCCTCGTGGAGTTCGTACTGTTTGTGAGATCTCAACCATCGAATCGAATCAATGAACAGGGCACGCCAACTCATCCCTTACAAATAGATATCACTTTGTTAAGTTAAACCTTTACCCATCTCCAAAATTTGCAGAACTCAGCCGACCAATTTCTATTCCAAATTAAATTCTTCCACTGACAATAAAAGTAGAAGTTGCGATATCACATCAGCCATTGAAATTGAGAGGTACTTCAATCTATATCGAAAAATAAAAATAAAAAATCAACTAAAATAAAATAAGGACAGGGTTGTATAGGTAATCAACGATATCTGGGTCTCCATCTCAAAATTTTGTACATGTTTAAGATGTTCAAGAAACTTAATTATGGAGAGGAGTGAATTAAGTCCATATTCAAATTAAGTGTGCATTCGATAGCAGTCTCTGACGCTATAGATGAAAAGGTCTACCGAAAAATTCACATGAATATAAAACAAAGGTTTGATGAGTGATCATGCGCAATCCGGTTATCCAATGAACTCGAAGTAAAATTCAATTTGTAATGTAACCCAATGCAAGAAAATTAAAGAACACAAGATGTACGTGGTTCGATCCGGAGATCTACATCCACGGGCGTAAAATATCACCTGCCGGGGTGTTTTCACTATATTCCTTTCAATCTTACACGTTGCAGTTTAGGAGTACAAAGTGCGAACCCTAAATCTGAGTACAATTCTGTTATTTATACTACTCAATTCAAACCCTAACTAAATCCCTACAATTACGCCCACCATATCTGCATGGGAGTTGGAAGGAGATCGTGGGGATCTCACTTTCCAAATATGCCGCGATTGGACTGCTCCAGGCCCGTGCGTGCTTCTGGGCCGGCTTGGTTGCTGGGCTCGTTCTTCTGGGCTCAGTTGCTTCGGGTCGGGTTGATCCGACCCGAAGTTACTGGGCCATACCTATCAGATGCCCCCCCCCCCTCCCCTCACCAGTCGGAGCGAGGTAGGAGCTGCGGTTACAAGTAAGGCTAGGTATAACAGGTGCCGATGTTGAGCGATGCAACGACGTGGCGACCAAGAAGGGATGCTGCCTTTTTCGAGTCGGAAGTACCCCTAGGGTCCGAGAATCGACCGGAGTCGAGACGATACATTCCCGGAGTAATGGACTCCACGAAGACCAAACCTGACCGAACAGAAGTACCCCGAGGCCATGGGGTCGACTTGAGCCGTACTAGAGTATCCCCGGGGTGATGGGGTGACCAGTGCCAAAGTAGGGTATTCCCGGGGTAATAAGTTTTAGCGAGACCGAACTGGAATTTGCCGAGGTGAAGGGAGCACCGGAATGAGACCCAAAACTTCCTGAGGAAGAATGAGGATGATGTGATTGGCGACACCATCATTAGAAAGAGGGATGTGAAGTGACGCGTTTAAGATTTCCAAGACACGTGTCTCCCACGCGCCTTGGTAACTGTAACGCGCGTGACCACCACGCGCAAATCTGAGACGCGAAATTTGAAAAGGCCAGATCTGAGCCATTGATGCAGGAGTATATATATAGAATGTTTGCACAGTAAACTTCATCTTCCTCATTTGCGATTTGCAAGTTACAGAGAGCGGGAAAAAAGGAGATTCATCTGTGCATTTGTGAACCATCTCAAACCAAGACCAAGTAAGTATGTCTTCTTCATCGTCTTCATCTTCACTTAGGGAGGTAGGAACTGATAAAGCCCCGTTAGACGTTCCTCCTCTACGTTACATTATTCCCAAAAGACGGGTAAATAGGATGGTCTATAGGGCAGATTTCATGCAGTCCAGCACCCGGGCAGTAGGGTATGGTGAATGTATGGAGGAGGATTTCGAGGTGGCCGTGGAGGCACTGCGGATGACGCGAGTGCAAATAGAAACCCTGATTCCATCTTTTTACTTCCCATTTAATTTAGAATACATAGTTTCGGAGCCTAGTGACCGAGCTTGTTGCCCGCTGAAGGGCTTCATTAGCGTATATATAGATCATCTGAAAATAGGAATAAGATTCCCTCTTTGGGACATCGTGGTACAGCTGCTGAGATATTACAATATTGCCCTGAGTCAATTAGCGCCCAATGCCGTGAGGCAAGTTGTCGGGTTCACCGTGGTATGTAAAAATGCCGGTATAGAACCAAACGTAGAGTTGTTTAGGTTTTTCTTCCAACTGAAGGCCTTCGGGAAATCGAAAGGTTGGTACTCCTTTAGCCCCCGGGCCCGAAGTGGTTTTAAGGTGAAAAACCCGAGCAAGGTGGAGGGGTGGAAGGAGAAATTTATCTATGTGAAGACAGGGCTGGCCCTCCTGAGGTGGAGGAGGGAGGAAGTGTTAGATAATGCCCCGGTGGCGGAGCCGGAGCCGGAGGTAGTTAGGCAGTTTCGTATTGTAGGTACGTTCCAGACCCTCTGCACCGAGGAGGAGCTTGAGGAGGCAGGATTAAGCCCGTATTACTCGGGCGGAGCAGAGGGGGTATCCACCCGGGGGCAGGAGTCGGAAGCTAGGGCTGCCGAGGAGGGTAGGAACTCTTAATACTGCGTAATATACTGCAATGTGTACAGGATTAACCACAAATCTCTTTTGCAGTGGGATGCTTCGGAAAAGAGCCTACAGGAAGCCCCGCGGTGCCCGCGGCGGCAAAGAAGAAGGGAGCGGCGACCGGAGTAGCCCCTAGAAGTAGGGCATCGCCCAGTCCGAGGCCGTCAGCGGGGACGGAGGAGGGTGTTGTGGTGGCGGGGGCAACCCCAGGAACAAAGAGGAGGTCGGAACCATCTGTGACTCCTCCGGGAACGGCCAAAAGACTCCGCACGGAGCAGAGCGCCGAGGTAAAGTATATATAACCTTCTGCCGGGGTGAAAGACTGCGGCTTAAATTCTCTTTATGTTTCTGATGTTGGTTTTGATGTTTGTGTGTTAAGGGGCAAGGGCCCATAAGTGTGTTGGGCCTGGAGGGGCCGGATGCCGAGGAGCTTCTGCGGCTGGCACAGGGGATCATGGATCTCGGTCGGAGGAGTGAGAGAGAGGCCAAGGAAGGGCTGGCCGAGGCAGTGAGGGAGTTGCGTGCCCGGAATGACAGGCTAACGCATGACTTGTCTGAGGCGCGCAAGAGAGCTGCCTTGGTGGAGAAGGAGGTGGCGCAATTGCGAGAGGTGGAGGCCGAGGCCGGGGCTCTCCGCGGCGAAACAGCCAAACTGCGGGCGGAGATAAAGGCTCAGGAAGCGGCTGTGGTGGATGGTCAGGAGGCGGTGTTGAAGGCTTTTGTCGAAAAGTTGTTTCAAACGAGCACCTTTCTCGACTTTTAGACCAACTTCGTCGCGGTCGGGGATACAGCCGCTCGATCAGTGCTACTGGAGAAGGTTAAGGAAATCTATCCGAACGTGGATGTCTACCGTCCCGAGTTCGGATACGATTTCAATGCCGTGGGAGCGGTGGACGAGGCGTATTACAATGCCCTGGCTCGTGTCCCGGAGTTGCCCCTGGTGAAGGCACTGGCGGAAAAGAAGAAAATCCTTAAGTGCCGAGGAGATCACGGCCTGTGATGCGGACCAAGATCAAGAGTTCGTGGCCTTTCGTCGTGGTGAGTTCATCCCAGAGCCCCGAGACAAGGATCCACCTCCGCGAATGGAGATTGCCGCAGAGGCAGCGAGAGATGACGCGGGTGAGATCCGCGAGCTGCCGGAAGGAGAGCACGAGGTCGAGGTGGAGGTGCCAGAGGAAGCTGAAGGAGGCCAAGAGGGGGAGATCAGTCATTCCCCGTAATTTTGATGATTTGATATATGATAGACGATAGGAGCAACTTGTAATTTTGTTGTAATGACCGCAGACAATGTATGCTTCTTTTTTGTTGTGAATATGACATTTATTTTTAACCATACTGTTGAGTTATTGTTTTGCGATGATTTGAGTGTGTTCCGTAATACTGATGGTGTGCTGCGATCAGGAGGATACCGAGGAGCTTCATAATACAATAAAGAAACTCATGCAATCTTTAGACTGGTTCCGCGGAGAGAAGGATAACCTGCAAAAACAAGTGGTTCCTCGGTTGGAGAGGAGGGTGGCCATAGTAGAGAGAAGGGCCAAAGAGGCCGAGGAAGCAAGAGCCAAGGCCGCGGAAAAGGCGAGAGACTGGGAGCTGAAATACTTGTCGACCGTCGCCGAACTAGACCGCGTCATTATCCACCAAAGGGAATATGAACGAATACTGACGGAGTACGGCCTGCTGACTTTCGAAGAGGTCGAGGAGCGGATCACCGAAATCCAGGGCGAAATTTCGTCACTGATGACGGCCAGCCCTGTGGACTCTTCCGAGCTTGTAAGAAAGCAGGAAGTACTGGAATTACTCTTAAACATGTACGAGGGCCTGAGAGGACGTGGCAGGTGGTGGCACACTGCCGATGAATATATTGCAAGCTCCAGCCAGGGCCAAGAGATCGCTAAAGCGCCACGGAGGAGTAAAAAGAAGGCGGCGGGGAAAGGCAATGGGATCGTAATCCAGGAGCCGACCCCGGTGACTGCTATCGAGGAGGCCCCAGTAGCTTTTGCGAAGGAGGAGGTTGAGAAGCTAGCCGAGGAGATCGAGGTGATGGAACCCGTGGAATGGGATCCCATGGAATGGGCTAAGACTTCGAGACCAGCGTCTCACCTGAGTCCTCGGGGCAGAGCGAGGGGTGACGTTCCAAGGCCAGTGCCAAGAGTGAGTCCTCGGCGCAGAGGAAGTCAAAGCAGGGAAAAATCAGGAGCTCAGAGCCGAGGAGCCTCCAGATCCCGGAGGACGCGGAGAAGCCCCCGGGACGGGTCTCAACGCCAGAGCGCAGAATATTGGCTCGGAGGCCGAAAATAATGTTATCTTGTTGTAACAATGTATGCAGATATGTAAAGAACCCTTTGTGGGGAGTAAAGCGGTAGAAATATTTTGATACTTTTTGATAAGTATGTTAAAAGAAAAGTGATTAACTTTTGATCATGATGCAAGTGTAATTACTTTAATTTGTACTCGGGAGCACAATATGTCAATAATGCATGGTAGAGAAACAAGGCAAAGAATCTCCCCGGACGGATCGGGCGGGAGTTAAGGACCTCTCTGGTTAAACGGACGAGAGGAAATATAAGTCCGGGGACTAAATGTTGATCTCTCCGGACGGATCGGGCGAGAGATCAATGTGTCCGGAGACAGATAATAATAAGTCTAAGCTAGGGCGTCCCCGCAGCGTAGAAAAAAGTACAGTGAGATTCGTAAAGTGAAAACTTTATTCAAAGTAATTACTGGAACAATTTGAAAAATATAAGGAGACTCTTAAACAAGAAGACGTTATAGTACGGAAACGAAATAGCTTACAAGAAATGTAAAGGTAGAAAAGATACTTGGCCATCGGAACTCATAGATAAAAGCGCCTCAGATTGGTAACATGCCATGTTCGGGGAATCGGAGTACCATCTAGATGTGCTAACTGATAGCACCCGGAGTCATGCCCAGCAATGACATGGTAAGGCCCTTCCCAGGCAGCACGCAGTTTACCCTTGGGGGCAGCCTTGCTGGCAGAGTTGAGCCGGAGTACTGGGTCTCCGACGTTAAACTGAGTACCCCTAACCCGGAGGTTGTGATACTGACCTGCGCGTTGCTTACATTTAGCTTGCTGAATGAAAGATTGATCGCGACGATATTCGAGCTCGTCTAAGTTAGCACGGAGGGCATCATTGTTAGCTTCGGGATCCAGAGTAACAAGGCGGGGACTAGGTACCCCGATTTCCGCAGGAATGACAGCCTCGGAACCATAAGTGAGGCTGTAGGGGGTTTCTCCGGTTGAGGTGTGCGGCGTGGTGCGAAGCCCCAAAGAACCTGCGGAAGATTCTCGGCCCAGAGACCTTTAGCTTGATCTAAGCGTTTCTTCAGACCCGTAAGCAGTGTGCGATTGGTGACTTCGACTTGACCGTTGGCTTGAGGATGAGCGACCGAGGTGAAAATTTGTTTAATGTGCAGCTCTTCGCACCATGACCGGAAGGGGTCATTGGCAAACTGTTTGCCATTGTCTGAGATAATGGCGCTCGGGATGCCGAAGCGGCATATGATATTTCGCCAGACAAACTTCAAGATGTCCTGACCAGTGATGGCAGTGAGGGGTTCGGCTTCAACCCATTTGGTGAAGTAATCAATGGCAACCACAAGAAATTTTAGTCCCCCCGAAGCGACTGGTACAATATCAATTCCCCACTGGATAAATGGCTAGGCACTTTGTATGCCAGTGAGCTCAGTTTGTGGTAAATGCTTCACTCGAGAGTGTCGCTAACACTTGTCGCACTTGGCCACTAAGTCATGGGCATCATTAAACAACGTGGGCCAGTAGTACCCCAACTGAAGAAATTTCTTGGCCAACGTCCGCGAGCCAATATGGCTGGCACAGGCCCCCTCGTGAAATTCGCGGAGAATATGATCAGCCTGGGTAGGGGCAAGGCAACGAAGACTCGGTTGTAAGTATGACTCGTGTTGCAGAGGCACCATCCACGTATAGTTGCCACTTGCAGGCTTTAGCTTCAAGATCGGCGTGGTTAGAATCAGCGTCATGCACAGCCGGACCGGGGTCAACAAATGGTGCCTCGACCCAAAAATCCGCGAGGGCTTGACCCTTGATGGCGCGGCGAGGTAGAAATTGAATATCATACTTTCCCAGTTCGATGGCCCACTTATCAAGCGCCCGGACACTTCGGGCTTGATGAGAATTTGGCGAACGGGGTGATTAGTGAGAACCCTGATATCACGCCCTTGGAAATAAGGCCATAGGCGGCGGGCCGCCATGACGAGAGCCAGCACTGTTTTTTCTATCACGGAGTACCGAGTCTCCGCCCCTTGGAGTGCTCGGCTCACAAAATATACGAGGTGTTGACTTCCATGAGCCTCGCGTACGAGAGCCGCGCTGATTGCTTTCTCGGCAGATGCTAAATATACGTAGAGGGGTTCTCCGGGGAGAGGAGCGGACATAGTGGGCAACTGTTTGATGTGTTGCTTTAGAGCCTCAAAGGCTTCGGTGCACTGCGGAGTCCACTCAAATTTCTTTGCCTGCCGCAAAATTTTGAAGAATGGAAGCTGACGCTCCGCGGCCTTAGACATAAAATGATTTAAGGCCGCAAGACCACCGGTAAGGCGCTGAACTTCCTTTACCGTCTTCGGCGGCTGCAGATCCAATACATCTCTAATCTTGGCCGGATTGGCCTGGAGACCGTGTTGTGAGACCACATAGCCCAAAAACTTTGTTGAGCCAACGCTGAAGGTGCATTTTGCCAGATTGAGGCGTAGATTATAACGTCGCAACGTGCATAACGTTTCAGCAATATCTTGTACACATGTAGTTTGAGAGGTACTTTTAATAATAAGATCGTCAACATATACCTCAACATTTCGACCGATTTGATCTCGGAAGACGTGGTCCATAAGGCGCTGGTAAGTGGCTCTCGCATTCTTGAGCCCAAAAGGCTATTTCTTGAAGGCAAAGCACCCGAAGTCAGTGATAAAGGCCGTTTTGAGGGCATCGCGGTGATCCATATGAATTTGATGGTATCTCTTGTATAAATCCAAAATGCAAAGTGCCTTGTGCCCAGTGATAGCCTCGGCTTTTAGGTCAATGGAGGGCAAAGGATAACAATCCTTTGGGCAATGCTTATTGAGGTCAGAGAAATCCACACACATTCTCCATGCCCCGCTAGACTTAGTCACCATCACGGGATTAGAAAGCCAGGAAGGATAGTACACTTCAAACAGGATGTCTGCATCTAGGAGCTGTTGTACTTCGGTTCGGATGGCTGCGTTCCTCTCCGGAGCAAATTTCCTCCGTTTTTGTTGTATGGGCTTCACGCTGGGATCAATGTTTAACTTGTGAGTGATGAGGTCCGGAGAGACCCCCGGCATATCCAAGGGAGACCACGCGAAAACTTTCGAATATTCTCGCAAGGTCTAGATGATGGCGTTATGCAACAATGGTGTGTCCACAGCGCCGACTGTAACAGTCTGCTCTGGCTTGGCTGGGTCTAGCGGCACCTTAACAGTGTTGTCTCTGAGTGATGCAGCCGAATCCAAGGTGGGTGCCGAGGTGGCTACTTGAAACTGAGGCTTGGGAGGAACCTTTTGTTGTCTTTTTAAGTGCCACGTACATGCACTCTTTAGAAACCCGCTGGTTGCCACGGATAGCCACCTCGCCATGGGGTGTTAGGAATTTCAGTGCGAGATGGTATGTGGAGCAAACGGCCTTCGCTGGGGTGAGCCAGTCTCGGCCTAAAATCATGTTGTATGGAGATGGGGGAATTGACCACATAGAAGTCAACGAAGATGGTTTTTATGGCGGGATAAGTTCCGAGCGAGGCAGGAAGGTTGATGACTCCTTCAGGTCAGATCTCATCCAGGTTGAAGGTCTGTAACGGCCCGGGGGCTGGTCGGAGTTGTTCACGAGGAATGCCCATTTTCTGAAAACAGTCAGCGAATATGACACTAACTGCGGCTCCGTTGTCGACGAAAACCCGCTTTATCGTAACATTAGCTACGGCCATGTCGATTACGATGGCGTCAGTATGTGGGGTGAGTTCGGGAACAGGATCTTCGTCGGTGAAACTTACGATTTCAGATTGGTGGAAGCGTTTGTGGCGCGGCTCCTCAGGAGGAGGCCTGCGCGCTTCCGCCTTCAAGGCACTTCGGGAAGCCCCTGTGGGGATGGCCCCATAGATCACATTTATGACGTGAGTGGGCGGACTGTCTACAGGTCCTCCATGAGGAGCGGTTGCGGCAACAAGTGGGGTTTTTTACGGCTTCCCTGGTCCTGCCGCGCATAGTTGTTGTATCCAGGCCTGTTATTCTGCCATTGTGGCCTGTTTTGCCATGGACCTCGGTCATTGTAGCCTCCGCGGCTTTGTTGCGAACCTCCATTTTGGTTTGACCGAGGCCTGTCTTCGGTCCGAGTGACATATTGCCGTAAGAAACCCCTCTTTAAACAGTCTTCGATTTCTTTTCCTAGCTCTTGACATTCCTTGGTTTCATGTCCATGATCATGGTGGTACGCACACCACTTATCGTGGTTACGCTTTTCTGCCGGAGCAGTCATCCGCGGGCACGGTCGTAGATCGTTCTTGTGAACGGAAAGAATTTCTGCTCGTGATTTTGTAAGCGGAGTAAGTTGGGGGATATCTCCGCGAGGTTCCAAACGTCCTCGGCTTGGACGAGAGAAGGCACTAGGCTGGGTACTGGTCCCGGATGGCGTTTTATCTGGTTGCCGCTTGCTGGCATGCTTCTCGCGTTTACGACGGGTTTGCTCCTTAGCCTTCGCGAACCTGCATACAATTCTGAACAAAGCCCGGGTAGTAGTAGGAGGGTTTCGAACAAGCTCGGTGTAAAGAGGCCCGGGGCGAAGGCCATTCATAAAAGCGTTGATGATAACATCGTCAGACCGGCTTCCCACCTTAAGGCTCTCTGCCGTGAAGCGATCGAGAAATTGGGTGACAGTTTCCCCATCCCGTTGTTCCATATTCATGAGGTCGGCCAAGGTGGCCATGGGTTTTGCTCGCGTATGAAAACGCGCCCAAAACTGTTCGGCGAGATCCCGAAAAGAGGTTACACTGCCCCGGGGCAAAGAATCGAACCAAAGTCTAGCTTCATCCTGGAGATGCTCATGAAACACCTTACACAATTGGTGAGGTGTACAATTGCGGTTGAACATAGCATATTTGAAGGCGTTCAGAAAATTACTGGGATCTCCGGTGCCATTGTAGACAGATACGGGAGGAAGCTTGAACCCCTCGGGAAGTGGGGTAGCAAGAATCTCCTCGGAGAACGGGGTAATGATTTCCCCATCAGCATCGAGACCCAACACTTTGTCAAGCTCCGCAGCAAATTGAGCTTGCTCTTGTTCCAGGGGATCCAACACACGGGATTTGTCTAAGCGAGCACGCTTTGGGGCGTCTGCAGGTCTACGGCGATGCACGTCTTCGTGGGCGTAACGGGGCCTCGACCCATTAGAGCTGCGGTTATCCGTTGAGAGACTGTCCTCCGTCGACGACGATCATGCCTCGCTCGATGAGGTGGATCTTCATCCAATTCACGGGACAAATTGCGGGCGGATTTCTCACACCCTGGTTGACGCCATTGTTGGCACGCTCACCGGAGTGAGCGCGCCGATTATTCCATTCTTGAAATAGAGCGGCGTGCTCCTGAAGAAAGTCTTGCTGCACCTGCGATAACTCGGGGGCAGGTGGCGGGTTAACTTGCGCTGGATCATCAGCAGGGGGATGATTCTGCATGTTGGCATGTTCCACAGGCGGATCTTGGTTTCGTTGACGGGGTGGTGGATTCTGGTCAACAGGAGGGTCACGACGGGACCGGGTAGGATTAGCAGATCGATGAGTATTCACCATAGCGATTGTGATGACATTGAAGTATACTAGGGCTTTCTTGCGAATCGTTCCCATAGACGGCGCCAATTGATCATGCGTAATCCGGTTATCCAATGAACTCGAAGTAAAATTCAATTTGTAACGCAACCCAATGCAAGAAAATTAAAGAACACAAGATGTACGTGGTTCGATCCGGAGATCTACATCCACGGGCGTAAAATATCACCTGTCAGGGTGTTTTTCACTATATTCCTTTCAATCTTACACGTTGCAGTTTAGGAGTACAAAGTGCGAACTTTAAATCTGAGTACAATTCTTCTATTTATACTACTCAATTCAAACCCTAATTAAATCCCTACAATTACGCCCACCATATCTGCATGGGAGTTAGAAGGAGATCGTGGGGATCTCACTTTCCAAATATGTCGCGATTGGGCTGCTCCAGGCCCGTGCGCACTTCTGGGCCGGCTTGGTTGCTGGGCTCGTTCTTCTGGGCCCGACCCGAAGTTACTGGGCCATACCTATCAATGTGAAAAAAATATCTGGAATAATTTGAGAAAGGTTTGAAGAGACAACATTCTCTTAAATAATTTGGGAAGTACATAGTTTCATTAGTGGGTGCAAGGAGAGAAGAACAGAGCAAAAAGTTTCACTTAATATGTTTCTATATTATTTTGGGCTTTAGGTGCTTTTCCATTATGGTTGTATGAGTTGGCATAATCAGGCTCGTCCATCAAAGTGGAAGAATGAGATCTCGGGAACTCCACCAACTCTACCAACTAAAAACTGTAGAGGACTGATTCCCAAAGGACTTTGATCTATTATTAGAATATTTTTAAATTAAAGTTGTTTTTCATAAAAGAGAGAGAATGTAATTAATGAGCGTCTGAAAAAGTGTTATGAGAACTAGTGTTTTTTTTATGAGAAGATAATTAGGTATTGCAACATTTTAGCCCTCTATATATTTTTTTTTTAATTTAAAAATGATTCAATGGTCAGGATTCAATATTGTAGCATCTAATGGCTGAAACAACACAGTGACATAATTGGTGTACATGAAAATTTGTGTTGAATAATATAATTAATCGTATAAGATTAAGATATTCTTGATTCATGTTTAGAGAATGTTTTGATCCAAATTTTAAATATTTCAAATTGAAAAGCATTTGAAATTTGAAATATCATATGTCCAATCGAATAAACAAAATTATTGGAAACAAATTCCACAAAATTCATTTAATCTAAAAAATAGGAAATTTTGAACATTCAAAAAATTTAATAAGGTTAATAATTTGGTGGGAGAAGTGCATTTATTATAATAAATGTACTTCAAAATGCATACAAATCATTATGTGTACTCTCCTTATCTACACACATGGACCTAAAAATTGCATAAATATAGCTTATTAAATTGCATGTTTGTTTTTTTTTTTCCTTTCTTTTTCGGCTACCAATAAGTACTATATACTAAATGGATTGGAAAAATACGAAATCAGGCGAGGGCCCAACAGTGTGATCACCGATGGCAAGGCGCTAACAACGCGGAAGTCGCGGTCGACACTTTGTGAACTCTGCTTTCAGGAATAATTTTTTTCCTAACGACTTATTATATATTGATAACCACACATAATAACAAAGCATCTATGGCCCAGCAATTGTGTCGCGAAATAGGATGCTCGTGATTCAAGTTCAAAACTCCACAGTGCATTTTAAGAATTTCTTTTATAAATTCTTTTTATTAATATATTTTTTATATATTCATTAATTATATTTTTTACTTTTTATAATTTTTTTTTAAATTATCGTATTTTTTTAATTTTTTTATATATTTATTTCTTTTTTTGTTTGCTAATTATTTTTTACTTCCTCCATCCCGAATGAACTTACAAACTTTCTATTTCGGTCCATTCCAAGCAATTTGCACACTTTCTTAAAAGGAAAACAAATCTCACAAATGATACCCCACAATACACCTTTATTTACCAAATAAAATAAAAAGATAGGTTTGCAAAGTCAACATAACCCAAAAAATAATTTTTTCTTAATATGTGTACCCACTTGCCAGTGCAAGCTCATTCAGGATGGAGGAAGTACTTTTTATTAATTTTATTTTTCAAATACTGTCCTTGCTATTGCGGTTCCGATGTAGTATAACTTGTTTAACCATTAACGTAGTATTTGTTTATGTTAACAATATTAATTGTAATCTTGTTGTTACTAGTTTAACTAATACAAATATTTATAAAAAAATAATATTTAAACTATAATATTAAAAAACAAACACATTAAGTAATACTATTATGGACAATTGGTTAGGGTGCCAAAGCCTTATTACATACTTCTTCATCCCGCTCAGTTTTGCACACTTTCTTTTTTGGTCCGTCCCATTCAGTTTTGCACACCCTTAAAAAGGAAATTTCTCTTACAATCTTCACCCTCAAAATCTCCACCCTCAATCTCCACCTTTAAAAAAGTCAACAAAAGCATAAAGTAGTTTTTTTTTAATATATATGCCCGTCCCTACGTGCAAAACTGAGCGGGACGGAGGGAGTACTATATTCCACACACAAATTGTTTTGTTGTACGTTTATAGGCCATATTTTTAATACAAGACTGCCCAAAAACTGGAACCCGGTCAATTAAGTCCCTTGGGGAGGCTGGGATCCAATAACCAACAACATAACCTGGGGTGCAATACAAAGCATTTTTATGTCTTAGCCCTATCTAGAACAACTAAACCCTACTCATAGCATACTGATTCTTATCCATGTTTCTTCTCGGCTGCCCGGTTGCGACATAATCTCTGATTTTTCCATCAATTTTCTATCTTCTTCATCGAGGTATTGTTGCTCGATTTATTTACGGCAAGCAACTTTCTGCATATGTCCTTAGATTTTCCAGATCGGGCACTTTTAAAATTCGCATTTTAAGCTTGTGTTTTTTAAGGCATTTTTAGAACAATTTTTTTTTTTTAAAAAAAAAGTTTGCGTTATTTAAGCTTGCTGCTCGATGCATTTTTTTTAAATTTTGCATTTGTAAAAGTTCTTTCCTTTATAGCTTTTTCGAAGGAAGTTTTCAAAGTATGCTTGTGTTTTTTTAACAAAATTTGACAAGTTTTCTTTCTTTTATCTTTTTGCTTTCATACTACAGGTACATAGTAGAATTTTCTCATGACACAAGGTTTTATTGAAGGTATTTTTACCCTTACCTATAGGCTACTGGTTTCAAATTTCCCAACAAACTTTAGGTCAGATTCATTTTATTAGAATTTTCAAATAATTAGTTTAAGATGAGTAACTTTAGGTCATTATGTCGAGTTGCAATTGTATGCATAAAATTATGTATCCAGTTCTTTTCATAGTTGAGATGCTTTAAAGATAGGTCAAATACTTGCATAATATTCCCATAAATGTTAACTTCTCTTTGCAAGTATACCTTTGTACTCAGGAGTTCATCTGCCAGTACGCTATGTTTGATATGTTCTGGTGCAATTAATTGTTACTTGACTTTTGGAAAATCAGTCCTAAATGTTGGAGGTTTTGAGAGGGAGGGGTGAATAAACCTCTTACTCGATTTTTACTTCTTAAATACTTTGAGCAAGGATATACTACTTACTGTAAGAAATTGGTTCTTACAGCAAAGCTGGTGCAGTAACCTTTACACAGTATGCTTGGAGAACACTAGACTTAGGTTGCTCAGCAAGCAATGCTTAGGTAGATTTTTAAGCAGTGAAATATGCAAATATATGTTTTTTAAAAAGTTGTGCAGTAATATGATAGTATGCCAACAATAGTTATAAAAGCAATAAGAAGATGGGCACAAATTTATAGTAGTTCGAATGTTAGAGTAATCCTTCTACGTCCACTTTTCTCTCACACAGGGAAAGTTCACTAGGTGACCGTGCTGTCAAGGCATGCAAAACTAATACCCTTAACTTCCCTATACTAATTAGAAGGAGTAGTAAGTCCCACGAGGAGCAGTCCGTTTTATTGCATTTTACGTATTAATTAAACAAAAGAAAAAAATGGGGGAAGTTGATTTGACTTTATCAAATAAACTAATAATCTAGAAAACAAATTGAAAATAAGCAGAAAAGGTAATTAGAATCAAATAAGTATAAGATTTCAGTCCTTAATCTAGTTATTCCCCTAGTCTGATTAATCCTTGCAATTAATGCGACTACTTCTCAAACTGGTCTTAGAATTTCTACCCCTAAACCAACAACAAGCTCTGCTGACTCGAATTATCCCTTAATTATAATTAACCAAAATAAGCTCTCTGATTAATCTATTTAACCGAACAACCTAAAACAAGCTCTCTAGATTTAATTGGTTAAACACACAAGGTACTAGGATAATAAGCTAGACATGGTGTTGGACTCAGTGCCCTGTCAACTATGCACGGGAAGGGCAGTGGATTAATTGTACTAGGAACAGCGGCAAGGGTGTTTACCTTATTTTCGCTGGTAGGACGTCGACATTTGTTGCCTTAGTGTCTGGCAGATTGCCGACATTGGGTCACCCAGTGTCGCACTGTTCAGCACATTCTTCCCTTTCGTTTCCATTTTCCAACACATGGTCGGGCTTCTTAAGCTCTCCAAGTTGTTTCCCACTTCTCAGAGTCATAGCACTGACATTCCTCGAATTGATTTCCGGTGAGATGGTAACTTTCCACTAATTTAGGACTCAAGGCGGCTCACCATTATTGTTAACTGACTCATTTGTGTCTTTATATTTTTAATACTCGATTGAGTATTTTTTTGGATTTGATTCACATTTTGTTGTAGTTGCACAGTATTTGATGTCAAGGTTTTCATCATCTCTTCCAACATCGGGTTAGGAGAGGGTTCAACATATTGTCTTGGATAGTACAATCCCCGTTGTTGTTGAGGTGGACAAGACTGCTCCACAGGTTGTGACGATTGTTGGCTTCCATACCTTATATTGGGGCGATCTCTCCATCCGGGATTATACGTATTAAAATATGGGTCGTACTTTTCCCCTGTGTTAGTGTGGGCACCAATCTTATCTCCTAAAACCTTATAAGTATCTGTCGTGTGATCACTGGTGTCACAAATACGACATGGCTTGACCTACTAATTACTTCCTACAGCAACCTTTCTAACAAAAGAAGTTAACATGGTCAGCTTGTGAGGGACGAATCATTCACCCCTTCACCGTTTGCAATGGTGTATCCCGTTGACCGAATTGCTGCGAGGTTGCTGCCATATTAGATATGAGTGCCCTAGTTGTAGTTGGGGTTTTATCCACTAGTGCTCCTCTGATAGCTACATCTATCGTGTTCTTATACATCATCAACAGCCGCTCGTAGAAATATTGGATTAGCAATTACTTACTAATTTGGTGTTTTGGGAAACTTGCGACAATCTCTTAAAGCACTCCTAGTACTCATAAAGAGTTTCTTTTAGCATTATACTACTTATCTCCTTTCTTATACTTACCACACAAGATGCAGAAAAAGAACTTCTCTAGAAATAACCTCTCCATTTAAACCCATGTGGTGATAGACAATGTCAAATTACAACTAATCTTTCTCCATATCCTTCAAGGAGAATGGAAAGCCCTCAACTTAATTTGCACATTAGCTACCCCTGCAGGCTTCATGCTTGAGCAAACCACGTGGAACTCTTTGAGGCTTTAAATGGGTCCTCATCTGCATAACCGTGGAATGAAGGCAATAAGTGAATAATATCATATTTAAGCTAAAAATTTATGTTAGCATTAATCTCAAGATATGTAATGAAAAAAAGTTTGTTGAGTAATGGTAGATTTGGCGAGCTCCCTCAAGGTCTGAGTTACAGCCATTATCTTTCAGAATCGATATATGCCTTTACCTACATAAACTTCTTCAAGTATAGGAATATAATAGACTATAAATAAAATACTAATAAAAAATCCATAAACTAAACTAGCAAACGGAAGGCAAAAACTCATCTTTTTAGCGTCACACTGGGTGACCTAGTATGACACCTGCTCCTATATAAATGTGGGAAAATAAAACAATTAAGAACACAACAACTAAAAAAGAAATAAGCTAGCCTTGAATTAACTACTAATAATTAATACTTAAAACACAACTAATCTTGCACCGCTCCATGGCAACGGCGTCAAAATTTTGACCGTGTTGTCGAGGCATGCAAAATTAATATCCTTAACTCCCTCTATTAATTAGTAGGAGAGGTAAGTCAAGGTCGATCCCACAAGGAGCAGCTCAATTAATTGTGTTTTACGTATTAATTGAACAAAAGGACAAAAGGGGAGGAGTTGATTTGATTTTATCTAATAAACTAAAAATCTATGAAACTAATTAAAAATAAGTAGTAAAGGTAATTAGAATCAAATAAGCATAAGATTTCAGTTATTAATCTAGTTATCCCCCTAAAATAGATTAATCCTTGCAATTAATGTGACTACTTCTCAAATTAGTCATAGAATTTCTACCACTAAATCAACAAAAAGCTCTG
This sequence comes from Ajuga chamaepitys, assembly GCA_958295605.1. Classification (NCBI taxonomy): domain Eukaryota; kingdom Viridiplantae; phylum Streptophyta; class Magnoliopsida; order Lamiales; family Lamiaceae; genus Ajuga; species Ajuga chamaepitys. The sequence continues at coordinate 38,172,626 of OY282495.1, forward strand.
CTGACTTGAATTATCCCTTAATTGTAATTAACCAAAACAGGCTCTCTAATTAATCTATTTAACCGAGCAACCTAGAACAAGTTCTTTAGATTTAATTGGTTAAATGCACAAGGTAGGGTAGACACGATGTTGGACTCACAAGTTCGGTCCAATTAACCCTAATTTATGTTATCTAAGTGAATCAATTCACTAATTGCTACTAACGGGTATAAATTTACAATAATTATGGATTATGAAAGTACCCTATCTGTAAACATGTGGCCAATCAAATAAATGATCAATTTAATTCAATAACCCATATATAAAAATAATCAAACCAGATAACATAAATAATTCCAAAACGTATTTCCAGAAATTATAACCGTAAGAATTACAAGATAATCATACTAAGGTTCAAACATAGATTGAGAACATAAGTTAAAGGTCTAGCCACACATAACAGCATTTGAAATCATAAACAAATTAATAGAAACCGATATTGAAATCACAACTGAAACAAAAATAATCCGAACCGAACACTCGAAACGCCGCCACGATTATGAAGCATTTCCTCGCAATTCCTTCGCCTCAAGGATCTACCATATTTCCTTCATTGGGTGTATTTTATTCCACTAACTTCTCTTGGGCTTTACTTATATAGGTCTCTACTTATGGTTTAAGAAAAACGATGGCTTCTAGTAAGATAGAAACTTGAGATTCAATGGTGGGCTCGATACTATATCGCCCAGTGTCTAGCCCAACTCGATACGTGCTCTTCATTCTTGATCCAAAAATACTCCATGTTCACTGAAATAAATAATTAAAGAGCAATCAAAATAAATCGGACAAAAAACGAGATAGATAGAAAAATATAGAGTGCAATGACCAAAATGTTTATAAAATTACAATCTTCACAACTAAATTAATGCACATTTTTCTACCTATCACTAGGTCGTTCACATAGTACAATCTTAGCTACACCATTGTCCAAGTCCAACTTAGCACCTTACACTAGTTTTTGTCTATCCTCGGAATGCTACTTCTCTACTATACAGATGTTCCTCAAAACACCTAGTCTAGTTTGAATCCCTGATTTAAATGAAGACTCCCGGTCAAAAAAAATCACTCGTGAGAGTTGGTTTAATGAAATACTCTTTTCGACATCTGGTAGTTGCCACTAAACTTTAGTATCAGCTGTAATGAGGGCAAGCTTCCTTGATGAGAAGGGTTATGAGCGAGATAAAACTTCAAAGCTAGTTTGCTTGTCTTGAGAAGTTGTTGCAGCTTGAATCTTCAATTGTAGAATGTTTGCTGCGTGCTTGCTATCTTGCTCTTGTTACTAAGAACTTCCACTTAGAAAGATCTCTAATGATAACTTCTTAAACGCTTTAAATTGAAAGCTCGTAGCAGTTGATGCTTAGTAGTTTCAGTAGAATCAACAAATTAGTAGTCTTTGTCCATCCTCTATTTCCTACTATTTATGGCTGTTAGGTTTCTTTGCATTGAAGAGTGAGAAGTATTCTTGTTAGCATTTAAAGCTCTTCATACGACTTCTAGCAGTTGATGTCCTTTTTGTATAAAGTGGCTCAGAGTAGGTTCGGCTTGATGTCAGTACATATTCGATTCGAATTTGAGAAAAATAAAAAGATTCGGTATTTGGGAGACAAAGACAAAAAAAGAAGATAGGATTTGTTTTTAGCACCTAACTGTGTTAGGGATTTCGTTGTTCAAAAAACGATTCACAGAGAAGAGATATATTTGTACTTTACTGATTTTTTAGTAGAATACGATTTGAAGTGTATTGTAGAAGAGGGATTGCACATTAAACACGTATGCAGATAGCTATCCTATCCGACTTCTCTTTTATTACCGGCTCTGTGTGGGATAGCCCCGGTTGCGCTCTATCAAAACAAAAGAGACAATGCATCACATAGGATAATTCCATATCGACAACATATCTAAATAATAGATATCTGTGTAACAATATATGTTCTGGGGTTTACATATACTCATATGTTTTGTTATAATTGAAATTGAGAAAGATTTATTGATTGAAAAAATCAATACTGATTAGTTCTGTTTCAATTTAGATTTTCTAATATCATTAGGAAAACACAATTTGAAATAAAATCCCAGAATCGTTCATGAATTCGAAGTAAGGAGTCAATAGTTAATGTTTCAAATTTCTCCACAATGCTATAAAAACGCGCTCTCGCCTTTCTATTGAGAAATCAAATGTGTATTTTCAGATACTATACTTTTCAGATACTATACAATCAGTCGAAGGGCTGGATCAAATCCAATCAAAAAGGGGTCTTTCTTTTAGGAAAGAAAAGGATTAAGAAAAACGGAAGTAAAAATCCAAGTACCATAAAAATTCAGTAATCCGCGAAAATTTCCATCTATTTTACATCATTTTGGCGACATGGCTGAGTGGTAAGGCGGGGGACTGCAAATCCTTTTTCCCCAGTTCAAATCCGGGTGTCGCCTGATCACCAAAAAACTCGAAATCTCTTCTTCTTTTATGTTCTGCTGATATAACTTGCAGAATGCTTCAAGACAAAAAAAGAATAGGACTTATTATCCCTACACGTTTCCATTTCCTGGGATGTTACTATGTAGTTTGATTGTGTTTAATCTTTCATGATTCGAAATCCTAATCGATTTATTAGATTGGTTTATCAGTTCAGCCAGAACCCCCTTTGGCTCTGCGCCATTGCTTCCACTATTATTAGTGAGGAATAATGGAATAATTCCTTCGTATTTATAGAGATAGGGGACATAATGCACATGGATATAGTAAGTCTCGCGTGGGCTGCTTTAATGGTAGTCTTTACATTTTCCCTTTCACTCGTAGTGTGGGGAAGAATTGGGCTCTAGAAGTACTACTGGTCAAGTTTAGGAATCAAACCGTATCATTTGAACTATTTAAAATGAAAATCTCTTTCTTTTGAATCCCATTGGAATCCAGTGGATTAATCTATGATATTAATCATACTCTTTCAATCAAAGAGATATTTCATTACTTCCCGTCTTTGTATTTCGAAAAGAAAGGGATTCAGATGATTGGAAATTTATTCCAACAAAAAATTCTTCCGAAATTTTCTATTTCAATCAACGGGAGTGGGCTCTTACTATCGATACTGAAGAAGACAGAACCCTTTTGATTTCTTTCCCTCTTTGCTCTTCAAAGAAGAAGTCATTATAGACTATAGACTCAGTTTAGACAAAGAGATGGATAGTATCAGATAGATAGTATGGTAGAAAGATTCATCTTTCTACCATACTATCTATCTCTTAGAAAACTTCTGATTGATTATAGTGTGGTCATTTCATTTAAGCTAAGACGTGAAATTGGAATCCTTTTTTTTTTCATTTAATGTCATCAATTTTTTATAAGAATTTAGAAGGAAAGTTTCATTCAAATGAATTTGAAAATTTAATTAAATTAATCATTTTGACTAATTGTTTTTACGTAAATGATAAGTAGAAAGGCGGTAGGAACTAGAATGAATAGTGCAGTAGCAAAAAATGCAAGAATATTTACTTCCATAATCTCCATATTAGATATGAGTGCCCTGTTTGTAGTTGGGGTTTTATCCACTAGTGCTCCTCTGCTAGCTACATCTATCATGTTCATATCCAGCATCAATAGCCGCTCGTAGAAATATTGGATTAGCAATTACTTACTAATTTGGTGTTGTGGGAAACTTGCGACCAATCTCTTAAAGCGCTCCCAGTACTCATAAAGAGTTTCTTTCAGCATCTGCATTATACCACTATCTCCTTTCGTATACTTACCAAACAAGATGCAGAAAAGAACTTCTCTAGAAATAACCTCTCCATTTGAACCCATGTGGTGATAGACTATGTCAAATAGTACAACTAATCTTTCTCCATATCCTTTAAGGAGAATGGGAAAGCCCTCAACTTAATTTGCACATCAGCTACCCCTGCAGGCTTCATGCTTGAGCAAACCACGTGGAACTCTTTGAAGCTTTAAATGGGTCCTCATCTGCATAACCGTGGAATGAGGGCAATAAGTGAAAAATATCGTATTGAAGCTCAAAATTTATGTTAGCAGTAATCTCAGGATATGTAATGAAAAAAAGTTTGTTGAGTAATGGTAGATTTGGCGAGCTCCCTGAAGGTCTGAGTTACAGCCATTATCTTTCAGAATCGATATATGCCTCTACCTACATAAACTTCTTCAAGTATAGGAATATAATAGACTATAAATAAAATACTAATAAAAAATCCATAAACTAAACTAGCAAACGGAAGGCAAAAACTCGTCTTTTTAGCGTCACACTGGGTGACCTAGTATGACACCTGCTCATATATAAATGTGGGAAAATAAAACAATTAAGAACACAACAACTAAAATAGAAATAAGCTAGTCTTAAATTAACTACTAATAATTAATTCTTAAAACACAACTAATCTTGCACCGCTCACTGGCAACGGTGTCAAAATTTTGGCCGTGTTGTCGAGGCACGCAAAATTAATATCCTTAACTCCCTCTACTAATTAGTAGGATTGGTAAGTCAAGGTCGATCCCACAAGGAGCAGCTCAATTTATTGTGTTTTATGTATTGATTAAACAAAAGGACAAAAGAGGAGGAGTTGATTTGATTTTATCTGATAAACTAAAAATCTATAAAACAAATTAAAAATAAGTAGTAAATGTAATTAGAATCAAATAAGTATAAGATTTCATTCATTAATCTAGTTATCCCCCTAAAATAGATTAATCCTTGCAATTAATGTGACTACTTCTCAAATTAGTCATAGAATTTCTACCCCTAAATCAAAGAAAAGCTCTACTGACTTGAATTATCCCTTAATTGTAATTAACCAAAACAAGCTCTCTAATTAATCTATTTAACCGAGCAACCTTGAACAAGTTCTTTAGATTTAATTGGTTAAATGCACAAGGTAGGGTAGACACGATGTTGGGCTCACAAGTTCGGTCCAATTAACCCTAATTTATGTTATCTAGGTGAATCAATTCACTAATTGCTACCAACGGGTATAAATTTACAATAATTATGGATTATGAAAGTACCCTATCTGTAAACATGTGGCCAATCAAATAAATGATCAATTTAATTCAATAACCCATGTATAAAAATAATCAAACCAGATAACATAAATAATTCCAAAACGTATTTCCAGAAATTATAACCGTAAGAATTACAAGATAATCATACTAAGGTTCAAACATAGATTGAGAACATAAGTTAAAGGTCTAGCCACACATAACATCATTTGAAATCATAAACAAATTAATAGAAACCGATATTGAAATCACAACTGAAACAAAAATAATCCGAACCGAACACTCGAAACGCCGCCACAAGCATTTCCTCGCAATTCCTTCACCTCTAGGATCTACCATATTTCCTTCACTGGGTGTATTTTTATTCCACTAAATTCTCTTGGGCTTTTCTTATATGGGCCTCTGCTTATGGTTTAAAAAAACGATGGCTTCCAGTAAGATAGAAACTTGAGATTCAATGGTGGGCTCGATACTATATCGCCCAGTGTCCAGCCCAACTCGATACGTGCTCTTCTTTCTTGATCCAAACATACTCCATGTTCACTGAAATAAATAATTAAAGAGCAATCAAAATAAATCGGACAAAAAACGAGATAGGTAGAAAAATATAGAGTGCAATGACCAAAATGTTTATAAAATTACAATTTTTACAACTAAATTAATGCACATTTTTCTACCTATCACTAAGTCGTTCACATAGTACAATCTTAGCTACGCCATTGTCCAAGTCCAACGTAGCACCTTACGCTAGTTTTTGTCTATCCTCGGAATGCTACTTCTCTACTATACACATGTTCCTCAAAACACCTAGTCTACTTTGAATCCCTGATTTAAATGAAGACTCCCGGTCAAAAAAACCGCTTGTGAGAGTTGGTTTAAGGAAATGCTCTTTTCAACATCTGGTAGTTGCCACTAAACTTTAGTATCAGCTGTAATGTGGGCAAGCTTCCTTGATGAGAAGGGTTATGAGCGAGACAAAACTTCAAAGCTAGCTCGCTTGTCTTGAGAAGTTGTTGCGGCTTGAATCTTCAATTGTAGAATGTTTGTTGAGTGCTTGCTATCTTGCTCTTGTTACTAAGAACTTCCACTTAGAAAGATCTCTAATGATAACTTCTTAAACGCTTTAATATGAAAGCTCGAAGCAGTTGATGCTTAGTAGTTTTAGTAGAATCAACAAATTAGTAGTCTTTGTCCATCCTCTATCTCCTACTATTTATGGTTGTTATGTTTCTTTGCATTAAAGAGTGAGAAGTATTCTTGTTAGCATTTAAAGCTCTTCATACGGCTTCTAGTAGTTGCTGTCCTTTTTGTAGAAAGTGGCTCAGAGTAGGTTCGGCTTGATGTCAGTGTTGTAGTGTAGCTTTTGCATTTTTCAGATTACGTGTTCCCACATTATTGGATAGTATGTACAAGATTTGCATCTTGTCTCCACTGGCTATATGTTTTAATATTCAATTCTCTGATTTTGACTTGACTTTATCATTTCTGACATGGTTAATGCATGCTTGTTGTAGGATCCAAGTATGCAGTGTGTTGGATCTTCCTTACAACAAACATTGTTGTATGCCACGAAAGCATAAGCTTTCTTGGTGCGTGCTCACTGTAGTCTTTGTTCCTTGTTGCTTGCTACGGACTACTTGTTGCATGTATCCTTGACGACTTTGATGTATATTTGTTGTGACTTATGCCTAAGTAGAACAACCCTATCTATTATAAACATTACAGAGTTTGTGGGGGCACTAGTTCCCACTTTACATTGTGGTTTTGTCCTCATCAAAGCTATACTTAAATTTCCTAACAGTTTCCCCCCTTTTTGGTGATGTCAAAACACTAAGCATACAAAACTTAAAGTCACAAAATAGCAAACTGTTTATCTAAATTTGTAATCATTAAAAGGTACTTGTTGCAACATATGATGCAAACCTTCCCGATATATATTGCAATGTTTTCAATAGCATGCTCTTACTGATTATGAGTTGTAATCATTTGGTAGTAGATGATAAGTGTTTTCATTAGACATTCTTTTATCTATTGCAGTTACAAGGAGTTCATGCCAAACAAAAACTATCTTACATCACATAATATAAGATGTGAGAGGGATGAAAATTTTCACCCAGTAGCATATCAACTCATTTGTGTTTCCTTTCGTGTAGAACCTTGTAATGTTGCTTGGCGTACTTCTTGCCTCTTTCTCTTGCTCTATCCTCCTCTTTAAGATTCCTACTCCTTCTAGATCTATCAGGATCATTCTCAGTGTACCTCCACCATTAAGAATACATTTTCGGTTCAACTTGCCTATAGTCTCGCTGTTATTCTGGTGCTAGATCTTCCATTAGCCACCATTCATCAGAAGGGGATATTTTGTACCTTTCCCACCTCTTTTCTCAATCTAAAATGGATGTCTTAGAGCATGTAGATCATCTAAGTCAGCACACAGTCGATGTTTAGTTTCACCTTTAATATTATTGCATGCTTCATCATTCAGTAGGTACTCGAAGTATCTGAGAATGTTATTCGGTCTCTATTTATCAATCTCTACCCTTGAAGGATTTCTTCTAGTTATAATCTGATAGGCTCGTAGATCTTCTAGTTCCTTATTTGAGCAAATTGCTTCTTAATGTTTCCCCGTATATAGTCCTCACAGGTTTCAATCTTGATTTTTCCCTGATTCTTCAAATGTTTATGTCTAAGCAACTCATTCAATCTTGTATCACTCAAGTGTCCTGATCTGCTATGCCATATTACAGATTCTTCTCTCACAATTGCCCCAGATTCACCTACCAAAGTATCAGCCATCAAATAATATAGACTAGATTTTCTGATACCTTTCTTGACAACCTTGGAATCCTTCATAACATAAAGATGTTCGTTTTGTGATTTGAAACTGCATCCCATTTTTTCAAGTGTGTTGAGTCTTATGAGGTTTCTTTTCAATTATGGGATGTGTCTTCCATATGTTCACAATTTGACAGACCCATCATGTACTCTCAGTTTCACATTACTAATGCCTTTAACATGACATACCTGGTCATTTCCTAGCACCACTGACTCCACCACATGTTCTTTGTAGTCTGTGAACCAATCCTAGTGTGGACACATGTGGAAACTGTAGCCAGAGTCTAGAATCTAATCATCTCCAGCCTTCACATTTGTAATATTCAAAATATGTGCATCATCCTTTCCCTCTACCAAATTATCTGAGCTTTGTTTTTTTTATCTTTTGTTGTCTGCTTCCTCTTCCACTAAAAAAAGTCCTTCTTTAGCTGCCCAGGTTTCTTACAGTGGTGGCATTTCCTAGTTTCTTTTTCTTTTTTTTCTTCTTCAACAAACCTTGGTTTAGATTGAAACTGATTCTTATTGTACTCAGATGATTGTGGATTCTTGAATTTAGAGCCCTTTTGTTTATTGATGTTCAAACCTTCCCTATTTGATTCTTATTTAACCTCTTTTAGCTTTTGCAGCTCTTTAGCTTTGAAAGCAGTTTGCACTTTGGCCAAAATAATGGTTGTCTCCATGCCATATAACATGGCATCCTTCAAGTGATCAAAAGATCTGGGAAGAGCATTAAGGAGGATAATTGCTCTATCTTCATCCTCTATCTTGACTTCTATGCCCTCAAGATCATCTAGAAAATTTTTGAACTCATCTAGTTGGTCTTCTATACCCCTTTCTTCTGAGAAACGGTAGAAGTATAGCCGATTTGCAAGATACTTAGTCATGTAGAGGTTATCTAGTTTGCCCCAGACATCTGTTGATGTCTTCTGTTTTGCAACCTCTCGCAGCATTTTGTCTGTGAGACACAATATAATGGCATTATGTGCCTTCTCCATCATTTCTTGCTTCTGAATATCATCCAATTTCTCAAGCAAGCCCTTAATCCCCTTTAACGTATCAGCCGGTCCTTGTTGGATTAGCATTGCTCTCATGTTTATCTTCCAAAGTCTAAAATCGTTCTTCTTGGAGAACTTATCCACTTCAAACTTCATTGTAGACATCGCATACAAGATCTCCCTGCTTGGTTCCTACAGACAGTGCCACTTGTTGGAATTCGATGTGCAAGATGATAAGTTATGCAAGAATCACACACACACACACCCAAACAATCAATCACAATGAGAATTACGTGGTTCGGTAGGTTGCCCATGTGCACGGGAGGTTAAACCGTGTTCACTACCACTCAAGAATGGATTACAATAAAGATGAGATACAAACACTTCCTAAAAATTTCTTATTCTATGGTTTTCCCTCTCTATCTTCTAATTTCCCCTAATCCCTTGTTCTATTCCCTAACTTGCCTTCCTCTAGATGATAACTACATATATTATCGTTCATCTAGATACAATACAAGCCAGCAGCTTCACAATCAAAACTGGTTATAACTGATTTTTTATTGTTGCTTCATGCAAGCCATGCAACAATCTTGATCTTCTAACCATTGTTGAGTCTTGAAGCTTATGATCACTTGCTCAGCTAAGTCTCATAGCTAATCTGTATTCTCGTAAATGTTATTGTCACTGATTCCTTTCCAAAATTCATGACATCTTCAAAAAGTACTAAATTTTCAAAAAAACACCTATTTGTTCAAACACTCTCATGTTAAATTATTTATATATAATTATTTCACTTGGTCCAGCTACTATTAAAATCTTTTTTAAGTCATCGTCTTAAATTTTACTATAATGTTCAACCCTTAATTTCAAAGCCTCTAGTTTTAATGGGAAAGACTTGTGCATAAAACTCAACTTCTTATTTCCACCACTTTTGTTAGTTTCACTTAATCCTTCCAGATTTTCAACTTACCCAAAAAAATTGGTTCTTCTCAATGTATTTTAAAGTGGCTCGTGATTTCCTAAAATTTATCTCAGAAGATTTGACATTTTCTACATTTGAATCAATTCCAAGTTAACTAAGCCAAAAGTTATATTTTGATTAAAAAATCTTGATTCCAAGTTTTAAATTTAATAAGTAAATACCAATTTGGCCTCGCTAAAATTTCATCTCATCCCTCAAGAATTTTTCATGAGATTGTTTCATATATGTGTGTGTGTGTGTGTGTGTGTATCTAGTTTAAAGGATGCCAATATTGCTTTTGTCACGACTCTTTTGAAAATTCATAGTGTCTCAAAACTTATGTATATATATACTTATTCACAACATGATCCTTAAGTGTCAAATTGCCCTACAACAAATCCCCATCCTTCTTGAAAGGGTTTGTACCTTCTTGAGCCATCATCATCCTTACGCCCTCACTTTTAAAACTTCAGTTTTTGGATCTTGGACTCAATGTTATCCTTATTTCAACTATTTATAGGTAAGTCCACACTTTTCAACCCCTATGCATTTCACTAAATTCGATCTAAAACATATTAGTATGAACTAATTCATTCTTAGTCATTTTCCACCTTATATTCATTTACTTGTGTATATATATATGTGTGTATTAATTTTACTTGATCCCACAACTATTAAACTCTAATTGACCCATTAATCGTAATTTCATGCCACTACAACTTTGAAGCCCAAAGTTTGAGCCCCTAATTTTAACTGGGAAAAGAAATGATTATTTCCAATGTATTTTAAAGTAGCCTGTGATTTTAAAATATATCTTAAAAATAAAAATGACATTGTCCAAATTGTATATTCCCTATTTGAAAAGTCAAATGTTCATATTTTCCTTGATGAAAATCCTTGATCCCAAGTGTAATGGTATGGAAGTAGTACGTTTTCATTGAATACCAAAATTCGTCCTACTCTCTTTTTATCTATATAAAAAAAAAATCTAATATTTTCAATATATTCTTGAAATTATCCATGAAAATGTGATATCATTTTACACTTATATAAAGCATCTCGCAAATGTTTTTGTCACTGATTCCTTTCCAAAATTCATGACATCTTAAAAAAGTACTAAATTTTTGAAAAAACACCTATTTGTTCAAACCTCTCATGTTAAATTATTTGTATATTTTGATTTCACTTGGTCCAGCTACTATTAAAATCTTTTTTAAGTTATCATCTTAAATATTACTACAATGTTCAACCCTCAATTTCAAAGCCTCTAATTTTAATGGGAAATACCAGTGCATAAAATCAACTTCTTATTTCCACCACTTTTCTTAGTTTCACTTAATCCTTCCAGATTTTCAACTAATCAAAAAAATTTGGTTATTCTCAATGTATTTTAAAGTGGCTCATGATTTCTTAAAATTTATAACAAAAGATTTGATATTTTCTACATTTGAATCAATTCCAAGTCAACAAAGTCAAAAGTTATATTTTGATTAAAAAATTCTTGATTCCAAGTTTTGAATTTAATAAGTACCAATTTGGCCTCACTAAAATTTCGTCTCATCCCTCAAGAAATTTTCATGAGATTGTTTCATATATATATATACTTATATAAAGTATGTCAATAATGCTTTTGTCACGACTCTTTTAAAAATTCAAAGTGTCAAAAAAAAAAAAAAAAACATACTTATGCTATCCATTAAATTTTCAACACACTTTTGAATTATTCTGGAGACCCGCCAAACCTTTATTCGATTTTTTTTCTTCAATAACATCCTTGTGTTTATAGTTGTTGGCCTAAGCAAATTTCGAGGGCAAAATTTTTTTAAGAGGGGGAGGTTGTAACGACCCGGATTTCTAGTTGCATTATTTTTTTTGTGTGATTTTTACTTGTTTTAATTATTTTTCTTCGACCTGCATAAATTATCATTTTCATAATTAATGGTATGAATGGATCGGAAAAACGGGAGTTCAATTAGATAACACTTAGACATGATATTACCCAATGATTTAGGAGAAGCCTACATTTTTATGGTAAGCCCTCTCCATAGGATTACTAACCTAAAAACTTATGGCCCAAAATCATGGTTTGATGCCCACAATATTGCCAAAACCAATGGTTAAATTCCACGAATTTATGTCCACAATATTACTCAAAACTAATTGTTAAATTCCACAATTTTATGGCCACAATATTTCTCAAAACCAATGGTTAAACTCCATGATTTTATGCGCACAATATTGCCCAAAACCAGCAGTCGTACCATGGTTTTATCCCCATGATTTTGTGCTTGGTAGGTCTATAAATAGAGGTATGAGAAAGCCTTCATTACATCACATTCTCCCACCAAAACATAGTTTGACGTCTTCCTTTCTTCTCCAACAAAGCATAGCTGGTATGTCTTCTCTCTTTCCATCTCAAACGTTCCATTCCCAACCACCAAAATCCGGCGAAGTCGTTGGAAAACTGACCCGACAACTTTTTAGGCTCGTCGAAAAAGTTTGGTCAAAGTTGTTGCAGAAGTTCATGTGCCATCTTTTGAAAATTAGATATTCTTTAGGGGCTAAAATACAATTTTCGAGTTTTTCAATTATGCTCCTAGTCAAAGTCAGCTTGAAAGTCAACTAATTCATATATTTACGTAAATGCCACTATCCTTTATACAAAATTGCCACTCTATTTCTAGCAATTGCAACAATGCCACTAGACTTTCAAAGTGTCATAAAATTCTCATTTTAACTCGATTCGACTCAAACCAATTTGCCAAAGAATCTCAAATTCCAAAATCTACAGTTTTACATAGAAATATGAATCTGAAATACTTTATGAAATTGCAAAATGGTCCCTCAACTTTTATAAAATTACAAATTTTGCCCCCAAATCTTCAATTTATGTTTACGCCTAGTACCCACCAATGCTAAGAAAAATATTCTATATTGTAGGACTAAAGGAAGTAGAAGTAGAAGATGACTTTTATACGATCAACTAGCCGTACGCACTTCTAGGTGGGGAATCTCTACGTGGCTATTTTATGTTGTCTACTTGTTTTCATGCAAATTATTGTTATAATGACTTTTACATGAATGTTGCTTTCGCCTATGTTTATGTGACAAGTATGTGAAGTTTATGTGTAACTTGTGTGAAATTTATGTGAATTTATGGGTAAACCCATATTATGTGTATTGTATACGGGTAATATCATACTAGCTATGTCAGGATTGTGGGTAACACCGTACAAATTCCTCGGGTCGCTCTCGATATGCTTTTCGAAAACCTTATGGGTAAAACCATACATGCTATGCTTTATGGGTAAAACTGTACAAGATTATGCTTACGGGTAAAACCATATATGATTATGCTCTGCGGGTAACACCGTACATGTTATAGATCGAAAGATCACCCTCGGATCGCTCCCGAATATGCTATGCTGCTCGAGCGGGGCAACGCTTGCCCTACCTATGTGCTCTTATGTGTACCTATATAATATGTATATATGTGTATATTTGTTTTAATTTAGTATCCAACATGTTTTCCGATGTATTTTATGTGTTAATGGTATATGATTATGTAACTGTCACGGATAGCATGACCCCTAACATTTCAGGTACCAAGGTCGATGTGGAAGACTGACACGGATAGCATAGTCCCGCATCACTCCAACTCACAGAATTTCAAAGTAAAAGTTTATTTTCAATCATGAAAGTCTCTCAAAGGTGATATTTCAACTGTTTATTTATTTGAACGAAAGATATATTCACTTGATGTAAAAATACTTGAGGATTGTCCTCTAAAATTTAAAAGTGAACTTGTGTTTCTTAATAAAAGAGCTTCTGCATCAAAGTATGTTTTGCTGTTGATATTTATTTTACGATTTGAAGTTATTTTTATAACTCAAATTTCTATTTAAAATTTATTATTTGCAAAAGAAAAACGAAAATGTATCCTCAAACAAAGTCTGTAGCATCCCTATTCCCAAAATTTCTTCTTTCTGAAAAATGGGACGTTACACTCGATCTTGTCGAAATTCATTCCTAACTCCTATCTATTTTCGCAAACCCCGATTCATCAGTTTTTTTGGGTTTCCCGATTTTAATCGATTTTGACTGAGTTTTCTCGATTCAACCTGTTTTTCGGTGTACTACCCCTCCCTAGACTAGACATATGGTCGGTCTAAGATCGGACTGGTTGAATCGACCGATCTAGTAATCAATGCTTAAATCCACAGGTCGCGAGATTCAAACAGGCGACCTCACAGCTACGAAACATCGCAAAATGCTAGAATCACGCGTTAATATATATATATATATATATATATATATATATATATATATATATATATAGTGATGGACCCAGAAATTTAGTCAAGGGGGGTCCATTTATATACGGATCTAGGAGTTCGTCTCACATGGTAAATTTTTTTAACTACGCGTTAAGGTTTGTGGCAAATTTTACCAAATAAGAAGCATATTTTGAGTAGGCTAGAAATCAAATTATTTTATATTTGGCTCTAAACTTAAAATATTTAATTAATTACATTAAAAAAATATTTTAGAAAATCTAAAAACGAGGCTACTGTTGTGCGACCCGTAAATATGTCCATGAGCCTTAAATATTATCAACTCTACAAATAAAACTAGAAAGTACAAATAATTTGACTAGATCAGTAAATTAACTTAATTACAAAAAAGAAAAAATAACAATCAAGATATAATGTTTCTATATTCAATATATTTTCTAATCATTATTGTATTGCTTCTACATAATAATACATCCTTTTAATTCAAATTAAACAGTAGAGTTATTTATTTTATTTAATTAAATTTTATTAAAATATACAAAAATATACAAATATAATAGCACATTTTAACCGGATCAGGAGGTACAGTGTCCCCTCGCCGTCTACGTAAGTTTGTCAATGTGTGTCTATACATAACGTATAAAATAAAATAAAAATTGTGACCCGCCTGCAAGAGTCAGGAGCAAGTTCATAATAACAACTTGTGTACATCAAGTGCACACAAACTTTGTGTATATATAATATAAATATAGATATAGATGAAATATGTTCTTTCTTATTGTATTTGTAATTTAGTGTACAGATTAATTTATATGATTCCATAATGCGAAATATAGTTACTAAAAAATATTATGCTCCCTCGATTCACAAATAAGTGTCATTTTAGACTTTCATGTGAAATTTAAAAGATTATGGATGAATAACAACACCCCTCTATTTTTCTCTCCATCAATTCCTTTATTACCATAAATTCCTCCATCATTTTCTTCTTACCTTATTTATATAATATTATATAATTTGTAGGTTGGAAGAAATAGGTAAAAATGCTGGAATGATATTATTTTATAAAAAAAAATGTTCTTCCTAAAATATTACTTATTCGTGAACAAAATGAGTAGAATTTTATTATTAGGCGTGCAATGAACGAGTGCTTTTCTAGTATTGGAAAGGATAAAATGGTTGTTAAATGAATTTATTTAGTCCCACTAGAGTTATCAAAATGAATCCTGTCCGATGGACCAGCCTGCCCAACTCGAAAAAATAAATTGGGCTGGCCCGACATTATACTGGCCCAAAAAAATTAAGCCATCTAGCCCGACCTAAGGAGCCCGACGAGCCAAATGGACTCAGTCCGATTTGGCCCGACTTTATTTTTTCTATTTTTGTTAAAAAATTAAATAGAAGACTCAACGTTCACATTAGCACTGTCTATTAATTACTCCCTTCGTCCTGGTTAACTTGTCACAGTTGACAGGGAAGTTAACTGGGCACGGATGTTAAGAAAAAAGATTTTGTGGAATCTTTGACTTTTTTAAAGGTGGAGATTGAATGTGGATATTTTGAGGGTGGAGATTGTTGCCTTTAATTGTCATTTATGGATGTGACAAGTTAAGTGGGACGGATCGAAATGGAAAGTAAGACAAGTTAACTGAGACGGAGGGAGTACATGACTTATTTGAGATGACAAAATATATTTTGTTCCAATTAATTTTTAGAGGGAATAGTCCCTCAATATTTTTTAAAATTTTAATATAATAAATAAAAGTGAATTTTAAAAGTTTGAATTGTATAAGTCCATCATCTTATTTCCTTATTATATAAGCATATTTTATTATAAGTTTGAATTTTTAATAATTTTAATTTGTGTTTGTATGAAATTTGGTATTGAACAAAACATTTTGGGAAGAAATTCATTAGGACGAAAATCGCCCCAATAACCTGATGGCCCAAGATGGACTGGGCTGGACTAGAATGTCTATAGGCTGAAAAAATTTGACCTGGTCCGACCGACCGGACCATTTTGACAGCTGTAAGTAGAGGTGTCAAGATCGGTCTGATTCGATATTTTAGATGAGTTGGGTCATATAAATATAGACCCGAAGTATTATTTGATTCGACCGGACAAATTCGATGGGCCAAAAGTCCGACGGACTCTAGACGACTCGATAATTTATAAAAGAATATCACAAACATAATCGACTAATTTTAAATACGATTAAATTTTAATCTGATCGTAACTAATTTAAAATATGACATTAGTCCGACGGATCCGACCAACCCTAATTACCACCAGCTCTAAATCCCACCTCCCCATCCCTTTCTCCACGATAAAAATAAGATGAATTTTTGCAACTTGATGCAAGTGGAGAGCAGCCCCACGCGTTTCCCCCTGACGGTAACCACCTAACGGCGTGCTTTTCACGCAGGAATCCTCGATAGGTAGGGTTAATCTCAAGTTTGACTTCCCTTTTTCTTTCCTTTTTCTAAATTAATTAATAAATTGACAAGATGCGACAAAGCCCAACACTTTAAAGTTTAAATACTCTATCAAAAAAAAAAAAAAAAAAAGAGTTTAACTTCCATTTTAGTTCGTCTTGAATTATTATGTATTTACTACCTCCGTTTTTTTAGATGTTATTTTAGCTTTTATACTTTGTTTATAAATAGTTGTTCTTTTAGTTTTTTTTCTACATTTTTTTCAATAGTAACCCCTATAATTACTCCTAAAAAAACTATAATTATCTAAGCTACCATATCTATATAATCTAATTAAGGGCTTAATTGTCTATTTTTTATAATCCTTAATTTCCTTATCCAAACCTAAAAGAACATTAAAAAAAAAAACGGAGGTAGTATTATTTATTTTAATATTTTTTACGTTAGTTAAATACATGTAAAAGATGTAGAGACATAAAGGAAAATTAAGTCATATGATTGATTTTAATTATTATTTCTCAATTTGTGTGAAAAAGAAAAAGCTCTAAGTTATTAATTTTTCATATACTCCCTCCGTCCTAGTTAAATTGTTTTATTTTCCATTTTGCATCGTCTCACTTAATTTGTCACGTTCATAAATGACAATGAAAGACAACAATCTTCGCCCTCAAAATATTCACATTCAAATCTTCATTTCTGAAAAAGTTAAAATTTTTATAAAATATATTTTTTCTTAACATTCGTGCCGATCAACTGTAACAAGTTAACCGGGACGGGGAGAGTACTATACTATAAATTAGTAATAAGATTGAAAATTGAAAAGATAATTTAAGTTGTTGCGAGAGAGAAATTTAGTTGACCATTCTCCTATATCCTAAACTCTCTTTAGATCATCTAAATCTCGAAACGGAGTTGGCATCGCCACCGTGGTGTGAGATTTAATCGGGACCGTCAGTTGTCAGGCGCATGATATAAGAGGGGAGATTGTCCGAGTTTTACAGGCAGACAGTTCCAAAGCATTCGTACGCCTTCAAGTCCAAGGGGCAGCCGGTACTCTACACTTTACAGATAGAGAGAATTCTTTATTTGGATAAGAATGTCTGGAGGAATTGCGCGTGGGCGCCTCGCTGAGGAACGCAAATCCTGGCGGAAGAATCATCCTCATGTTCGATAACGTTTCTTCTGCAATTTCCCTTTTTTCTTGTTTAATTTCTACTTTTCTTTCTGTTCTTGTTGTTGTCTATTGAGATTATTTCACTTCTTTGGAGGTTTTATAGGGTTTTGTGGCTAAACCAGAGACCCTGCCTGATGGTACAGTCAATTTGATGGTGTGGCACTGCACGATTCCTGGCAAGGCTGGGGTAAGTAATTCACTGTTGGAACTATGTTTTTATCTTTTTATTGGCTCATAATTTCAATCATCTTCACTAATAATTGTTTAAATCACCAATATTATAATAATTTTGCTTCTTCGTTTTGCTCGTATTGACTTATTCCTTGTTTCTTATTTGATCCCATATGAATAATTGCGCTAGAAAGTGCTTCATGGACATTGTCTGGAGAATCAAAGGTGTTGATTTTGTTCTTGCCTTAGTTTTCTTGATGAATAATTTGAAGTCATCAATAATTGAGTAGTTGACATTTGTGAAACTTAGGGTCCTCTATCGGCTATCATTAGTTTAGAAGTAGTAATTTCATTTTAAAAAGCAAACTATTTAAACCAATATTCTTCTGAAGAAGTGACACCAACAACGCTGGTTCTTAGATAAATTACAAGAATGGCATATGTTCAACTATCCTGAATAGCAGCTTCTTTTTTCTCCACTGTGCTCACATGATAAGTGTCCTTTTCCTGAATGGCATGTGTTCCTATCCAAAGAGTTACTTGCTTAAAGTATCTGCAAGACATTGATCGAATACATTTGTCCCAAGAAAATTACTGTTCATTGATTGGTTGTTGTTGTGCTTGCAATTTGTCATATATCTTTAATTGTATAGTACTTGTGATGTTATCTTCACCTTAGTTTTCATTTCATCATGCCTAATATGTGATTATTAGGGCATGTTAGTGTTGATAGTGTCTTAACACGTACTTGAGCACGGAATCACAGTCATGAATATTATCAAAAGCCCCATAAATGTCTGCAGTCTTCTTTGACGCCTCTATTTTTCGAGATCCAAAAATTTCCCTAAAATAGAGAACTCTACTCATTCAATTCATGAGCTATATTGCTGCTCAGATTATAAGCAAATGGGATCATAGTATAGGTGCCCCCTGTCTTCTACTGTGGAGTTCAGATATGAATCAGATGTAGACCTGGCCACAATTTTGTTCTGACTTAACCTAAAGCAGTTCACAACTGTCCAACCCAAGATTTCAAAGCCAGGCCAGAGCTGCTTCTTATATATTCTAGGTGTGATTTCCAAATATTGTGGAATGATTCTGAACTGGGAATCTTATTTTTACGTCGTGAATTTAGATACAAAAAAAGGGGTGGGGGTGGTCAGCAGCTGTGAGGCAGGTTAGCTGAGCATGAATTGGGGTTGGAGGGGAGGGGAGAAGGGGGGTTGGCTTCCTTTCTGAAGGATAGCATTGAAGATTATTGATATTCGACTTCACAAATGATGGAAACCAAACCTTCTGGCGGAGATAATGATTAAAAATTGTCATAATGTTAATTCATGTATCATTGATAGAAAAATGATACTCCTTTCCGTCCCATAAAATGAATATATGTGATGGATGTCTAACCTTTATCTTTGGTCTACTTAAATCAAAGGTACAACCTTTTATAAGTGGGTGATTGTCAATTTTACCCTTTATTAATTATTTAAACCAATCAATATCTTGACAACATCAAAGTGTTAACAGAATTTTATAAAGGTATCAAGGTAATTTCTATTCATAACTAGCTTTGACTTTTCAAACAGGATTCTTTTTATGTGACAAGAAATAGTTTTGATACAAGATATTTTTTTATGGGACGGTGATGCATAAAATTTCATATTATTTATGAAAATCTGAATTCTACTTTTCAGCTCATACTCATTTATAGATTCTAATTCTAATTGTGATTTCAACTATAAGTTTAAAAAGGAAAAATTTACGAACTGCCTAGACTGTACTTGGAACCGCCCCTTTATTACCGTTAGTGTGGCCCAGGTATAGTTAGATATTATGCATGTTGATGAAATGATGATTCTATGTGAAAGTTGGCGGCTTTGTTCAGTTTGGTCAATCTTGCAGGATTCCAATGTCACATTTTATTTCTTCATTGTTCTTGTCATCTATTTTTAGGGAATTATATTTGGTTTGCTTTACAAGTCTTTACCAAATTCTCTTATATGTTTAGATAATGACATTTGTTTCAAACATTAGCTGCCAATCACTTCTTTCTAGGTGAGTTTAAAATTTTAAATACGATCCATATAAATATGAAATTCATATAGACTATAGTTCTTTCAGTACTCCTAACTCTCTTACAGTGGAATTTTTTTCTATCACATCTGTTTACTCTGAATTGTCATGCAGACTGATTGGGAGGGTGGTTTTTACCCGCTCACTATGCACTTTAGTGAAGACTATCCAAGCAAGCCACCAAAATGTAAATTCCCACAAGGTTTTTTCCATCCTAATGTGTACCCATCTGGAACTGTTTGTCTTTCAATCCTTAATGAAGATAGTGTAAGTACACAGTCATCAGTCATATATTACTGCTCATTTGCGTACACAATCTTTATATGGTTCTACTTTTATCCCTAGGGGTGGCGTCCAGCAATTACAGTGAAGCAAATTTTGGTGGGCATCCAGGATTTGTTAGATCAGCCCAATCCTAATGATCCAGCCCAGACTGAAGGATATCATCTTTTTATCCAGGTAATAGAGCCTTGCTTCAGGATAACATTACTTTGTTTTTTTTCCTCTTAGCAAATATAAATCATTATACTATTACTTTGTTGCATTATTTCTTATTCTTACGTATGTTGCACCTGTTGTAGGTCACTTTTATTTGCTTTGGAATTGGTTCTCTACTCTGAGAATTTGAGTTTTGTACTTCCGCTTGCAGTATAATTAATATGTGGTTTTTATTCCCCTAAAAATACGCTAGATGTAAAGTTGAGGGACCCAAGTTTAATACAAGTGCAAAGGCCGCCCATTTTATCAGTAGTTCTGTGCGGAGCATAAATATTGGTAGGCTTTTGAATTACGGTAACTGAGTCTTGGCCACAATGTGGGTGACCACATTTGTTCTTTTTTTAAGAAAATTCATTTTTAAGTTGGGGGTGTATTTAAAAAATGTAGTCATGGCCACAATGTGACCAAATAGCAAGAACCTATGGATTAACCCTCGAGGTTCTGTGTTTTTTTGCACATTATAACTACTGTTAGACACACTGAAAGCTTGTAATTAATGCAGGATGCAGCTGAATACAAGAAGAGGGTTCGACACCAATCGAAGCAGTACCCCGCCCTTGTGTGACTACAGATTGCTTCTGTTTCCTTATCATTATAATTAGTTGGTTGTTAAATATCTATTTGAAGGAAAGACGTTTACTCAACTGGGCGGTGTGGGAATTTCGCTTGCTCGAGTGTGTTTTAGTGATAAACCCAGCATGGTGCGTCGTGCTACTATAGACCTGTATTATTAATTTATATTAAATTTGGAAGTTGGTGTCTTGGTGTCATGTCTTTTCATGTATTGATACTGTAATTGGCTCTGGGATGGATTAATGTATGTGCTTTGAAACTGACAAGCAAGAATGAGTTTGTGATGAGATTCAAATATGCTCCTATCTTACACACAGCACATTTTTTCCTTTCCGGTGAGTGCTCTTCCCTCATTTTTCAATTAAATGTCCGTTAGTTTTAGCAACAAGTGGTCAAAGCGAAGAAGCCTGTTTTATGGCACGACCAATGGAAAGCGTCACTGCAAATTGAACCGCATGTAGATGTGTTGGAATGGTTTGGAAATTGCAACCGGCGATCAACTAACTGTTACCTGGTTTGGTTTCACATTGTATGCATTTCGATTTGGGTTCCTCTATATGTCAAATTAGTGTTGGTTGAATTGGATGCTACTTTGGGTGGTAAGAGGGTAGTAGACAGTGATGAGGAATTGGGCTATAAATGTTGGGTTCTACCGGCCTCGCACTAAAACAATCAATTCTGTGATCTAGACACCAATAATCTTACTGCATCCATTCTTAGTATGTTCTATCCGACAAACATAAACCCCCTTCTAAATTTCACATGTATTAAGAAAATTATATAATATTATTAAAAAAATAACATCAATACACTACGGCTGTGTTTATTTAAGGCTAGAGGAGGCTCTAGCACTATAGGCTGAAGATAATAAAGTGGAAAGAGAATGTTGACTTAGTTTTGCTAGTTGGAGAGTGATTTGTGATTTGTTTTTAGTGTAAAATGTGAGAAAAAGGGTGATGATTAAATGTTAAGTAAACACATCCTATGTATAAGAAGATAAGACTCTTTGTTTTGGGACAAAATGAAATCTTGGTATAAAATCTAAACAAAAAGCATGTGGTACGGAATGCATGAATTAAAGCAGCGTATTGCCAAAAATAATACAAGAGCCTAAATTGGATTCTCATAACATGCATACATGCCATTATTGAGTTAGGTACACTTCATAGTTACTTTATAACCAATTCATATAAATTTATATCATCTTAAACATAATAATACCTTCTTTTAAATCATCCAACTATATACTAATGACAAAATGTCAAGGCAAAGTTAGCTAATTAAAATGATTCGGCATTTATGAATGGAAGTACATTTCACATGAACACACTTCTTAAAAAGAAACAAAATGGAACTATAGTGTCTAATTTTTCTAATACGCATCCACTCCATCATATTTATACTATGTTAGTACCAAATATTTTGGGGAAGAAATAAATGCTAATCTATCCATAATAATATAAAAGAGATAGTTGAGTTTATTTAAAAAAATGTCATTTCCCGCTTTTTCTAAAAAATATAAAAGGAAAAAAGGAGAAGAATAGTTGCTTGCAGTGAGGTGCGTTAAATACAAGCCAAAGCGCATACGGAGCATGCATAACATGCTCGCAGAGAGAGTTTGTTTTTCAATAGCTAAATCAACCGACAGCAACCAAGCCAATGTTGTGATCTTCTTTTATATTTTCCCTTTTCCATTTTTGTTTTCATTCGAAATTTGAAACACTTATAACACTTTTGTCTCAAGAGAGATATATTATGAGTGAGTCTCATGTACAAAACACTCATAACACTTTTGTCTCAAGAGAGATATGATGAGTGGGTCTCATATGCATCAAGTGAACATGAGCATTATGATGCACTCCTCTTTTCTATGCATGGATTCCAAAAAAAATCATTCAAATACAAATTCGCATCCCCGGGCGCCTACGCAGCAGGTAATTTCTTTTTAATACAATGGTTTGTTATAGATAAATAAAGGACATATTTGTATAACAGTACATTCAGGAATTATATATTTTATTTTTATTGAGAATCATCTGTTCAACACTTCTAATGTACATTCCTTTGACTAAAGAAAAAAAAAAATCTATGGAAGAAAGAAACTACAGCAGAGCTCGCAGGGGGCATTCGTCTCATGAAAAAAGTAACCAAAATTTCAAACACCAGTGGTCGGAATCATATATCACCGACGCAATTTCCGATTAAAGATTCCTCCAAAACTCCCGGAATTAGAATTAGTTTAATCACATGATGGTGCAGGAGGGGTCCTGGCTTGGCGGCATCCTCATTTCATAAACAGGGTAAGAAGGATACCCGTTGTACGGCGGCGCGTAGGACCAAACCACGGGCGGCTGCGGGGTGGGCGCCTCCACCTTGGCGGTGGCGGGGGCTTCTTTCTTGTCCTCACCGACAGTGAGTAGCTCGGCGTACCCAACGTTCTTCCTGAGCTGCTGTGTCAGCGCCACAGCGTCGATGTCATCTCCTACCACTACCACCTGGTCCTTTTCCGACCCCGATAAAGCCGCTGATTCAACACCTAAACACACACAGTTAGTTACAATTCAGAGAAAATTCACATAATTGTAATGAATTAAGCTGAGAATTATGTTGTACCTAAATAGTCACGAAAGGTTCTAGATTCGAAACTCATCTCTGCCTTTCACAATTAAAAAATTCTTTTAGACAACGTTTATTCTATATTAATAAAGCACGCGTTTATTTGACACAAAATGAGTTGTGCTCTATACATTTTTCGTAAAATAAATTATACATTTTTGTAAAACAAGTTATATTATATCAAATCCGTCACAACAAAAAAGAAAAACAAAAATCAAAGAATTGCAAATTATATTGTTCCAATAAAAAAATATACTTTTCGTTAAGTCAAATAATATGTTATGGTTAAATAAGTTATACTATATCGGATCCATCACAAGAAAAAAGGTAAAACACATAATAAATTAAAAAAAAATAGAAAATATCCTATTCAAGCAACAAATTATACTTTTTGGTTAAATAAGTTATATTATATCAGATTAACCACAACAAGAAGAAAAAATATTATACTATATTGAGTCCGCCGCAACAAAAAGAAAAAAATATAAAATTTAAGAGTTACAGATTATACTGTTTCGATAAGTAAATTATACTATTTGGTAATTCAAGTATACTATATCGAGTACATCACTACAAAAAGGAAAAGTAAGATAAAATAATTATAAAATTATATTTTTCAGATAAATAAATTATACTTTTTGGTTAACAAGTTGTACCAGATGGTATCTACAACAGAAAGCCAATTTTGTTTTGAAACAAATAAATATAATCGAATAAAGAAAAATTTGAAAAAAAAATAAAAAAGTTCAACCATAAAAAATTAAAATTGTAATTAATTATTAATATATTTTTCGTTATTAATTTAATTATTAATTTACTTTTTTTTTATTTAACTAATAATTTTTTAAGCAAATAAATATAATAAATAAAATAAAAAATAAAGAAATTGCAAAAATTAAAAACTCAATAATAAAAAATAAAAACTATAATTAATTATTAATATATTTTTCATTATTGAATTAACGAATATATAATTATTAATTATTAGTAACCAATAATTAATTAAAGTATTGAGTAAATATATTTAGAAAATAATTAATAGATTTGGAAATTAAGGAAATCTATATACTGTTAAATATATGTGAAAAGAAAAAGAAAAACAACTTGCATTTTATATAGTTATGATATGGATTGGAACTTGTGACCTCTTTTGGATAGCCAAACAAAGCGATACTATTAGACCACAAAAAAGAACATTAAAAAAAGGAAAAAAAAAAAAAAATAGTGAGCAACATGTATGAGGAGGTTTCGAAACCAAGAACTTATGTCTGAAATAAGGGCATTTAACCATCAGGTGATCGCCTACATTTGGCAAACAAACGTTGCCTCATCTGTATAGAATATATTCGCTCAATATAAAGAAAAAAAACGAAAGCAGCGCCGCAGCGGGGGTTAAAAAACGCGACGTCGTGGTTTCACATGAGAGCACTTAACGATCAGACCATCATCTACTTTTGTTATCCAAACGCAGCCTCTTATTAATATAGATATTCGTTGAATTAAAAAAAAAAAAAAAAAAAAAAAAGGGCGAACCACGGGTCACGCGTAGGTCGGGACGGTGAATGGGGCAAGAAGTTTGACTAAAAATAAGCAAGTGCACATTAAACCTTATGTGCACTTGGTGCACATAAGTTTTTGCCTAATAAGATACCATATCTCTATAGGTAAAACGTCCAACGATGAGCTTCTGCCCTAAATATTACTAGTTGACGTGTCTAGTTACTTAGTTGCGTCGTGCGCGTGTTGATCTTCCTATCTCTCTTTCTCTTTCCTTTTCAATTTTTGGAACTTTATAGAAAATAGGGTTAATAGGGTCATGTTGAGTCACTTGAAACCCGCTACATAGAAAGAACTGGACCGACACCGTGCTTGCTTCCCAGTCCGGTGATCACTGATATTTTTATGTACTTTTTGGGCATAAAAAATCATAGCAAAAATAGTATAAAAGTACATGAAAATGCACATGTTTGCTTTATATTTTATATGTTATGTGGGTTTCACGTGTTTTTTTATTTTGTAGCTATTTTTATATAAAATTGGACTTATTTGAAATAATCTTGAAGTTCCATGGTGAGTTAAGTGAAGAAAAAGGCCCAACAAGAGTAAATAAAGTGATTAGCTTGAGAATGAACTTGAACCAGCCCAAGATAGAGTTTAATGGTCCCAAAACAAAGAAGAAAGGCCGCGAACCAAAGTCCACACTATCGCGCGACCGAGTCGTGCATGGGCTTTGTAACATCCCAAAATTTCGAGTATAAAAATAAATATTTATTTGAAACTACTTCATTTAAAACTATGAAGTTCATAATCTTTAAGTAAAGAAAGAACTTTATCTTCTTTTGAAAGAAAAATTACAGAAACGTACTTGAAATTGGATAAGCATTAATTTTGTTGTAGCGGAAGCATAGTTAATATAGAACATAATTCACTCATGAAAGTCGTGGCTTAAGCATATAAATAGAACATTATTCAAACATAAAGCATTCCTAAACATCTTTTGAAATTTTAATTTTAGCCTTGATATCTTGAACTGATTAGAACCTTTAGCTACTCATACCCATCACACCGATACCACGACTAGGGGTGAGAAAAAATCGGTTCGGTTAGTTAGTGAATCCGAAATTAAAACCGAATTAAAAAATCTAAACCGAAACTAATTCATTATATTAAAAACTGAACTGCAACCAAAACCGAATTAATTCGGTTTGGTCAGTTTGGTTTTCGTTAAACCGAAATAATTTTTATTTTTATTTTTTTCATTATTCATTAGTAAAAAATAAACCTATATAAATATTCATTAAAGTTTCACAGAAAAGTATATTTCATATATATCATAAAAAATTAACCTATATTTATTCATGTACATAAAAAGAATTATTTAGTTTAAATCTGGTATGTATATATATATAAATAGATATATATATATATATATATATAAGTATAAAATATATATTAAAAATAAAACATCATAAATTTCAGTTCGATTATTTTGGTAACTTTTTTATAAAGCTGAACATAACTGAATTAGCTGAAAATCCTAAAAAGTAAAACCAAACCGTTTTTTTTAAAAACCTATCCGAATAATAAATTCGGTTCGGATCGGTCGGTTAGTTAATTTCAAACCGAATTTTGCTCACTCCTAACCACGACAAATCTTTTATCTGAAAATGTAAGTCATGTGGGAGTGAGCATACTAGCCCAATAAACACACTGGTAAAAAATTAAATACACATCTTACTTATAACAATAAAATCCTCTCAAAATAGTAATCTAAGCTATTTCCCGCCCACGTAAGCTGACTATATCCCGTAAGCCATGTGTCAAGATCTTAGCCGTTTATTTTCAATTATTTTGATCCTTTATTTTATTTATAGTACTAATTTTCTCTCATTCGGCTGTATCTTTTGGTAACAATATTAGTAACTTCCATGATTTTAGAACTTACTTTTCTCTAATTCATAAAAACGCTATTGTTCACTCTTTGCAACTCCTAGTGAAATTCATCAGGTTATGTCATGTCTTGTATATGTCTTGTATATATACTTTTGTATTATTATTATTATTATTAATAATTATATTATTATCAATTATGCTGATTCAATTATGAATTCTTTTACGGCGAAACTGCAAGGATAACAAAGTTACGCCTACCTTCTTCTCTGGTGAATAGACATATTTTGAATTTTGACACAGTTCGTTTGAGGAATCTTAAAATATTTCCTAACTTCATCTAACTATATATTTAGATCGTCATTTTTTTCAGATTATGCATGTGTTTTCGTTTTCTTCAGTGTTTGTTCCTCTATTTAGAATTCTATGACTACTACAGGGTGAGCTTGAAACAGCAAGAGGATGTTTTCTTATTTTGCACTCGGTAACCGGTTTCTACATTGTCCTCTACACCATCATCTTCATCTCTCTTTCTTTCTCTATAATAAAACATCTCTTCAAGTACTATACCTTAAGTAAGGCTAAGGATATTTCACAAAATCCTAAACTATTTATCTTGGATTTAGGTATTTGAATATTTATGTTAGGTTTGAAAGGCGTGTATAAAAATACTTAGTAATATTTTTAATGAAAAATGATATTTTAGAAAAATAATGTTTTTGGATAGCATTTCTATTTATTTATTATCATAGGATTTTTTTTTTTTTTTTGGTGGGTTGCAGTATATTTTTGTGAATTGGAGTAATTGTGGTGGGCCTAATTTACCGTGTAAAAATAAATTAATTATTAACTCTTATAAAATTTTAAATATTAGAATAAAAGATGTGGAGATGGTGATAGATTTAGTTTTGATTGTATTCTTGGTGTTTGGACTGATATTTTTTTCGTTCCTTTTGATTTGATTGTTTCATAGAATTTCATAATAATGAATTTTTCAGACAACTTTGTAATTTATTTTTAAAGAAAATTCATGTTCAAAATATTTTTTTATTTACAAAGAGCTAAGTAAAAATACTACTTGAAAATAATGTGATTTGGGGGTGTAAAATATCGACACAAACATATTGAGAACTAAAAGTTATATATTTTTTTCATCTACAATTTTCAAACTTTGCTTAAATGTAGTATATGTTGAGTATATAAATAATTTTTTTGAACATGTATATATGAACAAGAAGAGTACATAAAAATAATATAAGAACTTTGGTTTGTTAATATAAAATAAAGTAAAAGATTATCGATTTGAAAGGCAAAAATTGTAGACTACAATGTATCCCAAATATAACACACTTCAATTGATTTTGAATTATAATAGTAATATTCCCGTGCGATGCACGGAAGTTTATTTAAAAAGTAAAACTTTTAACAAAACTAAATAGAATAAGATATCATATTTAAATATGTTATCGTTTTATCCTAATAAAATACTACCTCCGTCCCAACTAACTTTGCACGGTTGACCTGACACGGATGTTAAGAAAAAACAGATTTTGGGGAATCTTTGACTTTTTTAAAGGTGGAGATTGAGGGTGGAGATTTCGAGGGTGTAGATTGTGAGAGAGATTTCCTTTTTAAGGGTGTGCAAAGTTAGGTGGGACGGACCGAAAAGGAAAGTATGCAAAGTTAGCTGGAACGGAGGGAGTAATTTTTAAGAAAATGTAGGAAAAAACATAAATAAAATTATAAGTAATGTAAATATAAGTTTCTTACATATTATATATGAATTTAATATTACTTACTTTATTATATATGAATTTAATATTACTTACTTTATATATAGGTGTATATATATATATATATATTTTATAGATTAACATTAAGATAAATGTTAAAATAATTTTTTTTTTTTTTCAAAATAGAAATGATCTTTGAAATCCAAACATGCATTTAGTGTGCCTGTATCATTCTTCACCTATATGCATAATAAATTTATTAATTATGAATGTTAAAATGACACAAACATCTAAGTATTAATTCATATTATTAAATAAAATAAATTGAATAATATTATAAGAAAATTATTTTTTTTTAAATTTTTTTCTTTTACTTTAAATAATTAAATTTATCTAAATAAAATTTTAAATTCTAAGTACAACTATTTACTTTTAAAAAATGTTATTTGCAAGTTATAATACTTTACTTAACATTTCAGATATACAAAGAACAACAAAATAACAATATAAAATTTAAAAGTTATTCAATAGTTGGAATAATAAAATAAACATATGAGTTCTTCAATATTTCTTGATACTTTCATATACACATATATATATATATATATATATATATATATATGTGTTGAAAAGTTTCAATTAAATTATACATTTATATTGTAAGTATATTCATTTAAAAATACACATTGGTTAATGTAAAAAAAATTGCTTAGGTAGCACAATGCAAAATAAGAAAGACACAATTGAGATTCGTTAATGTGACCAAGTATGTTAAGGTTGCAAAGTCTAAGAAAACATATAGTTCAAGTTGGTTAATTTTGGTTATTCAAAAGAAGTTTAGTTGCAACTTGTATAATATCATAATTTAGGTTGCAAAGTGTAATTATTTATAGAAAAATAACATTAATATATGTAAAATATAAAAAAGTAATAAAAAATTAAGATAATTATCATATACAAAGTTATATATATGAGCAAAAGTCATAGTCTTGTGATTTATCAACAAAAATAATTATTATAACAAATAAACATTAGCAAATCTAATAATTTAATAAGCTGGTTATAAATAAAAAATTAATTATTGTTTTAAATTCAATAATGTATGTGTTCGATTATATATACATTGATTTTTTCTTAATGTAACAAATGAAAAACTTTTGACAGTTCATGTTAGATAAAATAGACTGATTAGATGTGGTTTTAATGAAATAATCAAGAAAAATAATTTGTAAAAAAAGAATTATTTGAATAATTTTTAATTGTATCCCGAACCAATACTATATTTATTGTACAACCCACAATAAACACTGAAATCTTACTCAAATGACCAACGAACAAATGATATAATATTTTAGATAGTATATCTTACTATTATATATATCGTTTGTATGTCAAATCAAACACCGTCAAAAGATGATTAAGTTGATCTAGTATACATAATAAATAGACTAGAAATGAAAAAAGATGTTTGCAATTTTAGAAAGTAAAATAAATTTTGATTCCTACAAAATGTGACAACAACTTACCAATCACAGTCTAAAATTTTAGGCTGGAAAGTGTTACTTACAGAATTGTCCCTACTATGACTTATATATAAGTATATATAGATTCTTTTAATTTATAAAATAATTTTTAAATTCTAACTATAAATAATTAGAAATAACCACAAAATATATAATAAAAGGAAAAATGATATTTTATTTGGATATTTCATATGTATTGTAAAGTTTAATACTTTTTCTTTATGTCTCTGCTTTTGTTATTATTACTTTTAATTTATCTAAATAAACTTTCAAGTTCTAATTATAAATATTTAGTTTTCTCTTTCTAAGGTTAGATTTTCGTTTGCAACTTTTAACATTTCATATGGTGATTTCAGGTATACTTAAATATTTTTTATTTAATAAATTTTTATTTTAACAAAATAAAATTCAAAAGTTATTTAATAATTCGAATAACAAATTAAAGTCTGTGATTTCTTCAAAATAGTTGAATATTTTCATTATTGTATTTGGTATTAATTGTAAATTATTTATATAAATGTTATATTTTTTTTTTTTTATAAATAGTTTAGTTATTTGAAGATAAAAATTGATTCATGCGAACAAAGTTATTTAGATTTTTAAGATTAAAAATGATGTGTGCCAATGTATTATTTAGCTTACAAAGTGTAAAAACATATAATTGAAGTTGTAGTAAATATAAAAAATTAAAAAAGATTGCAAAATGTGACAAATGTCATAATTCAGACTGCAAAGAATAAATTTTCTTAAAAGAGTAACTTTAACAAAATACATATTATTAAAAACATAAATAGGTAATTAAAAATAATTTCAGTAAAAATTTTACTAAATAACTATACATATTCTCAAAGCTTCTGTACTTTCGTGATAAAAACATGTATTAGCAGATTTAATGATTTAATAAGTTGATTATAAAATAGATATTGATTTTTTTACCTTTGATATAATAAAGTAGGACTTTTATTGTGTAAACAGTGGTTTTTCTCCCTGCATAACTTAAATAATAAAAATATTTGAAAATTCATGTGAAATAAAATAAATGGATTAGTTGTATTTTTTTTAAAAAAAAAACACTCATGTTTTTTATAAAATAAATTATTTTACTAATTTTAGTTACTACTCAAATCAAAATATTATAGTCCAATTCATAATAAACATCAATTGTAGCACAAATAATTAACCAACAAACAATCCGTTTATTCAAATTAAATATCTCATTACAATATACTCCCCACGTCCCGGCCTAATTGTCCTACTTACCTTATTTGTTTGTCCCAAGCTAATTGTCCTACCCCATAAATGACAAATTCTTCCACAATCTCCACCATCAAAATCTCCACATTCAATCTGCACCTTTGAAAAAGTCAAAGATTCCACAAAATTTATTTTTTCTTAGTCTCCATGCCAGGCCAAGGTAGGACAATTAGCTTGGGACGGAGGGAATAGGTGATATGTGATGTGGATGCCGAAAATGGTGAAAAAATTAATAATTTGGTATATTATGCATAAACATAGGATTAGAAATGAAAAAAAGTTATTTGTATTTGAAAAAATAAAAGCAATTATGAGCTTACCAAAAATAAGAAAAACTTACCAATTGTATGATGTAAAAGTTTTGAAGGAAAGATAAAAAGACATTAATACCCTTCATTTTACTTTTATATATATATATGAAGAACGATGATAAATCAACCACATCTCAAAACTTGTAATCCTATAATTATTGTTTTAGGTAGCTTTTAATTTTATTACTGCCTCCGCCCGATAATGGAAGCCATGTTTGAAAGTATACAACTAATTAATTTTTATTTATTTGATGAAGGTACAACTCTCATCAATTCTCGCTTACATGATTTATTTAATTTTTTATATTCAACCATATGTAAATAATTTGTACAAATAAAAGAATTAATTATCTTCTTTGAATAATAAAACAAGATATTGATTTTTAAACCTAACTCACATTTTAGGCCAATTCTTTTTTTCCTAAAATGGGATTTTTTTTCCTAATATGGGACTCTCAATTTGATTATTCGCAAAACGTGCATCTCACAAGGACCTTACTAGTTTGCAAAAATTCACAACTACGTAACATCAACGGTAACATAGTGTCCGGTTGTTGGTCAATATAAATAGCTTTGAGCATGTGGGCATATCCCAAGGTAATCATTGTCAACCCGGATCATCGTGATCCCAATGCTACATAGTAAATTTGAACATAGATCATCGAATCTTCATAGGTCATAGATCACAGCGTATATAAATAGCACATTGCTCATCGTAATTTTAATTCTACAAATAGCATATGATAGTTGCCAAGTAGATAAAATTCCCCACCTAAAATACAAGTTAGTTCTCATAGTAGCGAACCTCGAATAATTTGGACTCCTTGTAGTACTCGTTTCCTCTTGAATTTGGGGTAATTTTTGTGATATCTACAGTATCAAGTGAGGAGTTCCCTTTTTTATGCTACTTTGGATTAACTAGGACATAAATGGTAATCAAGGATCGAACCTTTCACTCCCCACATATGGGCAATCAATGTCAATGGTAATTAAGGTTTGGACTTGCACCTTTCCTTCCCTATGAATGAGCAATTTCTTAAGTTACAAGAACTTCGGTCAAGGAAATCGGTTGTAGCTCAGTTGGTAAAACATCATGTAACCCAGGTCAGTGGTCAGAGATTGATTTCTACCAACCTCACCTCAATCAGGATTGTACTAAAAAAAAATCTTCGATCAAACAAATTAAATTGTGACTTGGCAATCAAGGTTTTTAGGGTGGCAATGGGGTGATTTTTCAACAACGGGCAGCAGATTAAAGAAAATTTATTAAAATATAATTATATATTATAAAATATTGCTATGGGTATTACATTTTCCACCCCTAAAAAATAATTTCGCCCTCAAAATTCGACTCACTTTTGAATTTGGAAAACCCATAATAAGGTTAATTTTTCAAGATACGAACAAATTAAAATATGTAAACCATATTTTTTTTCATGAAAATAGTAATTATTGCATTGCTAGAAATAACATATCTTGATTGAGCTGAAGTGTTGATTGGAATGTATGATCGTTGCATTTAAGTTATTTTAATTGTACAAGAGTGCCAACTCTAATATTTTGAAATTAATTTTTTTTATAATTTATTTATTTTATATGAAGAAAAGTCTATATAATCGACTAGGCTTTGATACCAATGTAACATCCCGAAATTTTGAGTATAAAAATAAATATTTCTTTGAAAATTACTTCATTTAAAATTATGAACATAATCTTTAATTAAAGAAAGAACTTTATATTCTTTTGAAAGAAAAAGTACAGAAATATATTTGTAATTAGATAAGTGTAAGCTTTGTTGTAGCAGAAGCATAGTTAATATAAAACAACTTTTACTCATGAAAGTCGTAGCAAAAGCATACAGATAGAACATTATTCAAACATGGAGCATTCTAAACATCTTTTGAAATTTCAATTTTAGCCTTGATTCGTGAATTGATTAGAACCTTTAACTAATCACATCCATCCAACCAATACCACGAAAACTCTTTTAAATAGAAAATGTAAGTTATGTGAGGGTGAGCATACTAGCCCAATCAACATACTTGTCAAAGATTAAAAACACATTTGCAAAAATCACAACTACATAACATCAATGGTAACATAGTGCCTGGATATTGGCCAATATAAATAGCTTTGACCATGTGGGCATATCCCAAGGTAAATCATTGTCAACCCGGATCATCGTGATCTCAATGTTATGTAGTAAATGTGAACATAGATCATCGAATTTTCATAAGCCATAGATCATAACGCATAGAAAATAGCACATTGCTCATCGTGATATAATTTTGCAAATAACATTAATATTTGACAACTAAATAGAAATCCCCACTTCAAAATCTAGTAAGTTAAATAATCTAGACTCCGTGGAGTACTCGTTTACTCTTGAATTTGGAATAATTTTTTGTGATATTCATAATATAGAGTCAGGAGGTCCATTTTATAGGCTACTTTGGATTAAATAGGACAGAAATGGTAATCAAGGATTACACCTTTCACCTTTCACTCCCCATGAATGGGCAATCAACATCAATGGTAATTAAGATTTGAAGTTGCACCTTTCCCTTCCCATAAATAAGTGATTTCTCAAGTTACAAAAAGATATTAGGTCAAACAAATTAAATTGTGACTTTGTAGTCAAGGCTCTTAGGGTGGTAATGGGGTGATTTTTTCAACTACTTGTAAAAGATTAAAGAAAAAATATTAAATATATATTATAAAATATGAAATATTGCTGAATTATAGCTGGGTATTACAACCTTGGCCAAGTCGGGTTGGATGGGCAGGCATGAAATTGTTGCGGAAAATGCTCCTAATTGGTAAAGCGTTTTCCAGGTTGCAAGCGTAAAACCTTTTGACATAGATAGTATAAGAGATCTCATATCCACATGGAGGATTTTACTGGCTTAAGCATTTTTTAGTTATTTAGACCAAATAGAAAATAAGAAGGATGATTAAGCTACCCATCATAAAGTAATAAATGCAAACATGGAGAGAACTGATCAATGAGAAGATATATTCGAGGTTCGATTTCACCCAAACCAAATAATCAAATGCAATGGAATGAAAAGAAACATTGGATGTGGAACTTATGAGACAAGGCATATAATTACAAGGGAGCTACTGTCACCTTTCATTATGTTCCAATTCTTGGGAACCCCGATAATGATGAGGTTACTGTCACCCCTGATCTTGATCTGGAACTACAAAACAATCGGAGATTCCTAATTAGAGCTTGTTAGGGTATTTAATTTGTAACTAGGTTTAATATGGGGATCCCACCTCCATTTTAGGCTCAAGGCAACAAACCACTTGGGCATCAATGTTGCGAAGTCAACTAAAGGGGATAAGTTTAAACCAACTAATTCAACTAACACTCTTATCCCCTCCCCAAGTGAATGTTGCTCAAGTAACAAGGCGATGAGACACTCGTCAATGCCAAGACACATGATTTTGGTTCCCTTTCATCATCCCACCAGGCCCATAAGAAGACACCAACATACAAAGGATTTGCAAGTTCCTGAATTTAAAGAATTACATATCTAGGTTCTCCACTACAAACATAAACAACCCAACAACAAATATAGCACCTATTAATCCAAAAATTTCCACAATCAACAACAACAATCATTTCCAAAACATCAACTCCAAGGTTTTTGCTACTCCTTAACCTTGGGAAGCAAAGATATTACTCACTAATGAAAAAAACCAAGAGCAAAGATAAACATCCTTAAGCAATAAAAGCAAATAAATCGAAAATAAGAGAGATAGAGAAAGAGAAAACTTAATGTGTGAAGAATCCTTGTTGAGCTTTCATAATTGTTGATGGGATTCACAAATCTTTGACAAAACACCAAGCTCCTCCTTCAAAGATGGGTTTCTCTCCTTGAAGTGGAAAAAAAAACCCTAGTTCTTCCCCAAAAATGAAAGACTAACTATTCTAATCTAAAGAAAGGAAAATTTACAACTAAAACTAATTTTCTTACAAAAGGAGAAGGGATGGGTATTTATAGAACCAAAATCCTCACTAAGATAAAAGACATAAAAGTGTAGAAAAAGTTCCCAAAGAAAGTGTCCAAATTGTCTTTAGCTAATTAAGGGTAAGTGGTTAAGTTGA
Organism: Ajuga chamaepitys; assembly: GCA_958295605.1. Taxonomy (NCBI): domain Eukaryota; kingdom Viridiplantae; phylum Streptophyta; class Magnoliopsida; order Lamiales; family Lamiaceae; genus Ajuga; species Ajuga chamaepitys. The sequence continues at coordinate 38,208,622 of OY282495.1, forward strand.
GTTGGGTCGAGTACTTGAGACGTAAGTGGGTCAGACTTCTAGGAAAATTTAGGAATAGATGGCTTGAAATTAGCTCCAAAATCCTTCTATAAAGTTGAATATATTGATGTTTATCTTTTCGTAGAATTTTGAATAGCTGAAATATGAAATTAGACGAGGAAGAGACGATTAAAAAAAATAAAATTGCAACGGGCTGAAATGAAGCTAGGGCAGCGTGCGAGAGTTATTCTGCTGGATGCTCTTCCGTGGAGTAACTCGCGGAGTAAAATGATGAAATTATACATAATGTGTCTCAGGGGTTTTCCTTGCAATCCTCGCTATTTTGCCCTCATTTCCTTCTTATCTTCGCGCATCTTCGTCTTTAGTCGTCTTTTTTATCCTCTTCCTCTTATTTTCTCTTCTTGGTCGCTTCACGAATTTTGTCTATGTTCAGTTTAGTTTGATCTAGGTCTCGACCATTGGGGCCCTATGTGCCTAAAAATGCATGCTTTAATGGACGGGTATGTTGTAATGACTTCTTTAAATCTCCGAATTTTCCTAATTGATCACTCCATGTTCTACGTGATTTTTAGGCATATATTCATAGCCACATAGTGCAAAAATATGTGAAATAGTACTTCAAAACTCTCATTTTATTATGTTTGGTGGATTTAACTTGTTTGTTGATTTTGTCGTGTTTTCAATATAAAACAACGCTTATTTGGAGTAACGGTGAAATTCCTAGGGTTGTGCATATATTTGTAAAACTGTCCGAACTGATCGAGCCAAACCACACCGCACCGCTATCTATAATTTTATAGTTAACCCACGGTTAAATTTTTTTGACAAAAAACTGCATCCCATATGTCTTGCATTTTAAATTTTCGTCAACAACTGCATTAACCTCATTTAATATTATTTGTTAATATGTTTAGTATATATCTAAATTATATGGGTTCTGACCCCTGTGATATTTGTTGAGAAATAAGGCCCCCAATAGTCAATGAAATATGAAAGTACTCCATAAATTAGTGTGTTAGCATATATATTTGTACAATTGCATTTTCCTCATACGCCACATATTAGAACCATAACCTCTTTATAGTCATAAGTTGTTTGATGTTTCCCAACTTTACATTTGCTTGTTAGATTATAATTATATGCTCCTACTTTTACATTTGATTGAAACCATGAGACCGCCACAAATTGAGCGTAATCGCACATAACCGCATACTCATTTTCTTCACATAAACCGTGGTTTTTTTGTTTTTAAATAGGAAACCAAACTACATATTCGGTGCAGTTTAAATTTATTAAAAAAAATCGCAAAACTTCACCGTGAGCACCCCTAGAAATTTCGATGCCAAACAAGTAAAAGGAAGACTTGGATGGAAGGAAATAATGAAATGGACTCAATATAGACATTAGATAGATCCAAGATGGAGTTTGATAAGCCCAGAGAAGACTAAAAAGAGAAGAAACGGCTGAAGCATTTGCTTGACCAAGCAAACATGTTGCTCGGTCGTCCAAAAGATACAAGGCCCTATTTACATTTGTAGAAGAGCATTTGCTCGACTGAACAAAGATCTTTCTCGATTATGTAAAATACTGTCCAAATTGACGGGCGACGTGTGCTTAAGGGTTTTATCCGATTATATCCCTACTTTAACCTACTTTTGTGTACTCCTATAAATACCTAGTCTTGGAATTTGTCAAAAGACAAACTTTACATCATATTTTTAATTCGTTTTTCATCATTATTACTCTAGAGAGTTAGAGAGAGTTAGAGAACTGAGGAAGAAGACAGAGATTTCATACTATCGTCTTTAATCGGTGAATTGTAGTATTTATTCCTCTTTATACATTATTGTTCTGAACTTGTTTTCTTTAATAATAGTATTTGTTTTTATTAATTTGCATATGGATTAGTCGATTTATGTCTTAGGATTTTGAAAGTAGGTTTCAATTGCAATGTAGACGTTTATATGTCATCCATGATTCACATGCATCCTATTGTTATTTATTATGTTGCGATATGAAATTTTTCAGGTTAGGTTGATCACCTAGTCTAGCACTTATGAATCACATACCCAAGATATAGGAATGCGAGGCTATTGATGGCCAAACAACACATAATATAATATGTTTGAGAAATCGAAAGACTAAGGATATATTGTGGGGGTAATTTCAAGACATTAGAAGTCATAAGATACTTCTTCTATGAGACGGCCTGTTGTCTGTGATCTATATCTCAAGCACTCTAAAAGGGGTTTGAGATACTAAATCGCGAAGCCTCATAATAATAGGAACTTCAGAATTATGAATTTATATACTTGTCTGCATGTGCGGTTGTCAATGGTCGCACAATAGTTGATTCTAAAATTGAACATCCTAAGATAGCTTTTATATTATTTGAGTCTCGTTATCTGGCTATTTGCAATTAGGAACTTAATCTGTTATTCTATTACTATTGTTTCAGGTTCATGACAATTAGAGCGATCAAGTCTTGGTGCCGTTATCGTGGACTACTTTTTGAGTGTTAGTTAGATATTGCAGAGTGTTAGTTGTAATCTGTGTATCACTTATTTTATTTTATTATTTATAATTTTTTTTTTATTTTTTAAATTTTGCTCAGCTTTTGACTGCTTTGGTTTTTAACTATTACTTGGTCTTTTGTCTTAGCCTTTTCTTGTGCAGTGCATGAAAATAAGGTATAAGGTAAGGGAAATCGTTCCTATAGACCTCTAGATAAAAGCCATGTGCTGAAAGAGGAATTCTAGCCAAACTAGATCGGAATGATTTCCAATGGAAGAAAATCACAGTCGACCATTTGGACGGACAAGTGTAGACTATGGCGGAAAGGCAGGAGAATCCGGAATCGTTGGTCACACCAGACGCTCCCTAATAAGTACCGCGTCTTCCCAGTGAAGGAGAGCCATCTTCATGGGGCCTCAACGATCCCGGTGGCGATGTCTAAAGCGTGGCTTAAAATGAAAAAAAAAAGCTGGGTCAAATTGGGGAGCTTGCTGTGGAGATAGGTTTCCGATTTGTGAACCGAATGTCTCACCTGGCGACTCCAGATGCATTTGAACCCCGGAACCACAACCACTCAACGGGATTCAAAATGCCAAGCAAGGCTCGAAGACCTCTAGGACATGGAAGAGTACTTTAAGGCGTGCCCTTTTTGACGACCAAGTTACAATGGCAACAATGTCTCTCTCTGGGGATGCGAATAATATTTGAAACGACTCTCGAACCATCACACGGATTCTGACCCAACTACCCATGATATGGTAAGAACAGAATGGAAGGGCAAAAAAGGATTCTATGTGCAGACGTGAAAGCTCTATCCATAGAAGTATTCTAGCCTATTTTATTAGAGGAACGATTCCCTTGTCTGAGAACGGCCATTTATTCATGTACTATTCCTCCCCCGATTGAGAACCTAAACAAAAATGCAGAAGTGAGCTACCCCAAGGCTCTACTCTCTTCCCCCTTTTTAGCTAACCACCATCAACCCCATTTTTCACCTTGAATGGGTCGAAAAAAAAGATTATGAATAGAAGGAAAGGAGATCATAAGGATACGCGAACGACGTAGGTCGGATGTTTCCGTGAGCAGTAAGCAGCAGATCTCCCCTGATTTTGTTTTGGGAAAGCTGGCGGTCACGTGTGAATTCTTTCAAGGCAAGGGGCGACTTGATTCAACATTGTTGTTTACTATGATCCGGTCGAGGTGGTTTTTGTTTACCAGCACGTAGGTGGTCTAAATTCCTACGACTGAGTCGTTCTGGCCGCTGTGAACATCTTTTTTTAATGTATTAAAGAGGGCCTCTCTAACCGTGAAAAGTGGTGGGTGCCTACTAACGGCCATTCCTGGCTCGGCTCAGATAATGCAATTCCAGGAGGAGTTGGTAGTTGGGCACTGGATCCCTTCGGACCTGGAGAACGTTTGATGCTGGGTTGGAGTTTGGTGAACCAACTGGATGCTCTTCTAGTTGAAGTTCGGGCCCCTTTTTCGTTGCCTAGGTTACACCTTCGGAATACCCCAGCAGGGAATTTGATCTACTCCCCAATCTTCACTTTATGCCACGCCGACTCCACTTTCGTCATAAGGCGTGGAATTAGACCAAGGGGAATCTCCATAGGAACTAGTCTCTTAGATTTCGCACATAACATAGATGATCGAGACACAGCCCCTATCTATAAGGCTATAGGGAAAGATGTACTGGATCCCTTCGGACCTGGAGAATGTTTGATGCTGGGTCGGAGTTTGGTGAACCAACTAGTTTCTCCTCTAGTTAAAGTATCGGGCCCCTTTTCGTTGCCTAGGTTACACCTTCGGAATACCCCAGAAGGGAATTTGATCTACTCCCCCAATCTTCACTTTACGCCACGCCGACTCCACTTTCATCATAAGACGTGGAATTAGACCAAGGGGAATCTCCATAGGAACTAGTCTCTTAGATTTCGCACATAACATAGGAGATCGAGACACAACCCCTATCTATAGGGCTATGGGGAAAGATGTAGATCGATCGCCCTAGATAGACAACTACATAGAGGGTCTCTACAAGTCTATATATTCTTTGATTTCATTCCCCCCGTAAGATAAATATCACAACTAAGAAGGTCTGCAAGTTTCACATCTAAGTAATACCCGATCCGATAGTTTACGATATATATATATATATATATATATATATATATATATATATATATATATATATATATATATTTAACAAGAATATTCTAATAAAAGATATTCATAGATATCGGTAGTTGTCTGGTCGTACCCAAACAATAATATTCCAGAGGAAATGCACCTAAGATCAAATATTTCGAGCCGGCTTCCGTGGAAAATTCAGACTTTCTTTTTGATGCTGCGATCAAATAAAAACATAAACTCTGAGGCTCAATAGCTAAATACATGGCAATTGGATCGTAAGCCGAGATCATAAAGAGCATACTGTGAGTAGGAAGTGGAATTAATACAATGAATTCAAAAGCATCAGACCTATCTTGTTCGGAAGAATCGAAACACATCGAAATGGTACCAACCGTACTTAATAATAGAAGGATTTGGAAGAAATATGTAAAATTGTCCCTCCTAAAAAGATTATTCCAGAATAAATAGGCGATAGTTAGGAGAGGTGTGCCAACGGCGAGCAGAAGCAAGGTTATTAGCTACCTCAGAAAAGCCCGGCCAGAACCACACGTGCAAGTTTCCCTGCATGCGGCTTGTCCGTGATAACTTCTTCGGATTTGAGTGAACTAGCGGACCGATCACTCCCTCCAGCATGAGCGAACCCTTTCGGAACTGATGTTGAATGAGCGCCACTATCCCAGCCCGGATCCAGCCAGGTTCAATTGACCATGCCCTCTTCTAATTTTGGGGCATCTTTGGCTTTACGAGAGAAAGCTCGTCGGAGAATTGGATCTCTTCCCATCCCGGGGCATACTCTGGTGCGTACACAAAAGAGGAAATCGCAATGCATCTTGCTCAGTAGGCCTAGCTTGGAGTGCTAAGCTAATATGCACCGGATAAAGCCAGGTGCCGTAGGTAAGCTCTATTCGGTCTGGAACATTGATTCCCCATAACGAATAGGCTAGATCTATCTTTCAATTACCTATCATGTGCTCGAGAAGGTCCCTCAATTCCTCAGCAGCAAAGCACCTTAAGGTCTATTTAGTTGTCTTACATGAGACTCGGGATATTCCCCACTACATGGCACCTTTCGCTCATGCATTCCGCCCGCCCGTCCAGACGCGGTGCCTTTTCTCATTATCATCTACCGCACTTTATTTCTATTACTGATATGGACCTCACTAACTGGCCAAGACGAGTCCTTTTCTTCCTTGACTATAGGGGTTTCTTTCTTTCAAACGGATGGCATAGCCGGAAGCGGCCCAGCCCGGTAGAAATTCCTTCGCTCTTGCTGCTACCTTCTTTAATAGGAAGAGTACTGGAGTGAGAAGAACTTCTTGGGTCCCCTAGCTGCATCAAGCTCTCTCTCTTTCTTCTCGTATGTTGACGATGCGTATGCGGAATCTCGTTATCCAACCTTTCCCTCTGTTTCTCCCCTGAGACTTCATGCCTTAGCTGAGCTGCTTTGGGGGTTACCAGTCTTTTATCTGTACTTTCATAGTAATGTCTTAACCCTTACGTCTCCTTATCGGAGGATTGATTATATCTTTCCATTTTAAATGGTCCTTACAAGTCGATCTAAAAAGACTGCCTATTGAGGCACGGAAACAACCTTTTTTCCCTAATCACTTTGTCCTTCAAGTTGTGCTCTCTTTTCCACTGCAGTGCACGAGACGACTGGTCTAGTTTGAAACCTTGGTACAGTACCCTGATTTACGAATTTATGAACTTGCGATCACTTGGGCGGGATCTTTATGCGGCGCTGGAGTCTTAGGGAGAGGGGGGTTGGGCAATGATTTGATTCGATTAGGAGTTTACGGGCACGCATAATTGACAGCGGTTGAAAGACCCCCATTTGCTGTATTTTCTATAGTCGAGTCAATAATGAACCTTCACGTGTGATTCCGCATAAGGGACCTGAAAAGCGTGATAAAGCCATCTATGTTAGCCTCTGGGAGAGGTTTTCCATCATCATCACCAACTTCATTCTACAATGAACTGCCCGGGAAAGAGAAAGCAGTTGGCACATCACTAAAAGCCCCGCTAAGCTAAGCAGTTGTATTCCACCCCCCACCTTAGGGCCTTAACAATAATATAGTCATCTACAGGGGAGAAAGCCCCGATAAAGCAGCCTAGCTCCTGGAGAGAAGGGGGAGGGATTAAAGCGTGGCAAAAAGGTACCAATTCGGGCAGCGGATGGCATACTGTGAGCAAAGTTATGCCCTATATTAGAAAGAGCATACCGGAAACTTACTGCCATTATGGATTACTGACCTTCAACATATCCAACCTCAACTCCATCTAATCTAAGATTTCATTCACACAATGCTTTTCGGCATGACCCTGACCGTATAGGGGATGGGGCCTTCTCTTTCTGTATAAAGAACCAATGCTTACTGCCAGATGAAGTAGGTTGAAACAACAATACATTCACAATTCATAACACCTTCACGAACTTAATTCTATCTTCACTGACTTTTTTTCCATTCAATGATACCTACTCTAATAATTCGTTCACCAATGCATCCATACCAATCCATTCAGTCAAACCTTCCTGCAAGCGTATTTCCTATCATATAAATACACCCCAAAGTAATCGGCCTATAGTCTCTAGCCCTTCTATTTTAGACTCTTCCTTCACCGACAGAGTAAAGACTCAAACCGAATATAGGTTCTAGGAAAGAGATACAGGGGCTTGGTTCACCCCTTAGATAGGTCTCATACTCCTTCAAACATAGCATCCGGAAGAGTAAGGTTTGTCGGGAATGTTGAGTCAGAGGGTGTACTTTAATTGGGTAATGGGGGACTACCTTTAAGAGGCATTAGCAGGCATTAGATAAAAGGCATTAGCAGGAGCAGATGAGCAAAGGTCGAATTCAATTGATAGAAGTTGTCCCTTTTTTTCTATATGCCATCTCGAAGCGATCTCTACATGTAGTGGTAAGGTCGGGGTAGGAACAAGATCATGAATATTTAGCAGAGACTATTTAGACCAAGGAGGTACTTCGGATACTACCGCCGGGTACTTCACCCACCGCAGGAAAAAGAAAGCTGCTGTGCTCAAGGCAAGCCTTGCTTCGAGCAAGTATTTTAAGGTAAAGGAGAAGATGCAAAGTCGATATATAAAAAAAGCCAAGTTTCAGACCTCTAATAGATGGATTAGACCTTCAACGTGTAACTCTCGATTAAACAAAGAATTATGGTCATAGAATGGATTTTGGCTTTTCTCTTTTAAAAACCTTTTCTCCAAGGGCGAATTCGAAAACTAGATGGATCGCTGTAAGCAGTGGAAATAGCGAAAAGACTGGGCGGCATAACCTGTAAGTCCTAAGTCTGGCTAAACGAAATTAGATTAATCTGCAGAACCTGCCAAATGTAATACATGCATGCTTTTTTCGACTTCAGTCCATTAATTTGTTGTAACCTGGAAAGGATTTACCCAGCGCTCCAACTTCATATGAATAAACCTCTCTTTCTGGCGATGTAATACCATATACTTTATCAGTGAAAAAACAACCTCTTTCTTTGCGTCCAAATGAATCCAATTTGGCATAATTTTTTCGTTCAAAATGGCTTGAAGCATTAATTGCTGTTGGGAAGGTATTACCGGCCAGAGAAGCTTTTTCAGACTCAAGGTTAAGGTATCGCGAATTTCATGCCACTTATAAGGGTCGATAATGTCCCTTCTCAACACCGGTGAGGACTCTTTCTTCAATGGTAAACTCTCGAAGCCTTCATTACAGCCTTCTGGAGGAGCCAGTCTTTCAACTTGGAAGCTGCCTGGGACACGGGTGCAGAGTTCCTTATTAATTGAATGAGTTGAGATTTTTTTTTATTTTTTTTATTTTTATTTTTTTGTGATTTTCGATCACTTTCTTTACACTTTCCACCTCGGCAAGATTGAATTCAACCACAGATTTGAAGTCTAACTCTATTCTCAACTGAAGGATCAAAGTCATTAAATAAGATGAATCAACAATTCTTCGATCTTATTTATTAAATATAATATTCTTACTGTCAGCAGATTAGCCCTCCCCCACCCCCCCTAAAATATGCTTATAGTGCCATCCTAGTGAGTTAGTTTCATTTCTTGTAAGTTAATAATCCCATTTATAGTCAAAGCACCTGTAGAGTCATCCCACTCTTCTAAGTCTCCTATTACAACTAGCATAAAGAAAAGTAGCAAGAAGGGGCTTAGGTAAATGAAAAGAAGGCCAGATGAAGGAATTGCTCATTGGCAAGCATCCAACTGAAATTTCAAATTGGCAAAGGAATGCTTTGCATCTTGGCTTTATTACCATCTCCAAACTTGAATCCAACCATCTACAGAAAGAAAAAAGGAAAAAAGGGGAATGAGCGTGATGCTTCTGAGGATCTAATAGAGCAAGTAGCCAGGATCGTACTATTCATTGACACATTTAAGTGTAGGTCTTGCAGAGCCTCCTAATCTTCCTAACAACCTGGCTGACATTTAGGAATTTTCTCCTAATTGGACTAAGCTGCACTTGAACTTGCTTTGGATCTACCAGAGGCCCTAAGAGAGCATGATTTAGAGCCACATGGTAAGTCCAACCTCCTATCAGAGACTTGTTTAGGTCTATAGTGAACAAAAAAATAAGAGGAATAAACCGGCCAGCAGTTTAGGCCAACACATTTGAACTGAAGCCAACCTTGATATATATGGTTCAAGACAACCAACTTGGGGGAGGAGCTACGGAGGATCCTAATGGCCATCTAGAACATTCTGGAAATTTGTGATACAATAAAGATTAAGGGAGCCTTTGAAGATGCTATTCATCTGTTCCTCGGAACATATGTAGTTGGTCAGACTTGTGCCAAAGTTCCTGTTCAAATACTTCCCACCAAGCAAGACGTTGAAACTAAAAAGAAAAATTACACAATTTCACCAGTAAGATGGAGAGCCACTTTATGAGGTATGGGAAAGATTTGTGGAACTTCTCTGAATGTTTCCTCAACAATTTTTTCTAGAAGATCAACGGGTTCTATTACTTTTATAATGTACTCTCGAGACACAATAAGACGATTGTAGACACCTCATCTGGAGGTGGACTATTGGCCAAATATACAAATGATACCATATTCATTCTAGAAGAAATAGCTGCAAATAGTTTTCAATGGCCAGCGGAAAGATCGATATTAAGCAGAGTAGCTAAGGTCTCAGAGAAGGAAACAGTCGCGACTCTTACTGAGAAGATTGCAAAATTAATTGAGAAAGTTAGTCTGCTAATAAAGCCTTATCAAGAGGTAATGATAAATAAGGAATGTAGTGCATGGGGCCGGTTATGAAGAAGCCTATTACATGAACAATATGGGCAATCGAAATTTCAATCCAAAGTTTTTACCGAACCAAATCAGAAATATATATAATTGGTGGATGAGAAGTCATCGAAAGATATCTTTTGCGAACCTAAAAAATGCACTATAACCACCACCAGGTTCTACAGTAAACAATGGGGTGTGAAGAATCAAAGAATCCAAGCTTGGAAGAATTGGCTAACTCGTTGGTAAATGAGACACAGGCAAACCATGGGAACACCGAGGCCCGTATGAATAATTTGGAATGCCAAATAGCACATCTGAACACTAGTGCGAGCAACGTGGGGGCCCAAGGAGAAACATCGAAAACACACCTTGGTCAGCTAGCAAAGGAATTTGGAACTACTTATCAGCAAGGGAAATTCCCAAGTGATACTGAGAATCCTAAGGACCAATGTAACGGGACTATGGAAGAGGATAATGATGTAGAAAAGAAAGTGAAAAAGGAAGAAATATTTGAGGGAATTCCAAAGAGAATTAAAGAGATCACATTCTATGATGAAGTATTCCTCCTTATAGAGCGCAATTGCCTTTTCTAATGGCTCTGAAACTATGAAAATCATGAAGTGTGTATTAAAGGAACATTGAAGGAAATTCCTCGTTGGGGAGTAAAGATAAAGGAAACCTGAAATGAGGAAAAGAAAGAAAAAGTAGAGGTCAAAGGCAAGAAGATTGAAAGCTATAGAGAAATCATTCAGATGCAACTACCACAAAAAGTTAAGGACCCAAGGAGATATTCATTTACATTTTCCTAAGGAAACCTTAATATGGAAACATGCTTTGTGACCTAGGTTCTATTGTAAATTTTAAGCCTTTGACTACTCATAGTAAATTGAGCATAAAAGAGTTTAAGCTAACCTCTACCACTATTCAAATTGTTGATATGCCACTATTAAGCATAATTGAAGTAGTGGAGGACGTGCTTTTACGACTAGCCACACTTATTTTCCCAATTGATCTCACTGTAGTGGACATAAAAGAAGATAAAAGTTTTCCCTTGTAGTAGGACGTCCCTTGTTGGCCACAAGCCAAGCTATTTTTGATATGGGAGATTTAGTGCTAATAAAGAAAATGTTACTTTTAAAAGATCGAGTAGTCCTAGTAAAAGAGGAGAATGTTATATAGTGGAACAACAATTCATCGATTTGGATATAGAATCCGACAAATAAAATGAAGTTAATGTCCTTAAATAGACTCATAAAGACTATGTAGAACCTACACCTAATGATGAGCTTATGAGCAGGTACGATGAGGGGGAAAGTAAAGACACCGGTGGCTAAAGAAGTACTCTAATGGGGCGTAACTGTACAGTCTCTTGAACAAAGGCAGAATTGGGTTAGACTCAGGGAGTTAGAACACCATCCCATGCGGTATGCCGATGATGAAGCTACGAGAAAGATGGTATACACGGTGATGTTTGGGTAATATTTCATAGATGTGAACGCGGTACTGCTATACAAGGAAGATGGTCTACATATCCAACACTTGTGATGGAAATAATGGATATATTTGAGGTGCTATGTGATGAAGTCAAATATGTCCATAAAGATTTAGTTCTGACTCAATAATACCAATTACAAGCTGATTATCACTGATCTGGATGAAATATATGAAGTCTAGTGTTTGGGGGCATACATCGAGCCACCGGAATATGAGAGGCAAACTTTTTGGAACAGATTAGTGAATATGTCAGGTAAGGTGATGGACCATAAAGAAAGGAAAGATAGTTACTTCAAAGTTTAGAATCTGATATTCAAATACATATAAAGTCTCTTGGTCTAAATTATTTAGGCTCTGATCCAAATGTCAAGGTTAGTGATAATGAACTATTCATGATGTAGTGTATAGAAAAGGCCGAACCGTAAAATCTTGGAGCACACTTGATAGATCAGTTAGAAGTTGGGGCGAATAAGGAAATATGTAGAATATGTATAGGGGATGTTAGCCCCAATAGAAATTTGATTAGGAATCGATATCTTCTAATGGGATGGATGGAAGCCTATATATCTCAATATTTCACATTTAATGAGTAGAACTTCTAGAAAGTCGATAGGACTGGAAGGTTGTTCCTAACAAAAAAGTTGAATGAGTCGTACTTCCCCTATCAAATGCATCATTGAACAATGCATCCAATAGCACGACAATTGTTTGATTAATGAGTGGTCACATATGTATTTCTCAGAGTTTGACCTTCGAAAGAAGCCATTTATAGGATCTGATGATTATGTAGTTAAGGAAAGGAAGAGGACAGAAAGTGAAGGAAACCTAGAAGATAAGACACCTCCAACAAGAATAGATGTTGGAGCTTGGGGTCATACATCATTCGTCTGGCATCGGCTATAATAAAAAATGGTAACAACATCTAGCTATCGATGTAAAACATAGCGCTGAGTGGAAGGCAACCCACTAGTTTTAAATTTTTTTGCATTTAAATTAAGTTTATTTTCAATTTTGATGTTTCACTCCCCCTCTCTTGTAGCCCTTATCAAGTAAGAACTTAGTGACTCGTTCATACCATGCCCTAGAAGCTTGCTTAAGACCGTAGAGGGCCTTTTTGAGCTTATACACATGATCTAGAAGATGTGGATCAACAAACCATTTAGGTTGTTCAACAAATGCAACCTCTTTCAAAAAACCACTAAGAAAATCACTTTTGACATCCATTTGATGAAGTATGAATTTCTTGATGAATGCAATGGGCAACAACGTCCCCTAAAAGAAATTAGTTGTGCAACGGGTGCAAATGTTTCATTGAAGTCAATGCCTTCGGCTTGTGTGCACTCTTGTGCAGGTAACCTAAGCTTATTTCGTGAAATGTTACCAAGTTCATTAGTTTTATTATTGAAAGTCTATTTGGTACCTATTATGGTTGGATCTTTAGGCCGAGGGACTAGTTCCCTTACATCATTCCTAGTGAACTGGTTTGGTTCCTCTTATATAGAAAGAAATCCAATACTCATCAGTCAAAGCTTCCTTGACATTTTTTAGTTTAATCATGGAAGTGTACCATGCAAAGTACGAAATATTCAACATTATCATGTGATCCTTTTAAAGAAAACCATGAATTTTCACAACTGCATATACCTAATTAATTACCTAATCCTTACGATGATCTTTCTGGTTTTTTGCTGGAGGATCTCTTCTTGGTTCAACTAGAGCAAAAAGGGTAGACGTGGGAACATTTTTGTGAACTTCAGTGGATGGAACTTCTCCACGCTCAATAGATTGTCCTTCCCACCTCTTAAGTAATACTTGTTCTAGAAGGTGGAACTTCATCCTTTCCAGAATCATGCTTGCTTCTAGTTTCTTGAGATTGAACAGAAGTTTCGTCAGTTCGAACATCTGCACTGCTAGAAACATCATAAGAAATGGCACTAGTGGATTCCATGACAGTTTAAGTCTCAAGTTATAAACTCAATATGTTCCACTGTTTTTAGAGTATGCAACCACTTTTTGATTCAAACTTACCAAGTTGTTCAAGATCATTATAGATGTAACAACGATAATCGAAAACATGTAAGTGACTAAGGTTTGGAGACTTACCTTTTTCAAATCTAATAAGAAGTTAACCCAATATCTTTCCTCAGATCTATACAGTTAATGATGTCAAAAGCCGTGTTAATGGCTTCATCCCTCCATTTCTGTGACAATCTTTGGAATTGAGCATAACTTGAGCCATTTCTTGTAATATTAAATTCTTTCTTTCAACAACACCATTTTTGCTGGGGTGTTTTAGAAACTAAACACTCATGAACACAACCACGTGAGGTACACAAATCAATTAAGGAAGAATTTTCAAACTCTCTACCATGATCACTTCTAATTTGAACAATGCAAGACTTTTCTCATTTTCAGGTTTTAAGCATAGTGATTTGAATTGTTCGAACGTGACAGATTTTTTTGTTAAGAAATCAACCCTTGTGAACCTAGAAACATCAACACATACAAAAATGTACCTCTTACCACTTTTTACTTTCTACTTGAACGGGACCCTTGAGATCCATGTGTAGTAGCTTTAGTATTTGTTCGGTAGACACGTCAGATTGTGCCATTTGAGTAGTACCCTTTTCCTTGGCATGTGCACATGGACCACACACTCCATGTTCGTTCTTCTTGAACTTGGGTATGCCTAAAACAACACCTGTACTAGACTAATCGACTCTATGCGAGTAGTTAATGTGACCAAGTTTTATACCAAATCTTAGTATCATTGAGTATTGTGTAGTTACACTTAAGATTCAATTGCAACAAATAGAAATTATCAGTAGATCTTATTCATATAAGAACATGGTTCTCGCAGGAATCATAAAAACATTTATCATGTGTGAACTTAACAAAAAGTGAGTCTCGGAAAACCACTAACATTTAGTGTACCTTTCCCAATGACTTTATTTCTAAATCCATCATTGAATGTAACAAAGCTCCAGTAACAGAAAAAACATCAACCAAGTTCAACTTGGCTCCGGTCCTATGACGTGAACATCCATTATCAAAAGACCATGCACTACCTAAACTAGACCTCAAGGATAGAATCGAAGATAAACATGTATCATTAACTCTTTTAGGTGCAGACTTTAGGTTGTGCGTGAGGTTTCAAGTCAACCTTGGTTTTAGGTGTTTTGGAAGGTTAACTCATGTTCAAACCTTTCAACGGAATACCATAAAAATTCCAATCAACAATATTTTCAGTATACAAATCATATTGCATCCTATCGCATCTAAGACTTATGTGACCTAATATACCATACTAATAACATGTTGGAATGAATTTTAAATACATGTTCACCTTAACATTCTGTTGTTCTTTCATGCATTTAGCTACTTTTTTAACATTCGTAACTTTAGCTACTAGTGTTAGAACATGTGACTCAACATGAGATGCATGTGCTGAGTTTTAGCATTAGATGCCGAAGAGTTAGACGTAGGTTGAACTAATGCAGTTTAGCCTTAAAATTCTTACTCTTAGACCCTGAACCTTTTTTACCATATCCTTCACTAAATTCATTATTTTCAAAGATGGATCCAGGTAGAAATCTACTTCACTTGATATGGATCTGGTTATTTAAGGCATGGATCAGCTGCTTTCCACCGACATGCTGGTCGTTGATTTCCAAGCATTAAAACCTTAATCTTCTTTCCTTGTTCAAGCTCATGTCAAGATTTGACGTTACGTATTTAATTTCTACAAAAAATAATGAAACAAGTCCAAACATATCTAGAAGAGATTTCTTCAGTTAATGTTAGTTAAAACATCTAAGTATAATTATTCTAACCCAGCGAAATATTAAACACTAAAGATACAATTTATGCAAAGATTGTTTTCAATAAATGACAAAAATATATAAATTACGAAAATATGGAAATATATTTTATAATAACATGTGTCCCTAATATTACACTATTTTCTAACATAGTATACTGCAGGACAATGATGCTAGTGCAGATAGCAGTGAGCAAGGACAATCCCACAGAGACTATTTCCTATGTTCAATTTAATATCTTGATAGCAGTGTCCCTAATATCTAGACTCTCGAAAGGTGATTGATTGTTGATTAACCTAAAACTAAAGTGCAAGAAAATAAATAATTAAATTAAACAAATGCTTGAATAGAAGGAAGTAAATAATAATAAAGATTCAATAAGATAAAAGACGTATTCTAGGGTAACAATTTTAATTACAATCTTCTTTGTTTGATTAATCCTATTATTCTAGACTTTTAAAATGAATTCTAATTTTTATTAGGCGGTACTACTCTAAATTGGCCTTCCTTTCGGACGATGCTAACCTGTAGATTACATATGAATATTTACCCTCTCAGGCGAACTATCACATACGTAACTCCAACGGGTCCTAAACATAATGCTTACATTCACTCCTCTCGGACGATTATCGATGCCTATGTTCTACGCTTGTATACCTATTAGTAACCTTTCCTCTCGGATGTTGAATTATTAAACAAGTAGAACAAAAACAATTGGCCAAATTAATTAATTCATGAAACAAGAACAAGCAAATAGATAAACAATAATACAGAGTCTAGATTTAATAAAACGGAACAAAACATATTCAATTGTAACCTACTATCTAGCCCTAGAACACAAAGGGTCTTAGCTACTCATTCATCAATAGGATCCAACAATATTCATAGAAAAACATTCTTGGATAGTAAAAATAAATAAAAGCAATAAAATCCAAAATCTCGGATCTTGATCTTCGTCTCTCGCGTTCCTTGCTTCAATCCAAGCCTCCATGGTGTTTTGTATGATATGTGATGATCATTTTCAGAATTGGGATCTTCTATTCATAATTTTGGATGGGTTGGGGTTAAAATGGGCCGAAAATAGGCCAAAACGCGTGGACTACAGTTGAGCTGCCTGACGAATGCGGTCAGTTTACCTAGCGTAGCCGGTTCACTGACTCCACCGGTTCATTCAATCCGGCTGCGTTGGAGTCACAGAGTTAAACTTGTTTTATGAGCCACTTTTGCTCGGCCGCGCCCATGAACGCGGTCGGTTCGGGCTTTTTCTTGGTTTGGGTTATTTTTGCTCGCCCCGTCCATCTTCAAACTCCTATTTCCATCGTTTTTCCCTAAATTAACTTGTCCATTCTCTTCCAGACCATATTCCAACAATTTTGATCCTAAAATATACATTTTCACCTACAAAATAAGTAAACACATCATTCGATTCAAGATAATCAAATATAACATAAAACTACCGAATTTATGCAAACATTACGAAATTAGAAATTACCCGTATAAATCAACCTAAATGCATGAATACACTACGTGTATCAAAATCCCCAAACTTATACTATTGTTTGTCTCCCAACAAAAAAATAAATAAAAACAAGAAATCAAGTGTTTAGGGAAATTAGACGACGAATATAGCCTCAGACACGATTTTTTTCCGGAAAATAGACAACATAGGCAATCGAGAATATATGACATGGCAATAAATCAACTACTCTAAAGACAAGATACTTTTAAATAAATAATCCTCATCGGTTAAGTGTGTCACTCATCTCTCAAGTGTATAAAGTAGGACATGTTTACGCTCAAATTGAGCCATATGCACCGTCTACCATAATCTTGGCTATCATCTAACCTATTCACTATTCTTGATATGCGTGAAAAAAGAATCATGAAGGTCTTTATTTTGGTTGTAATATAAGCTTAAGGTAAGGTGGGATAAATTTGGAGAAAATCGACTTATTCTTATACTAATCAAGTTGTTCCGAACCCAGCTACCCCTCAAATAATACTCACTCAATCCCTACTCTTCAATTCTCAGGAATCCACAAATTACGGCTTCTTCACCCCACAAAAGCACTTTAAATCACCTCATAAACCAATTGCTCTCAATGCCATACACATCTGAGTACCTCTTTGGGGCTATTCAATTCTTCAATCACTTGGACATATTAGGCACTTTTTTAAACTTAACCCCTCCTAAATAACTAAAGCTGAACATAACAATATGTATATATTTTTCTTTCTTTTTCCTTTTCGATTTTTTTTTGCAGAAACGAAGATAACTGACACGTCGGTTTCTAACCTAGTGTTCCGCAAGTGTACGGATGTAGGTGTAGTACTATTGTCAAGGTCGATCCCACAAGGAATAGTTTTAGGTAGTTTGATACCCTAATACTCTAGGAATGTCCTAACTAGATACTAAGTTTTAAAGGTTGATTTTACTAATTAAACTACTCAATTAAATATAACTTCAAACTTAGGAAACACGAAAACTAATAATCAAAGAGAAAAGGTATCCTAGGGCTTCGATTTCAGGATATTATTTCAATGTGGAATATGATTAACCTATTAATTTACCAATTCTAATGTTTATTAGGCGGCACGACAATAATCTAATCCTTCTCTCGAAGCGATTAAACCGTTGATTAATTAAGCTAATTACCCTCTCGAGTCAATTAAACCTAATAACTCCCAAACGATCCTAAGCCACGGCCTACACAGTCATAGACAACTGCGCTCTATGTTCTAAGTCTGATAACAATTCCCTCCTCTCGAAGCGGAATTGTTAAACTAAATTACTAAATCTAGGTGATCAAGCTAAATTCAGTTTTAAGCACAAACATAGAGATAAAACACATACAGAACGGAATTAATAGATTAAATCATAAATCAAAACATTGTCATAAAAATCCCTACTTTCTAACCCTAGGACACGAATAGCTTAGCTACTCATGCCTAGTAATAATCCAATACAAAATTCTAATAAAAACATTGTAAAGAATTAAACTAGAAAAGAATAAATAAACCCGGATGACTCCGTCTCGATGATCTTTGTCTTCTTTGTCTTCCAAGATGATGTAATTTATGTTCTTGATGATTGATCCCTTTCCTAAAGTTTTGGTGTCCTTTTTATAGAGTTGGGCCGAATCTTGGGGAAGATAGGATCAAAATCCTATTAAAATTAGGTAATTATCGCAGGAAAACACTTCTGACACGGCCGTGTTGCTTAAGTGACACGGCCGTGTTGATTTGCAAAATTCACTTTTCTAGCAACAATTTGACACGGCCGTGTTGCTTGAGTGACACGGCCGTGTTCTATTCCAGAACCCACAGCGCGTTATGGACCACTTTTGACACGGCCGTGTTACAAGTCTGACGCGGCCGTGTCGGTTCTTGCGTTGTTTTGCTCCTGGACCGGTTCAGGCCGGTTCGGACCGGTTTGGACCGGTTCTTCGACGGTTTTCACTCTTTTGGGCCATTTTTCACTCTTTTCCAACTTGTTTCCTCGTCCGGTAGCCTGAAAATGCTCAAAATACCTTAAAACAAGTCAAAACACGTCAAATGACCCAAATATTATTAATATAAATAAATGCCGGTCAAATATGCACGTAAATGATATAAAATATGATCCTAAATCGACCTAAATACATGCATAAATAACGTGTTATCAAACTCCCCCAAACTTAAACTGTTGTTCGTCCCGAACATCATACAAAAAGACACAAAGAAAACAAGTGATTATGCATTTGTTTAGGGCAACTAGATGATGAATTCAGTTTCAGTCTGATTTTTCTTAAAACAACTAGGCAACATAATTCACTTGAGCATATGTGATAACGCGTAAATCAACTAATCTCGAGACTTTGAACTTTCGAATTATTCAACCCTCACCGGGTAAGTGTTTCACTCATCTCTCAAGTGTTTAGGCTAAAATAATTTTCACTCATATTGAATTACATGCAAAGCCTACCATATGCTTGCCAATCGTCTAAACCAGACCTCGTACTTGATACGTGTGATAAAAGATCAAAAAGGTCTTTATTTTGGTTGTAATGTGGGCTTAAGGTAAGGTGGGATACATTTGGATATAAGTGACTATTCATTGGACTAATCAAGTTACGTCTAACCCGACTACCCCTCAATACAATCACTCAACCTCACTCTTCAAATTTCAGCAAATCACCCCGCAAGTTGACTTCTTCACCTTCCCAAGTCCATACAACTTAAGTGCTTTTCAATTCTGTGGGTGCCATATTTTTGGGACTACCCGAATGTTCTAAGCAAATTCACAATTTAAGCACTTTATTTTCTAGCCTCTCCTCTATAATACAACTTTTTTTTTTTTTTTTTCAATCTTTCTTTTTTTTTTTTTTTTCTTTTTGTTTTTCTTTATTTTTTTTTTTCTAGGAGGGCCATTCTTCGTTTTTCACCTATCATTTTTCTCTTATTTCCTTCATCTTTTGAAAATATCCCTACTTCCCATTCCTTCCCACAATTTGTTCACCCAAAAATTCCTTCCAATCCTCCTCCCTCTAACTTGATTAATCCAATTAGGGCCAAAAGAGATAAATCCAAAGGTTTCGGCTGACATTGTTAGGTTATGAATAAATAAAGCTATAAGGCTCAATTGGGCTAACTAGGGACAATTTTTTTTCATTATGGTTCAAAGGTAATTTTCATGGTTCAAAGAAATAGGCTTAAACAAAGAGTTGCCTAAGATCATTTCCTAAATCACGACACATACTTGACACATTCTTAGTAAAGACTCAAGGCAAGTTCTAGAGACTAGTACACATATTCAATCAAATTCACACCGAAAGAAAGTATATGACTCCAAAAATTGGAGTATAATTAGGCTCAAATTCTCACAAGGTTAATTTTGATTGAATATTCTAAGTTCAAGCTCAATTTCGTCTCAAAACACCTCTCATGCTCTATTATGTGCCATTTTTCATCTAAATCATCTCATCATTAACTATTCATCATCCATCTTTCCCTAATTTTCTCTTTTTATTTTTCTTTTCACTTGTTACCTTTTTCCGGGTTTTATTATTCTTATGACTCACAAACTAAAACACTAATAAGACTCTAAACTCCTAAGACTCAACATGAAACACTATGCAATCAAACTCGGGCTCACAGACCCAACCAGCACTAATACATCAGAAAAATGGGCTCACAGACCCGATAAACCAATTTAAACAATAAAAAAAACCAGCAAAATGGGCACACGGACCCACAATTAACAGCACGAAATTCAAACGAGGTAAATCAAAACTATAAATATAGCTGCCAAGACGTCCCACGGTCTACCCCCTCCCCCAAACTTGGCTGAAAGCCAATGTTTGGAGGAAAAACGTGGTACGCCTTGGTGCTAACTTACAAATCGTTTCGACGACGGCTTTTTGAAACCCCTACGAGCTCCGAAATCGTGCCATTTTGCTTCTTACTGAATCTTGGTTCGGCCGTCTCCGCATCGCGTTCTGAATTTTTGCATTTTTTCTGCTGAAGTATTGACACGGCCGTGTTGAAGGTTGTGACACGGCCGTGTTACATTTGAACCAAAGTTGATGTTTCTGGGCTGATTTTGACACGGCCGTGTCGTTTGTGTGACACGGCCGTGTTGCATTCCAGTTTGGATACACGTTTTGAGAAGGCTTTTGACGCGGCCGTGTCAATTGTGTGACACGGCCGTGTTGCATTTGAACTATCTTAACACGGCCGCGTCCAGCATGTGACACGGCCGTGTTGCATTCCAGTGTTAAAAACACTTTCTAGGTGCCTTTTGACGCGGCCGTGTCCATAGTGTGACACGGCCGTGTTGCATCCTCTGCTCCTTTGAACGCGATTTTTCCGTCTTTTCGACCCCCGTTTCTTGCAACACTCGTCCATGTTGATTTCTAAAACAAAAAACACTAAAACACACGTAAAACATAAAATTAACGAAATATTAAAAATAAAACAATAAACATCGGGTTGCCTCCCGACAAGCGCTTTGTTTTACGTCATCAGCCGGACGTCCTTTTTTCTATCAGCCATTTTCTAGCCACCCCGAGTCGGATGTTTTCTGACCAATTAAAGAGCTATTTGGGACATGAGGATTTTCTACAGCAGTTAGGGTAGTGTAAATAATGCTACAATTGTGCCTACCCCTTAGACCCGACTTATGTATTTTGAGTGTGATTATTTCGTTTTGAACCCGAAAAATCAACTCCCCTTTAGGTACATCTATTAGTGCTTGGCTAGTCGCCAAGAAGGGTCTTCCTAAGATAAAAGGGAATTCATCATTCCCTTTCATGTCAACAACTAAGAAATCACTAGGGAATTCAAAATTTAGCACTTTTACCACTACATCCTCTGCTACTCCCAACGGCGTTAATGAAGATCCATCCGCCAATTTGATAGTAGTAAAGGACCGTTTAATTTCCCTTAATCCTAATTGTCTATACTGCTTAAGAGACATTAAATTTATACTAGACCCCAAGTCACACATGACATTATGAAATTCATGACTACCAATTGAGCAAGAAATAGTAAAACTCCCTGGGTCTTTTGCTTTTGTTGCTCTTCTCGGTTTCATGCTTGTGGTTGCGTTCTTCTTGGGCCCACTCGGTGTCTTCTTCGTCGTCTCTTTTCCATCCTTCCTCTTCTTGAATTCCTCTTTATCTTGGATTCTCTCCTTTAGTGGTTCCTGTTTCACAACAACAACTCTAGATTGCTCTAAAGGGTCAAGGTTAGCAAAGCACGAATTTTTAAAACAAAAATCAAAAGACTCATCAAGAATAGGAGATGAAATTTTCTTATCTATGATTGGTTCGACCTCCTCCTTCTCCATGTTTTTGACTTCCTCACTTGATTCCTTCGCTTCTTGGTCCTTCATGCTCTCTTCATGCTCCACAACATTGCAGTGCTCCTTCGGATTCACCACTGTATCACTCGGGTATTGGCCTTGCTTGTGTTGAGCTCCTACTATCTTTATCAGTTGGCTCATGTTTGATGATAATTCACCAATGCTGGCTTGAGTCTGAACCAATGTATTCTCGAGCCTCTTGATGTCTGCCCCTTGCCCAGTGATATGCTTGTTTAGCTCCATGAATTTTCCATCCACTTTCTTCTCCAACTGAGCTAACTTTTCATCATACTTTTCAAATTGTGACAGCGCGATCTCTTCTTGTGATGGCTTCTTACCGTCATGGATCATGCCATTTGTAACAGCAAATCCGGGTGGCGGATTAAGTGTATTTTGCGCGTTCCCATATGAAAAGTTCTGATGATTCTGAGGGTATTGATTGTACCGAGGCTGATTGTTCTGGAAGTTGTTGAAGTTTCGTTGATTCACAAATTTTACTTCTTCAACTTCTTCCGGACCCCCTGGCTGTTGTGCTAACGTTAGATTAGTTAGCAAATTCACCTGGCTCGTCAATGCTGTTACTTGTGCTGTGAGCTTTTCAATTGGCTCATTATTGACGGGCTCGACTTTTTGGACACTGGCTATCCTCTTTGGTATGTTCCTCTCATTCGACCATTGGTAGCTCGTTCTGGCCATCGCGTCCAGGATTGAGAATGCCATCCTCACTGACTTCTCCATCAAACTTCCACCCGCAGCTGCATCCACTTGGTTTCTAATCGGAGCAAGTAGACCATTGTAGAACTTGCATACTTGCTGCTTCTTGGTGAACCCATGTTGAGGACAACTCCGGATAAGATCCCGGAATCGCTCCCAAGCCTCTCCGAATGGCTCTTGGTCCAATTGCTTGAACTGATTGATCTGGTTCTGCAGGTCGAGCATCTTGCTTGGTGGAAAGTACTTCAACAGGAAAGAAGTACTCAAGTCTTCCCAATCTCTGATGTCTTCTAGTGAATTGAACCACTGTAATGCTCTGTCCTTCAGTGAGAAAGGGAACAGTCTCATCTTGACTTGCTCGTGCGGCACATGATTGATCTTGATTGTGTCGGCCAGTCTGCGAAACTTGATCAGATGCGCATTTGGATCCTCCAAAGCACTTCCCCCATACTGGTTTTGCTGCACTATGTTGATTAGTGCAGGCTTCAGCTCGAAATTGTTGGCATTGAGTGGTGGAGGTTGTACTCCTCCCGCCTGCTGATTTGGACTGGGCTTCAAGCAGTCGCTAATAGGCGTGTCATCTTCATCGCCTGCAGCTGGGTCTATCTGAATTGGGCCGTACTGCTGTTGTAGCTGTGGCCCTTGTGGAGGTAGCTGCTGCTGTATGTTCGTGACTCGATCATCTAAACGTGCCAGAGCTGTCAGTACTCTATTAAGTGCGTCATCCTGATTCGGATGCTGTGGTGGGTTCTCCATCTCAGATGCGAAGTTTCTTCTAGTTCGGTGTCTGCGAGCTGTCGCTTCAATTTCTGGATCAAAAGGGAGAAGGTTTTCTTTCCCTTTTGATCTGGTGTGCATACGAAGCCTGAAAACACCAAAAACAAGAACTACCGCGTAACACTAAAATTAAATAAAAAATAAAACGAAAAT
Source organism: Ajuga chamaepitys (assembly GCA_958295605.1). NCBI lineage: Eukaryota > Viridiplantae > Streptophyta > Magnoliopsida > Lamiales > Lamiaceae > Ajuga > Ajuga chamaepitys. The sequence goes on from OY282495.1 coordinate 38,232,334, forward strand.
TAAAATTAAAAATACGAAAAGATAAAATCTAGTCTAGTTTCCTCCTATTTTTCAAGATAAAAACTAAGCGCTAAATCCTATTCCCCGGCAACGGCGCCAAAAACTTGACACGTCGGTTTCTAACCTAGTGTTCCGCAAGTGTACGGATGTAGGTGTAGTACTATTGTCAAGGTCGATCCCACAAGGAATAATTTTAGGTAGTTTGATACCCTAATACTCTAGCAATGTCCTAACTAGATACTAAGTTTTAAAGGTTGATTTTACTAATTAAACTACTCAATTAAATATAACTTCAAACTTAGGAAACACGAAAACTAACAATCAAAGAGAAAAGGTATCCTAGGGCTTCGATTGCAGGATATTATTTCAATGTGGAATATGATTAACCTATTAATTTACCAATTCTAATGTTTATTAGGCGGCACGACAATAATCTAATCCTTCTCTCGAAGCGATTAAACCGTTGATTAATTAAGCTAATTACCCTCTCGAGTCAATTAAACCTAATAACTCCCAAACGATCCTAAGCCACGGCCTACACAGTCATAGACAACTGCGCTCTATGTTCTAAGTCTGATAACAATTCCCTCCTCTCGAAGCGGAATTGTTAAACTAAATTACTAAATCTAGGTGATCAAGCTAAATTCAGTTTTAAGCACAAACATAGAGATAAAACACATACATAACGGAATTAATAGATTAAATCATAAATCAAAACATTGTCATAAAAATCCCTACTTTCTAACCCTAGGACACGAATAGCTTAGCTACTCATGCCTAGTAATAATCCAATACAAAATTCTAATAAAAACATTGTAAAGAATTAAACTAGAAAAGAATAAATAAACCCGGATGACTCCGTCTCGATGATCTTTGTCTTCTTTGTCTTCCAAGATGATGTAATTTATGTTCTTGATGATTGATCCCTTTCCTAAAGTTTTGGTGTCCTTTTTATAGAGTTGGGCCGAATCTTGGGGAAGATAGGATCAAAATCCTATTAAAATTAGGTAATTATCGCAGGAAAACACTTCTGACACGGCCGTGTTGCTTAAGTGACACGGCCGTGTTGATTTGCAAAATTCACTTTTCTAGCAACAATTTGACACGGCCGTGTTGCTTGAGTGACACGGCCGTGTTCTATTCCAGAACCCACAGCGCGTTATGGACCACTTTTGACACGGCCGTGTTACAAGTCTGACGCGGCCGTGTCGGTTCTTGCGTTGTTTTGCTCCTGGACCGGTTCAGGCCGGTTCGGACCGGTTTGGACCGGTTCTTCGACGGTTCTCACTCTTTTGGGCCGGTTTTCACTCTTTTGCAACTTGTTTCCTCGTCCGGTAGCCTGAAAATGCTCAAAATACCTTAAAACAAGTCAAAACACGTCAAATGACCCAAATATTATTAATATAAATAAATGCCGGTCAAATATGCACGTAAATGATATAAAATATGATCCTAAATCGACCTAAATACATGCATAAATAACGTGTTATCAATAACACAAATAGAAAAGGAGGGCTCACTTTTTCTGATCTTTTCCCCATAACATTTTATTCTTTCCACCAAATCATCCCAACTATCCATTCCACTTTTCCCCTTATGGTTTCTTCCACTCTACCTCCCTCATACTCAGTTAGTCCAATTCAAGGGCCAAAGGCTAAAGGGAACGGTATAAGCTTGTGTATAGCTAAGAAAAATAAAGCTTAAAAGGGCTCAACATGTGCTCGACATTATTTGTAATCAGACTCAAGGCAAGTTATAGAGACTAAATGTCATCATGACCAATATACACACTGAAAGAAAGACAAATAACTCCAACAATGGGAATACAATTAAGGCTCAAATTATGATCAAAGTTCAAGCCCAATTTCATCTTAATAAACCTATCATGGTGTTCTATGTGCCATAAAAGTTTTAGAAATTCGACTTTTCATTGACACATCATCTTTTATCACCCCTTTTTAGCTATTCATTCTTCAAGACCAAATAACTCCAGGTTTTAGACTCAACTGACTCAACAAAACTTAAATAAACACTAAATGCAATAAATAAAAACAACCTAACCAACATGGTGCAAATTAAACTACCATCAAATGCGTTCATTGAATTAAACATAGCTGCCACGATGTCGCACTCTACCCCCTTCCCAAAACTTGTTGAAGGCCAAGGTTTGTGGGAAAGAAGTGGTACACCTTGGTGGCACTCACTGAAAGATGAAAATGGAACATCAAACCGAGAATTTAGGGCTGTTTTTTAATTTTCTCTTTAAATCACTCAACTAGTTTCTTTGCATAGACCCATTTGGAGCTCACCCCCTTGTCCTCAAATTTCTTATCCTTGCACCTTATGAATCCCTTAACTGCATTTTCTTCACATCATGTTAGAGTCTTAAAAACTAAAAATAACAAAATAAATAAATAAATAAATAAATAAATAACGAAAAAAGTAAACGTCGAGTTACCTCCCGATCAGCGCTAAGTTTATACATCTTCAGCCAGATGATGTTTTTAAAAACCTCAGCCGAATTCTAATAAACCAGAGTCAGGAACATTATCTTCAATTACAATCTCATACCCATTTCTCAGATTTACCATACTAGTATTAGCCTGGGTTTCATTGAATAGACGACACAACACTTATGTTTACCGCTTAACCCTGACCTATTATCTATAGGGAAAGTTACCTTCTCATTATGGATACGAAAAGTTAACTCCCCTTTAGGCACATATATCAAAGCTTGGCTAGTCGCCAAGAAATGTCAGCCTAAGATGATAGGGACATCAATATTCCCTTGCATATCCACAACTTGGAAATTACTAGGAAACTCAAATTTAGACACTCTAATCAACACATCCTCTACTAATCCTTAGGACTTTAGTAATGACCCATCAACCAACTGAATAGTAGTAAAGGCTTGTTTCATATCTCCTAGTTCTAATTGCCTATATGTTTTTAAAGGCATCAAATTTATACTCGACCCTAAATCACACAACACACTCAAAAAATACTGGCTACCCTTTGCGCATTCTCTTCTTTCTGTTTGTGCACCTTCTTTGTCTCCCCTCGTATACTCGTAAATTTTTCAGCAGGTGGACTCGGCTCTTCTTTGTTTAACCCCTCACTGTCAATGCTCTCCTTGGGTGCTTTTTGCACCAAATTGAATGTACTAGCACAATTATACAATCATGGTCAGCAAAGCATGAATCATACATTAATAGTAGAAGATATAAATTTCTTATATGTGCTAGCGCGGCCGTCCTCCTTTTGCTTAGTGACCTCAACTTTCTCTATGTTTTTCTTCCCTTAAAGCTCCTCGAAAACTTTAACATGGTTCGTATAATTAGGAGTACTTTTCTTTCTATAAAATGCATGAGGAAAGGGAATAGGAGGGGTATATTTAGGAGCACCAGAGATAGTTATAGACTTTGGCTTCTCAGCCCTTTTTACCAACTTTTGACCATCCTTTTTGACTTTGTTGTCCTCCTCCACTTGCTTTCGGCTCTGACACTTGGCCTCATCCGTCAAATGGACGGCATTGCATTGCTCCCTTGGATTGACTACAGTATCACTCGGGAATTGCCCTTTTTGGTGTTAAGACCCTATGACTTGTGTAATTTGACTCAAGTGAGTCACTATGGTGGACTCAGTCATCCTCAATTCTTTCAGCTCCTCTACTAGGCTTGCAATGACTTTATTCGTGTCTATGTGATATCCATCGTCTTCTCAATCTATGCAATCTTCTAATCATATTTAGCTAACTGTTACTGATGAACGTAAAAATTATCATTTTTCTTGTGTTTTTCACATTCATATTATGTGAAGAATTTCGTGTAATTGATATGTTCACGTAAAAGTTTTGAACGTTATTGCATTTTAAAGTTGAATTTCCTTTATAATCTGATTTGATGCGCTTTCAGGCATTTTTGAGTCTTATTTTGAAGGTTAAGAAGCTCAGAGGAATTTAGAAGAATGTTCGAGTCCATTTCCACACTCCAGCCTGCATCCCGAGGCCTAAACGGAGCCAAAATGGGTTGGGGTTAGGCCCAGAGTAAAGATCATCAAGCCACGAAGAAATCTCATGAACAACTCGGGCCAAAAAGACAAATAGGAAAACTCTAAGTTAAAGAAGAAAGAGGACAAGGGAAATTGCATATGCTTCGTATTCAATCCCGCAACACGAGTCCCAAAAAAATCTGAATCAGACCTAGAAAAAGCTCAAATTTAAGTTCATCGAGTCACGAACAAAAGTCGTGAAGGGGTCGGGTCGAGAAAACGAGAGAAAGGGGTCCGAAACGGCGACGGAAGATGGAGGTGTAAAACAGGAGAAAAGGGCCACTACCGGACCGGCAGGACCCCCGGTAGTCAATCGAGTGTGCCACTCAAACAACAGCCGCTATCACGACCGGCCCGGCTGTCGGACCGGCAGTAGGCCCGGTAGTCCACGGTCGATCCCCTATTTCGTGCCATTTTTTGGCCTTAAACCTTCGTCCGATCTCCAATTCGAGTGATTCAAGAGGTCACGTGTAACCAAGACAAAGATCAACAACTTTCATGTTTCGACCGAGAGCCAATTTCGAACTGATTCTTTCCAAAATTCACGTAAAGATTGAGACGAGGCATGAAGGAGGGTTCGACCAACAACTTACAATCCCTTGTGTTCCAATTTGCTTTTGACTATTTTACCCTTACTTTTAAGGGACTTTGCAGCTGATTTCTTACCCTTGCATGTTTGGGGAGTGGATGTCTATAAAAGTCCTCTTCGCCTTTTATTCCAAACACTTAGTCAATTTTCATTTTCACTTAGAACTCTCTCTATTTTTGCATTTTTCATAATTACAACTAGGGTTTCTTCTCTCTTAAAGAAGGGAACTAGGGTTCTTGAGAAAATTGTAAGGATTGCTCCAAGGGGGTGACAACCTTGAAGTTTTATCGAAGATTTCTTGATTTCTATCATCAATAAGTTTTTCTTATCCTTATCTCTCTCTATTTTATTTTATTTGTTTTTCTTGCTTGACGATGATATTTATTGGGTTATTGTTGATGATTCACAAGTAGTTTTTCTTGTTTCCCGAAGCAAGGGAGTGATCCGAGCATCGGGGTTGATGTCCATATTTTTTCGATGGTTGATTTGATTTGGGATTGGTAACCTAGAGTTTGGATTTAATTGATTTGTATAGTTTTTATATGAATTAGGCTTTATTATAGGTTTGACTCGGTGACTTGAGCTCTCGATTATTTAGCCTTCTTTTATGTGATTGTGCACTTAGGAAATGATTATTTGGACCTTAGGCTAGGGTTTGAAACCCTCTCGAGGGAATCCAATTTGATATTAAGTGAGCTTAGGATTAGATTTTGTGCCTTAGATTGATAAGGAAGGAAATCTAATTCGTGAACTTAAATAAATTAAAACTCGATTTATAGGACGGAAACCTATGAAGGAGAAGACCTATAAAAAGAGGGAATAGAGCCTAGGAAGTCTCGATTTGGATAAACAACAATAGTCTAGGTTGTGTGTGTAGAGAAATCTCACCCCCACATCGGTCTATAATGTAGGAGAAGCCTCAATAGATTTTTTTAGTCTACTTAATTGGTAATTTGGGGGCCTGGGGTTGATTTTGTTTGCTATCCATTTAGGTATTCTTTATAGAACCTCGTTTATTCTCCAACCCAAGGGGGATAACGCACCTGAACCATATCCTTGAATTTCTATCTATTGGGACGCTATTTAGGTAGGAATTCAACCATTTGTTCCCTCTTTATCTTGACTTAATGGTGTTTGGACATTAACCCCTCAAAATTTGGGTGAAACCGAGTTTCAGGAAGCATTCTCCCTTATTTATGTTATTTAAGTTTTTGTCAAGTTGTTTAATCAATTCTTCTTTTAGGTACTACTCGTGTATGAGAAGGACAAGAAGCGTGGACATTCCTCTTGTTGATCTTATCCCGAAATAGATAGGACCTTTAGAAGAGGAGTGAGAAGGTTAATCGAAAGAGTGCAAAGTGAAGATGAAGTAAATATGGCAAATCGAGAAGCCAATCACAACCCGCAAGAAGAAGTTGAGGAAGTCATTCCTCGCCAAACTTTAAGGGATTATGTTGCTCGAAACAATCAAGGGACACACTCAAGCATAGTCCACCCTAGAGTCCAAGCCAATTCCTTTGAATTGAAATCCGGCCTCTTCCAAATCATCCAAGCAAATCAATTTGGAGGCCAACCGAGCAAGGACCCTCATCTCCATGTGTCAACCTTCCAATAAATATGTGACACGTTGAAGATGAACGGAGTTTCACCGGAAGCTATCAGATTCCGCCTCTTTCCTTTCTCTCTAAGGGATAGAGCTGTGGTTTGGCCCAATTCACAATCAGCGGACTCCCACCAAGGAAGACATCCCAACTACACAACAAACTCACCACATTAGCTCAAGAGCAAGATGAGTCTCTATTTGAAGAATGGAAGCGATTCAAAGATGGGTTGAGGATGTGCCCGCATCACGGGCTTGAGAAGTGGATGTTGCTCGACATATTCTATAATAGGCTTTTCTATCATGACCGAAGCACCATTGATGCCACCTCCGGAGGATGAACAAGAGCATTGAGGAAGCCTTTGAGCTTATTGAAATCATGTCCACCAACCACAACTAATGGAATCGACCGCTTGCCAATCTAAACGTGTCTTCAGATGTGCCAAGAAAAATCCAAGGTACACTATGTTGATACTCTAGATTTGATAGCATCGAAACTTGAGGTTCTCACCAAGAAATTCAACACTATGAAATCTATAAGTACCACCTCCACCCAACCCCAACCCCTCAATACTATTTCTTGTGATATTTGTGGAAACGAGGGGCACATAGAAAATGAGTGTTCTATTTTGCCTCAAGTGGAGAGTGTGAAATTACTTGAAAGGGCTAAGAAGGGGAAGTGGAACCCTTACTTAAACACTTACAACCCCGGTTGGAGATACAATCCAGAGTTTTCATATGCCAACCCCCAAAGCTCTTCGAACCCACCTCAACGACCATAATACCAAGGTCAAACCCATCAAACATCTCAAAACCCTCCGGGATTCCCACCAAGAAACAAAAATATCAACTATCCTAGGAGAAGTGAGGCCGACTTAGCCATGTAGGAAGTTCGAGGACAAGCAAAGAAGGATAGGGACGAAATGAATGCTAAATTTGAGGTCCTCATGAGCCATAACAAAATGATGGAACAATTCATCCTTAACTCACCTTTGGGGTCACCTAGGCAAGCGGGTAGTCTTTCGGGACAACCTGAATAGGACAAAAGCCGATCCCTAAGAGGATCTCAAGTTTGTGGGAGAAAAGGGGAGGGAGGAGAAATTGGTGGAAAAGGAAGACATTAGGCTTGAACTAGTTGAAAGGTGGAAATAAAATGAAAAAGAAGAAGAGGGTTTAGAGGGGAAGAGTGAAGAGAAAAATGAGAACCTTGAGAGGGCCACGGGGTCATCCCAACCAACACCTACCCTCAATTCTTTTAAAAACCCTTTGGAAGATGTGATGACATTAAAGACAACAATGGAAGTTGAGAATGAAGGTGAGATCAAAAAGTTTATTTCCAAGGTGTCTTTAAACAACACCCTACTTTTTGATGAAAAAGTTGAAGAAAGCATCACCACCTTTTCGGAGATCTTGCAAGAGTTTTTATCTAAAGGTGAGGGATCTCAAGCTTTCGAGACCCTTCCCAATTTGGATGAGTACAAAATTATGGAAGAGGAATGGCTCACTCCTAAGCTTAGTGATCCGGGATGCTTTGCTCTATCTTGTAGAGTTGGAGAGAAAGTTTTCCGAAATGCCCTATGTGATCTTGGGGCAAGCGTGAATGTGATGAGCTTACGAGCCTTCGAGAAACTCGGTCTAGAAAAATTGACTCCTACCAATGTATCTCTTAGCTTTGCCGACTCTCGGGAATCAAAGCCCGAGGGAATAGCAATAGACATTTTGGTTGAGGTAGGAAAGTCAAAGTTGCCAACCGATTTTGTAATCCTAGATGTGGGACGTGAACTCGCTTTCCCAATGATACTCGGGAGACCCTTCCTTGCGAGTGCCGATGCACTCATTGATGTTAAAGGGGGTCGAATGGTGCTAAATACAGAGGGTGAAAGTTTAAAATTTCAAATGAACCCCAGTATTAGCACCAATCCTACACATTCAATCAAACACAAAGTATCATTGGAAAAGGATGAGGCTCTAAAGGAATTTAAAGTCTTTGGCAAGAAAGTTTTTCAAGGAAAAGAAGAGTCAATGATAAAAAAGAAAGTGATCTCAATGATAAAAAATGTCAAAGCCTTTGAAGAGGAAAACATGATTTTCAAACCCCCATAATTTGTTGATGAAAGAGGGTCAAGCTAGTGACCTTAAAGAAGCGCACTTAGGAGGCATCCCAAGCCCCGTTTATTTTGTTTTCAGTAAAAGTAGTTTAGGAGTTTTTGTATATATGTTTTGTTGTAGCATTCTAATGTGTTGGTTTGGAGATAGTAGGTACCCCAAAAAGATGAAATGTGAAGAAAAATCGAGAAGGGGCAAATTTCTTGAAGAAAATAAATTTTGAGCCGGGATTTCTTGGAAAGTTTCATTTTCAAAAAATTTCGGAACATCAATCGTTTGATTCATCCTTGGCCAAAAAAATTCCATAAGGCCGCCCCCCCCCCCCTCTCCCATTTTTCCTCACAATTTCAAAACCCACTTCTCTCTCTAAAAATGCTCCTCATTCTCTCTAAAAATGTTCTAAAAATCCTCACTTTGATTTTCAAATTACTCCCAATCTGTGTGGAACTAGCGTGAGTCCTTCGGAGGGATAGCTACCGGAACGAGGACATCATTTCCCACCGATCACTTTCCGGTGAAATTCGCCAGAATCTGGCAAACCCAAAGGAGGTAAAATTTTCGACTTATTCTTTCATTTTAGAGTGATTTTCGATTTTTCTTGTTATTTCCCCTTGCATTCCCTTAGATAGAACACTTAGCACACACGGGCTATAATTTACCTAATCCAAAATCGTATTTTGGAGATATCTTTGTGTGCTTGTTGTTTCTATTGAGTATAAGGTAATTTGAAATGGCAAGAACAAAGGGGGAGAAACGAAAGAAAACCACTGCTAATTCCTCTACCTTGGGGGAAGTAGTAAAAAGAAATCGGGGAAACAAGTGATTAGGGAAGAAGTTGGGGAGGAAGAGGAGTTTGTAGTACTGGAGGAAATTTTGCTTCCATCGCCTAATGATAGGCTTGTCTTTTCGAAAGTGTGTGAGAAACGAATTTCTCCCCCCAAATTCATTGATTTGATGGAATTGAGAGCCCTTCCCTATGGGGAAAGAGTGGAGGAATTCTTGAGGGAATGGGGCATATTTGATTTCTTGACTAGGCTGACTAGCACTTCCGCCATGACAACTTCCAATTCTTTAGTACATTTAAGGTTAGAAGGATGGCATTACAAGCAGTATCCGGTCAAGTTGATTTTGTAATTAGCAGGAAATGCTTCTCAATGGGTGTGGTAGGATTTGGAGAGAAGTTGGGGATAAAGTAGGATTTGCATGCAAGCGTGACATACATGGATTTCAAGCCCGATTTGTTTTGGAAAGAACTTACTTGGGAGGAAAAGTTTGCATCAAACCGAGCAAAATACCTACTTATCAAGATCCAGCCATTAGGGCCATTTTTCAGATCCTAACACACACTGTTTTGGCCAAAAACGAGATTACTCGAGTCACGGGAATTGAGTTATTTTTTATCTGGGCTACAGTGAAGAGAAAGAAGATTGCAGTTATGGGATTTCTACTTGGACATTGGGTTAAGGTGCAAGGAGATGCATATCTGTCCATCCAATTTGGGGGATACATGTCCAAACTCATCCGTACATTTCCAGAAATGGAAGAAAGACTCCAAGAAGAAGATTTGGGGTATGAAATTTTACCATTGGATGACCTGAACCTGCCTCGAACAGCAAGAGAACATGAAAGGGAGATAGAGGAAGAAGAACCAGAAGCAAGAGGAGGAGTAAAGAGCAAGCTTGATGAAATCCTAAGGAGGACAACCATCCTAGAGGGCATCGCCAACCACTCTAATTGAAAGAATGAAGCTTTAGTGAAGCAAAATGATGCACTCGTGGGAGCAATGAATGACATGAAGAAGAGAGTGGAGAATATTAAAAGACAAGGATGCGAAACCCACCTCCTCCTTTGTTGGTTCTTAAGAAAGAGTGTCAAGACCTTTGCTTATCTTAAGAGCATCTTTCAAGAGAATTCGGGGGATGAAGAGCGGAAGTGTTGAGAGAGAAATTAAAGAAGTCATCGAGAGGATCGCTCCATCATCCGCCTCGACTTTCGATGTGAGAGAATGTTTCTCAGGATTTTCCAATATAGATGCTTGGCAACAAAGCCATGAGAACACTCTTTTCGATCCACCACACCATTTCTTTGGGGAAGAAGAATCTGAGTCAAGTAAGAGACCTCTTCAGATGAAAACTTACTCAAGGAACACCATGAGAGAAAGACAAGGGGTTGAGAATTTTCCTCCCCCTTTCGGTTAGTATTTCTACCCTTCATCTTATTTTTCGCTTGTAAATAGTGTAGTGTTAGTTTTAATGCTTTTAGAATAAATGATTTTAGGATGGAAATGAAATATGGAATAAGATTGTTTCAATGATATAGATTTGGAAGTGATAACCTTGTGATGTGTGTTCAACTTGCAAATTCACTATTCACCACTCTTTGTTATGTTTGCGCATTTTTCTACCTCTCTAACAAATTGGGCTTGAGAAGTTCGCCTAAGTTTGTGGGGAGGGGGAAACAACGGTTGTCATTTCTATGTAGGTTTTGATTGAGACATGAATTCCAACCTCTTCGCTACTTGGGCTTGAGAATTTCGCCCAAGTTTGTGGGGGGATGGAAGGATTGTTATTCTTATATGCTTTTGAGGATGCTCCTCTTGTCATATGGAACTTTCTATAATTCTTGATCTATGCCATTCCACCACTTTGTTGTTTATGTTTTGATTGCTTTTGTGAATAACACATTTGTTGATTGGTTGTTGAGTTGATTTACCTTATGATAGATGATGAAGAAGGATTGGAAACACCGATGTTATGCTCCAAAGTTTTCGAAATCTCTATAAATTGAGTATATAACACTAAAGGGTTCCTTGCCTAAAAATCAAAGTGCGATAGATTGGTCAAGGAGATTTAAGGGTAGGTGAATATTTAGATATAGTGAGGAGGATTGCATGAGTTCATAAAATAACTTATCCCGATGTTTTGTTGCTTGTGGGCATTTCTTCAATCCTAAGATACACACTACATGACTAAGGATGAACTCGTGAAGAATAAAATGAATCCGCTTTAGGTGGTAGAAAAATTGAGGAGATGTAGGAGGAGTTATAAGGTGGTATAGGTCACCGGGTCAAGTCATTGCATTTCATTATTTTTGATAAATTCTAGTGATAATTGTATACTCCATTTGTTTAGCTAAGTATGTAAAAGGAAAAAAATTCCAAGTTGTATGAAAGATAGGAGAAAAAAGAGAGATAAAAGCTCAAGTAAGAAAAATCGAGTGTTAAAGCCATTGAAAATGTCATGTAACTCGAAAAGAGTATTGTTATGTAAATGCAAAAGCTAGGATTATCATTTCTATTCTTTTTAGACAAGAGCCGGTGGAAAAAGGAGAAATAGAAAGATAAAAATTTAAGATCAGTTGTCTTGAGGGAGAAGAGAGCCGCATTACCAACATCGGGTGAGTGCGTGACGTCTTCCTTAAAAAAAGAGGAGCCGAACCGCCTAAGGTCGAGGATTTGAAAGTTAATGAGTCGTCAAAAAGTCACCGCACAATTGCACATTGTAGGGTTGAAAGTAGGGCTCTTAGCACACGATCTAGGGTACTAAGTGAAATAAAAATACTATGTGCCTTTCCAAATTTCTAGACCTTTATATTCCCCTACTTGTTTATCAAATCCTTGAAACAAACCGATTTATGCAAGAATGGTGAACCAAAAAGTGGACAAATACTTAATGAAAGGAGAAATTCATAAAAAGGGGGATTCCAATACCTTCCTAACTCTCATTTTCTTATGTGCCTAATTGTTTAACTTGCTTGGGGACGAGAAAGACTTAAGTTTGTTGGGATGATGAACATAAAAATTACCGTTTTCTTGTATTTTTCACGTGCATATTATGTGAAGAATTTCATGTAATTGATATGTTCACGTGTGATTTTTTAACTTTATTGCATTTCCGAGTTGAATTTCCTTTTTAATATGATTTGATGCGCTTTCGAGTGTTTTTTAGTCTTATTTTGAAGGTTAACAAGTTCGGAGGAATTTAGAAGAATGTTCGAGTCCATTTCCACACTCCAGCCTACATCATGAGGCCCAAACAGAGCCAAAATGGGTTGGGGTCAGGCCTAAATTAAAGATCATCAAGAAAACTCGGGCCGAAAAGACGAATAGAAAAGCTCCAAATTAAAGAAGGAAGAGGGCAAGGGCAATCGCATATACTTTGTGTTCAAGCCCGCAAAAAAAGGTCCAAAAAAATCCAAATTAGACCTGAAAGAAGCACAAATTGAAGTTCTTCGAGTCACTAATAAAAGTCGTGAAGAGGTCGGGTGAGAAAATGAGAGGAAGGGGTCCAAAACGGCGACAAAAGACGGAGGTGTATAACAAGAGAAAAGGGCCACTACCGGGGCCACTACTGGACCCGTTGCCGGACCGACAGGACCACCGGTAGTCGGTCCAGTGTGCCACTCAAACAACAACCGCTATCACGACCGGCCCGGCTGCCGGAGCGGCAGTAGGCCGGGTAGTCCGTGGTCCGTCCCCTGTTTCGTGCCCTGTTCTTTATTGGTCGTAACTTCTTCGTCCGACCTCCGATTTGAGTGATTTAAGCAATAACGTGTAGCCAAGATAAAGATCTACAACTTTCATATTTTGACCGAGAGCCAATTGCAAGCCGATTCTTCCTAGAATTCGCGTAAAGTTCGAGTCGAGCGCACAAAGGAGGGTTCGACCAACAACTTACAATCCCTTGTGTTCCAAATCGTTTTTGACTATTTTACTCTTACTTTTAAAGGACTTTTAGCTGATTTCTTACCTTTGTATGCTTGGGGAGTGGGTTTCTATAAATACCCCTCCCCCTTTTATTCCAAACACTTAGTCAATTTTCATTTTCACTTAGAACTCTCTCTATTTTTGCATTTTCTAAATTTCAATCTGGGTTTCTTCTCTCTTAAAGAGGGGAACTAGGGTTCTTGAGGAAATTGTAAGGATTTCTCCAAGGGGGTGACAGCCTTGAATTTTTATCAAAGATTTCTTGATTTCTATCATCAATAAGCTTTTCTTATCCTTATCTCTCTCTATTTTATTTTATTTGATTTCCTTGCTTGATGATGATATTTATTGGGTTATTGTTGATGATTCATGAGTACTTCTTCTTGTTTCTTGAAGCAAGGGAGTAACCCGAGCATCGGGGTTGATGTCCATGTTATTTCGATGGTTGATTTGATTTGGGATTGGTAACCTAGGGTTTGGATTTAATTGATTTGTATGATATTTAAATGAAATTAGGCTTTATTATAGGTTTGACTCGGTGGCTTGAGCTCTTGATAATTTAGCCTTCTTTTATGTGATTGTGCACTTAGAAATGATGATTTGGACCTTAGGCTAGGGTTTGCCACTCTCTTGAGGGAATCCAATTTGATCTTAAGTGAGCTTAGGATAAGATTTTGTGCCTTAGATTGATAAGAAAGGAAATCTAATTCGCGAAGTCAAATCAATTAAAACTCGATTTATAGGACGCAGACCTATGAAGGAGAAGACCTATAAAAAGAGGGATCAGAGCCTAGGAAGTTTCGATTGGGATAAACAATAGCCTAGGTTGTGCGTGTAGAGAAATCTCATCCCTACATCGGTCTATAATGTTGGAGAACCCTCAATAGATTATTTTAGTCTACTCAATCGGTAATTCGGGGGCCCGGGGCTCATTTTATTTGCTATCCATTTAGGTATTCTTTATAGAACCCCGTTTATTCTCCAACACTAGGGGAATATGGCACCTAAACCATATCCCAGAGTTTCTATTTGTTGGGACGCTATTTAGGTAGAAATTCAACCATTTGTTCCCTCTTTATCTTGACTTAATGGTGTTTGGACATTAACGCCTCAAAATTTGGGTGAAACCGAGTTTCGGGAAGCATTCTCTCTCATTTATCACTTTCTATCTTTTTATTCCATATAGTAAAAATTAACTCTTAACTCCAATCGCTAAACTTAGGAAATCATGATCCGGATAGTTTGCACGGATGTCCTCTCTGTGGATCGATATAATACTACCTCTGTTTGAATCTCGTATGCTTGCAAGAACGAAAATTTATTCAAAATAAACATTTTTGAACGATTTTTCGGAACACGTTTAGTTACTGAATGATGTCTTCTTGGCTACTGATTTATTGTTGATTAACTTAAACTAAAGTGCAAGAAAATATATAATTAAAATAAACAAACGCTTGAATAGAAGAAAGTAAATAATAACGAAAGATTCAATAAGATAAAAGATGTATTCTAGGATTTTGATTTCAATTACAATCTTCTACGTTTGATTATCCTATTATTATAGACTTTTAAGCCAAATTCTAATGTTTATTAGGCGGCACTACTCTTAATTAAACCTCCTCTTAATGATGTTAACGTGTAGATTACGTATGAATAATTACATTGTCGGGCTAACTATGATATACGTAACTCTAAAGGGATCCTAAAACCAATGCCTACACAGATATCTCACTCTTCTCGGACGATTATCAATACCTATGCTATAGGCTTGTATATCTATTGACAACCCTCTCCTCTCGGACGTTGAGTTATTAAGCAAGTAGACTAAAATCAATTGGAAAAACTAATTAATTCATGAAATAAGAACAAGCATATAGATAAACAATAAAACGAAGTCTAGAATTAATAAAATGGAATCAAAACATATTCAATTGTAACCTACTCTCTAGCTCATGAACACAAAGGGTGCTTAGCTACTCATATTCATCAATAGAATCCAACAATCTTCATAGAGAAACATTCTTGAACAGTAAAAATAAACAAAATTGATAAAACCCAAATTCTTAGATCTTGATCTTCATCTCACGTGTTTCTTGCTCTTCAATCCAAGACTTCAAGGTGTTTTGTATGATATAGATGATAATTTTAGGTCTTGGGATCTTCTATTTATAAGTTGGGATGAATTGGGCTTGACATAGGCTAAAAATAGGCCAAAACGCGTGGACTGCAGTTGAACGGCCAGACAAACGTGACCGGTTTACCCAACGCGGCTGGTTCACCCACTCGACCGGCTCATCCAACACGGTCGTGTTGGAGTCACAAAGCTAAATGAATTTTCTAAGCCACTTTTTTCTCGGCCACGCCCATAAACGGGGCCGGTTCGGGCTTTTCCCGGGTTCATTTTTTTGCTCGCCTGGTCCATCTTCTAACACTTTTTTTATCGTTTTTTCCCCAAATTAATTTGCTCTTTCTCTTCCGAACCATATTCCAAAATTTTTGATCCTTATATATACACTTTAACTACAAAACAAGTAAACACATCATACGGCTCAAGATAATCAAATATAACACAAAACAACTGAATTTAAATGCAAACATTGCCATGTTACTTGTACAAATTGACCTAAATGCATGTATACACTATGTGTACAATGCCTTAGAGTCCTTTGATAAAATGGGAAGTGAAAATATGAGTTGAGGGACGAAAGTCCTCCAAAAATTGAGAAAACTGCGTGCATAACAAACCTAATTTATGTCCACCCCTTTCTTTGTGCTTCAACTTTGATCATGCTCATGTTGATGAAGTGACACACCCTTATAAGATGTGGATATACTGTCTCTTGCTTCATTGGGTATTTCAATGGAAGTTTGGAGGTCCATATTGGGTGGCCCATACTATTCCTTGTTGTAGCGTTCTAGCTTACGTTGCAGTGAACCGAGTAGCCACTACTTACCTGGTCTAATTTTTTTCTTTCTTTTTCCTTACTTAACTTATCTTTCTCTCCAATTTTCTACTTATCTCACCCCTCTTTTTCTTTTCTCACCCTTATCTTACTCTTTCACTCACATTGGAGTCATGCAGCAGTAGAGAAACTCATAGCCCAAGCTATACTGAACAGAAACTCATATGAATGGAAATGCAATATTTAAACTTTAACTCAAACTTTCATTTTCATAAAACGTACTTATTTTTCATACTCAAAATTTATATTTATTACATGTCGACTTCCATAGTTTTGGGAGATACTGATAGTTTATTTCTTGTAAATCCATAACATAAAAAATAGGAAAATGAAACCTAACAAGCATTTAGTCACAAATGCAATCATGGGTCCTAGTGTTGTCATTACTTGAAACGTAGTTTTTGGGAAAACATGAGTTTTTTACTCAGTGGGATAAAACTGGTACGTAAATAAACTCTTTAAGTACGTAGCCCGCTTGACAGCATTGTGCCTCCCCCTTAAGTAGGATAGGACTCCCGTCACGTCTGTCCTCTCATCATTACTTACGCATACTCCCATTTAGCTGACCGATGAACGTGAAAAATACCATTTTTCATGCATATTTCACGTCTATATTTTGATGAGAATTGTGAGTATTTAACATGTCTAAGTGTGATTTCGTGTTTAATTGTGTTTTCAGGCTGATTTTCCTTTTTGATATAATTTGATGCGCTTTTGGGTGTTTTTGTGTCATGTTTTGAAGGTTAGGAAAATCCGAGAGACCAAAAAGATTGATTGCACCCATTTTCTCACTCCGACCCATATCTCAAGGCCCAAATAGGCCCAAACAATTTTGGGAACCGGCCTAATTTGAAGTTCGTCAAGTTATGAATAAATATCATGAAGGAGTCTAGCCGAGAAAATGGGTGGAAATGCCTCAAAACGATGAAAAACGGAAGAAGATCCACTACAACAATTTCATAAATAAACAACAGTTAAAAGACAACAGTTTTTTCAAGCAGTGTTGTCTATTCATGAATTAACAACAGTTTTATTGCAATTTGTTGTCTATTAGCAACAAGACACGCTAATAGACAATAGTTTTCAGCATCTGTCATCTATTAGCACTTTTTTTCCACAGATAGACTACATTTTTAACGACAGTTGCCCAAATCTGTTGTCTATTGGCAATACATTGCTCCAATAGACAACATTATTGTCAACATTTTTGGGAAACTGTTATAAAAATGCATTTTAATTTACAAAACTTTTAATAAACTCTTCATTGAAATTTTAATAATAATAATAAACTTTATAGATTTTATTTTATAGATTGCGTTTTATTTTAATAAACTTTTTATTTGAATTATCGAGTCAGCCCGATAATTTTAATATAATATAGGGGAATAAGTCGGGACAAGTTGACTAATTTTAGACCCGACCCAACCCGAAATATGGCATTAGCCTAATGGGCCCGTCCCGATCGGGTCGGACCGCCCGAATTGCCACCTATAAGGTTAGGTTATGTTTTCACATGTTTTGGTTCCCATTTCTTCAACTTTTTATTTTTGTATGAAGCAGAATATTAACTAATTTTTTCTTTTTTTTTTAATTACTTTTTTCAGCAACCGACTCAATCAGTCTCTAACCTTCCGTTTCTATTCCTCATTTCTTGAGCGCCTATAATGATGGATATTCTATTTTTTTAACTTATCTTTTAATCTTAATTTAGTAGGAAAGGCTACTTTGACTTAAAACAAAAGAAAATACAAACGTGTGTATATTATATATTATGTATCAGAAAAGAAAAGAAAATCAACTTATAACGTATCATTTAAAAATAGATAAAATTTTCCAAGAAGAAAAGAAAAGTAACTTTATATCGTTTCTCTCTCTCTCTCTCCTTTCCCTCGCACTCCTCAAATCCCCCGCCACTACTCCGTCTCCCCCCTCCCACCGCTGCTCGTCGTTTCATCCTCTGCGCCGCTGCCTGGCAACGCCCCTTGGCGCCGCTGCTACGGCGGCACCACCAAATGGTACTCCGATCTAAATTGAAAAATAGAAAAGGAGCCCTAACTGAATTTCGACTTTCCATCCAAATTGAACACCAATCACACAAGTTTGAGGAATTGGCTCACATACGATCGCACTCTTCGTCGCTCTCCTCCAATTGCACTCTCCGTGACTTCTGTAAGTCTCTCCCCTTGGGGCACCATAGTCACGATGTCACCGTTCACTTTTTCCCTAGGATTCCACTATATATTTCCACTCTGTTAGCTTTCAGTCCCTGATCTATACTGCGCCCTCTCTTTCAGGTTTGCAATGGCGGCTAGAGGCTCTATTTATCATCGTATCTAATTTTTTCTTGTCGACATTGATAATTATCGTAATTATTGAGTATAATTGTTGATTATATTATGCTTCTATAATTTTCATTTCGGTGAGTTGTGAGCTATTTTTTTTTTCGAAACTAATTCTTGTTTGATGGGAGAAATCGGGGATGGCTCTATATCGAGTCAGCAGCAAGTGCCTCTTTCCGATGGCAACTTGACTGTCGCTTGGAGCCTAAAATTATTTAGCCAGTTTGAAGATCCATAAAACTCGATTTTTTGTTGTTTCCTAATACAATAAACTGGTTGTATTTCAGTAAATGTTATTGTACAGTTTGATTGAATATTTTTGAATTAATTTTTTAGCTGAAGGCACTTCAGTCAGACACGGGTGTTTTGTATTAATTCCAATGACAAATGACCTTTTGCATGGTGCCAAGCTATAACTTCTTATCACGATTGGAGGAAGTTCTGATATTTTATAGCTTTCCTTCAAATTTGTAGCAGCTATATACATCTCCAGCACTTTATTTATTCAATGAAGAATTGATTTTAGTATTTAATTAAAAATATATAGCGTTAAATTTATTGATGGTTGTTTTACATTGCAATGGATTTGAAAATTTGCATAATCTGGATTTGAAAATCTGCATAATCTGGATTTGAAGGGATTTGGGTGAACATTTGTCGCTCAATCTCGGATAGTTAATAATTAATTGATTTTGTAATTTTGTCTTCAAAATTTACAACCTAATTCTTTTTGGGGACATATTGCTGTGATGAGTTGTGAACATGTAAGAAAAAGCAACTTTGTGTTGTTTCTTCAGTGAAATGTTCTTGTTACGCTCGGCTTCTGAGCAATTCCAATCTATTGTTTTCACTTTGACATCTTTTCACTTTGACAACTTCATATTTTTCAATCACGAATTTCCAATATTCTGTATACTGGTCATTGTTTAGGTCCTTTATGTTAGTATACATCACTCTGTTGATCTCAATGAAGAGGATTTTAGATACATAAAGCTATATTGAAACATAAATGTTAGATTATTTTTTTTCCCATTTAAATAGCTTTTAGACTGGCTATATTAACTGAAAAGGGCATATTTGATGTTGTATTGAAAGAGGAAATTGATTTTGACAGCCAGCCATGCCCCATCATATCAAGCAGTCCCAAAGTCTTGTACGTAAAAGGTTGAATAAGGAAAGAAAACAAATATTTCCACGAAGATACTTGGTAAAATGCCTTATTCTTTTAGCTGCACTTTCCTCTTGCTGCTTAATTTCTTGCTAAAGTAACTTTCTTTGTGCGATGATAGTGGTCTATTTATGGATAAGTTGTGTCAATCTATTTTTTGTTCATTCATGGTCTTGAGTTGAATGTTGAAAACTGATTTTCTAAGGGTGCTTGATATAATCCATTGTTGACTATGTTCTTTGATCTTTTTATTAGAGAAGGCTCTCTATGTAATGTTGGCAGGTGTGTTTGTCTTGGTGCATTGAATTACTCAAAACACTTAAGACATTTTCCCGAAGGATGTCTGATGGCCATTTTGTAGTATTTTGGAAGTTTTGAATATCTGCATTACTGCATGTTCCCGCGTTTATGTCATATTGACTACCCGACATTCTTTTCCCATTTGAATTTATAAAAGCTACTCTCCGATTATTTAGATTGTAAAGTTAGTTGCTGTCAGAATAAATGGCATGGTGGAAAGGCTACAGCTATCACAGCAGATAAGAGAGTTTGTCTACTGTCTGTTCCAAAAGATCATTGCTCAGCGGACAACTTTGTTCTTCAACCGACATATTGATCAAATCATCCTCTGCTGCTTCTATGGAGTTGCTAAGGTCTGCCTTAGCCTTTTACAGACTTTGATACTAATAATTATCTATTCTTTGCTACCTTCTAACATTCAGTCATGTGTTGCAGATATCACAACTAAACCTGACATTCAAAGAAAAAATTTTCAACTACAGAAAGCAACCTCATTGCAAACCTCAAGTTTTCCGTAGTGTCTATGTTGATTGGAAAGCTCTGCGTCGAACCGGGGTATATTACGTTTAGCTCAACTCATGCTTTGAGAATCTATTTCGAACTTTCAATTTTTTAAACATTTCATTTGTTTTCAAACAGAAAACTTGTCTAGATCATGTGGATATCATAACATTTTACAATGAAATATTTATTCCTGCTGTAAAACCTCTTCTGGTTGAGCTTGCTCCTGGTGGATCTGCACAGACTAGTTCTCATGCTCCTGAAAGTAAGAATAATAATAATGGTTAGTGTTCTTGGTGAATCTTTTGCAACTGCCCTCCCGTTAATTTTGGAGAAAGAAAATGAAGCAGAATCTCAAGCTTGTCTTTTCATATGGTATTAACATCAGTATCATTGTTGGACATCTAGGTGCCAATCCATCATCACCAAGACCATCTCCATTCCCAAGTCTTCCAGACATGTCTCCTAAAAAAGTATCAGTGGCTCATAATGTTTACGTCTCTCCATTACGATCAAAGAAGGTATGAAGCAGTTTCCAATACATTCATTGTTTGTGATTTTTTGTCTTTCTATTTGAGATCCTGGAAAGTTTGTTGTTTTTCATGCTCTGCTGCTAATCATTGTAAAGCTGTAAGTATAATGAAAATGAATAAGGGGATGTTTGCGATGATATTTCTTTCTTTAAATGTTTTGTGATAGTGGTCCAGGATTCATTTATTTGGCAATAGAAGCTTTAGTAGACGGAGGCGTGGCAACTGATCTTCATGGTGGACGTTTGTCTGCCTATTCTATACTTGTACTATTCTTTCTTTAGAGGCATCATACAATGCTTATCTTTGTGTTGCAGGTATCGGGCCCCTGAAATTCGACTTCAGCCTCCGACTTATGGTCTTGCAGTTGGTCAGTATATATATAGCAGCAGCTGTTACACTAAGTTATGGTTTTTATTGCTTGAGGTTGAGCAGTGTGTCAAACTTGCAGAAATGATAGAATACAACTTGGAAGATGTAGATGCTGCCATCTTAGCTGTTCGTGTAGCTCTTGCCAATGGTATGAGCTGGGTTGATCTTATCGTATGGTAAAAGAGGAGAAGAAATCTGGGAACCCTGTAGCTGGTCTCATCGACAAGCTTTATCTTGAAAGAAATTGCATAACACCGCTCCTGAGTAACAGTTTGGATGATGAGGAGAAAACCCAGCCTGTGGACAAGGTATATTTCGTGAAATGTGGAGCTTTTAACTGATGCATTTCTAACTTGTGCATTTGAAGCATTATAATGTGTAACCAAACATCCTTTTGGTTGTGAACAAGCTAATTAAACAAAAATCATAGGAAACTAATTGCACGTTCATTTGAATGTCTGATGATCACATTACTTGTGTTTTCACAGAAATCATTGTGATAAATTTAGTAAATTACCATTCAATCTGAAATATATGATGTAGACTTGAATGACTTACCCTTTCAGTCTATGATTTATTTTCCAATAAAAGGGCCAAAGTAATGTAATCTGAACAGCCTTAATGATTCACCACTCTGTCACTATATATTGCTTAGGTTGAAGTTGATCTTGCACTTTCAGCACATGCAAATGCTCGTCGATATTATGAAATGAAGAAGAAACTAGAGAGCAAGCAGGAGAAAACCATTACAGCAGAATTCTATGAAAAATCAAGTAAATGTTGTTATTTCTTGAACCTGCAGTGGTTGAGAAATAGAGATCAGCGATTGGAAATTTTACTGTTTAGTGGTACAGAAGGCTTATTCTGAAAATTTATGCATCTCTTATTTATCAGCCAACTGGTCATAAAGTAGGGAATGCTAGAATAGCAAAACGGCAGATTAGCATTTCTTATAAATTAAATAAACATGAAATATTCTTCTTTTTAGTTTCTAACAGAAATAAAACTTTATGGTTGCTCTCTCTGCTATGGCCGAATATTATTTTCAGAGTGACTGTAGTCACATGCAAATTCAGACATGAACATCAGGGCATTTCTAGATTCTGTTAGCGAAGTCTTATTTTGACTTTTGGGTGTTTCATATGAGAATATGTATTTAAACAAAAATATTCAATAATAAAAATGAAAGACAACGATTTTTGTTTTGTTTTCATTGCTTAAAAAGACAACGGTTTTTATTTGTTATCTTTACTTATAAAGACAACGGTTTTACAAGAATGTCAACTGTTTTCCACTGTTGTCTGTAATTGAATAGACAACGATTTTGTACTGTTGTGTACACCGTTGTTTATTGATGAACAGACAACGATTTTTTATTGTAGTTAAATGGCACTTTTAACAATAGCACTATTAATAATAGACTTATATATAATTGGACAACAGATAACTATTTAAAAAATTCTTGTAGTGAGAGGTCAATCACACGTGTTTCCCCATTTCGGCCCACAAATCGAATCCCCAAACAGGCATGAATCAGAACTTACAAAAGCCTAAATCGAAGTTCACCGAGTTGTGACAAAAGATCATGACATGGTCTGGTGAAGAGATGAGAGAAAGTCATCCAAAACGGTGATAAAAGACGAAGACACACGAAGAAGAAGACAAAAGTAAGCCAAACTGGTCCGATACCAGACCCACTACCCCCGGACTGCCGGATTGGCTACAAGGTTACCCCGTTGCCCCGTTTTCATCGTGATGTCTCTGTATTTCGGCCATAACTTTCTCATATGAATCCAGAATCGAGCGATTCAAGATGCTACGCGATGAAGAGACGATGATCTACAACTTACATAGCCGAGAGTTGATTCCACATTGAATGTTCCCATAATTTGCGAGAACATCGAGTCGAGCTCTATTGAAGAGCCCGACTTAATATTTTAAAGGGCCAAGAACCACCTTTGTACTTTACACTTTTACACTTTTACCCTTACTTAAGGGGTCTTTAAGTAGATTTTAGGGTTTGGTGACCTATATATTCTCCTTCCCATCTCATTTGTAAAGAAATCCATCTCTTGCCTCCTTTTGTAAAGCTTCCCAACACACCTCTCTCTTTTCTTCATATTTTTCAGATGTTTAGTCTTAGAAGCTAGGGTTTTTCTTCCTCCACTTCAAGGAGGAAGCCGTCTTTGGAGAAGAACTCGAGCATTGCTCGCCAGCTTGTGGCACCCGTCTATTTTATTAAAGAATACGAGGATACTTCAATACATTAATCATTTTTTATCCTTTCTCTTTATTTTCGATTTTTATTGTTTTTATTGCTTGATGTTGATGATTCCTTTTATTGATTTGATGATTTGTGAGTGATTTCCTTGTTTCCCCAAGCCCAAGAGTAGCCCAAGCTTTGGAGTTGATGATTAGTTGATTGACTATTGGATTTGTTGTGAGTTGTGGTACTTAGGATTAGGATTTAGTTAATTTGTAATGATGGTTAGTTGAAATTGAGCCTTCGACCACAAGTTTGCTTCACGGTCGCTCCAGCTTTCAGTGACTTAGGATCACTTCAATTAATCGTACAATTAAAAGATGATAGTTGACCCCTCTAGGCTAGGGATAACTACTCTTTCGAGGATTGTGTCAACTAGATTTTAATTGAGCTTAGAGGTTAATCCCTACACCTTAGTATGTCGGGTGGGAAATTAACCTTGGATAATTAAATTAACCAAAACCCAATCGATGGAAGGGAGACCTATGGAGGAGAAACTCTACCGAGCGATGGAGTACAATCTAGGGGGAATTGGTTGGGATGGACGAAAGTAGGTTTAGTCACGTGTGTAGGAACTACACCCTTACACCGGTCTTTAGCTAGGAGAAGCCGGCTATCCTCTTTTAATCTTACATAACCGGAATCTCGTGGCCGAGTGTTGGATTATAATTTATTATCCGTGTAGGTAGTCTATATTGAACCCCGATTACTCACCGATTCTGGGTTATTAGGAACACCTCAACCTTTTTCCTAGAATTAATCGATCTCAAAGAATGTCCTAGGGCCTCGTTCCCTAAGCAATATTCTCTTGGGGTGGAGATTTTAGGATTAGCTTAAATCACATAGAACTCAGAACAATGTTTTATAATCGCTTCTAATTTTCAATTACATCTTGCTTGTGTGAAATCGAGCCTCGGGAATATCTTCCCATTGACCGGTTCCCTCCTTTCATTTATTTTATTGCTTTATGTTATTTAGATTAGTCCCCACTGTCAATTTACATTTGACCTAATTAATTAAAAAATGCTAAAGCCGATTCTCACGGAAAATCCTCCCTGTGGATTTGATATCTTTTATACTACCTCTGTCACAAATCGTACGCTTGCGATTTGAGAAGGTTGTTCCAATCCTAGCGATTTGGAGCGACTTTTACGAGAAGTTCACTAACACATTGTCAGGTCTTGGTCAGTGGCTATATCATAATCCTTACATGCAGCCCTTGTGGCGGCTCATTTTTACTAACAAAAATGAAGAGAGAATTTAAATAACAGGTTTACCTGTTTCTGTAGTGAAGTTTTGAAGATAACTGGTGGAATTGTCTGTGCCGTATCCACGACTCGAATTTGGAAAGAAAATAATTATTAAAACGTTAAATTGTTTCTTATCTAGCCGTGTTTACATTACTTACCAATTTCGTTGGTTATCTAATATCCTAACTCAATTATGATTTACACTTCACTTATTCAACCTAACTCTTGTCATTCTGTTTCATTAACCTTGATCACTCTCATTATCATCATAACTTCATCAATCATCACACTTGCTCACTTATCAGATTTCTATTTTGTAACAATTAATTCTAAGTTCATGTTATAATCATTCCTAAGTTACATTTCTACTTGTTTCATTATTCTCCGAATCAACCTATCTCTAATTTATTTTATATGTATCATTATATCATCTTATCTAACCTAAATTCATGTTACTAGCCTAATCAATCTCATCTTGCTTATCAAGTGCATAACTCATTTAAATCATTATCATATTCTCATTCAAGATAAATTGTACATGTAATTGCAACATACACATTATCAATTCCACACACATTATTGCATCAATTATCACATAAAATCATATAAGTATGCTCAATTTAATTTAACTTCTAGTTTTAATTTGAACCTTAGTACAAATTAAAAACCTAGTCTTACTAATGTTATTCTAATTCTTATTTCTAATCACTTTTCTCATTTTATACCTAAGTCTCAACTATATTTTCTAAGTCATCTACTTAACTAATTTTCCCTACTTCGCTTATGTCTTTTCCTTAATACTTAATCTGTCAACTTAACCTGATTATTCTAATTACTCTAATTATTGCTATTATTATAACTGAATTAACATAATTTAATCTTAATTAATTCAATTATGTAAGGCCCAACCCCGGTCCACTACAAGAAATATGTGCTTTCGCGACGATTTTCTTCTTGACACAAAAAGTTTTGTTACCTTTTGTTACCTAACAGCGACGAATGTAATTTTCGTCGTAATAATATTCGTTATTGTGACAACTTTTATATTTGTCATTTTTTAAAAGAAAAATCGTCACTAATTATCATATATCATGACGAACATTGGAAATGTGTCATAATCATTCTTAGAGATAGAATTTCGTACCAAAATTTTGGAGGGTAACCTTTTCACGACAAGTTTAAACTAACTAGCGACGGTCTTTAGTGTCACCTATTTTATTCTTTCGTTACAATGTCATATATCGTCACTAATTGATTAAAAAAATTAATGACCGATTCCTATTTGTCACCTATTCTTATATTTCGTGACGATATAAATAAATTTGTCACTATTGATTTTAAAGACAAAAAATATTATTAATTTATGACGATGTTCATCGTCACAATCACTTTTTATTAGTGACAACAAAATATTTCATTATTAATACTCGTGCGTAAGTGTGACAAAATGATGTCGTCATATTTAATTAAATTTGGTGACGAAAGGCAATTAGTTTGTCATATTTGAATTTGTGATAACATTAAATTTTGTCACAAATGTTTAAAAATATTAAGGGACAAAACTACTCCGTCGTGAATATTCATATTCACTGACGACGAGTACCAACTCGTCACCTTTATTATTTTTCGAAAGGATAACAAAATTATTTTGTCACAAATGTTATATTTGGTGATATGCAAGATATTTCGTTCACAATTTAATATGTTTGTGTTGTATACATGATGACAAATACGAATATCATAACTAAAATATTTTTTATTTTTTATAATTTTTTTGTTGTTGAATTATAGTAATTAAAACATGTAGATAATTTTTCATCTAAGATATTTAATTTTTTTGATAATGTTCATTAATTTGTATATTAGAAGTGTGAACTAGAAAAAGAAAAAAAAAACATTGTTAGGAATTGAACCCTAGACCTTTAATAAATGGCCCCAATTTTTTACCAATTAGTCTAAAGCTCATATTATTAATTAATTCATACTCATTATATTTAACATATAAAGTTAAAATGAAAACAGTAAAATAAAACACGAGTTGGGTTCGAACCCAACACCTCCTAAAGATCAAGTATTCAATCTACCTACTTAGCTGTTACTCATTTGGGGATTATTCATACTCAATATATTTAACATATGAAGTTAAAGTAAAAAAAGTAAAATAAAACGTCTAAGTTGGGTTTGAACCCAAGACCTCCTGAAGGTCATGTAAGCACTCTACCAACTCAACTATTACTCATTCAAGGATAATTTTCACTGAGACTATTATATAGTTATCACCTCTAAATTAATCTGAAAATATCTTCTCAACCACTATTAACCCTCCTCAGACACAATTCAGGTTTTCGTTTTTTCCCAACCACCTCCTCCGACGTGGGCCGCCGCTGGTCAAAATTTATTGATGAACATTAATTTTTCTGATTTTTTTAGGGGTCAAAATTTAATATATAGCTATACATATCATAATGTATAAACTATAACTTGAATAAAAGAATAAAAAAATACATAAAAACTTACTAATAAAAATAAAAACAAACATTGGGCCGCTTATTGGAACTTAGCGATTAGTCGGAGTTTAGGGGATTGATCGGAACATCGCATAGTTAGGTGAAGAAAAATAAGAAAAATAATATTTCGGCCGGCCAGGCCGCCTAATCGCCCAACTATCCCGTCTAGATTCAGAAAGCGCCAAAAACTTTCATTAAACATTAAATCGGGTCGGCAAGGCACTGCCCAATGAATAGGTGGCACTAGGTGATCGACTAGGTGACCGCTTAGTTTTAATTTATATTTTTTTTATCATTTTTATTTTATTACTTATATCATACCTTCAATATTTTAAAAATGTTGTACCATATATAATTAAACACCATAATGTATTAACCATAAATTGGAAAAAGTAATAAAAGAAATATAAAGATTATTAATATATATACATATATATTTTGGACCTCTTAAGCTGACTAATTGCTGGACTATCCCGAAAATGCCTAAAACTTCTGGTTAACACAAATCAGACTGGCAAGCCATTGCCTAGCAAATAAGTGGCTGAATAATCGCTGCCAACTAGGCGAAGACTTAATTTTAATTATTTTTATTTTTATTTTATTGTTTATATCATACTTCAATACTTAAAAAATATTGTACATATATAATTAAACATACATAATGTGTGATAAAGCGCAATCCGGTAACGAAGCATTATAACAATAATCTATGCAAACATAATGTAAAAACACACAAGAATTACGTGGTTCGATCCGGAGATCTACGTCCACGGGCAGAAAACGGCAATCGCCGGAGTGTTTCTTTTACTAGAATGTTGAGTTTACACGGAGTAATTTAGAATACGGAATTCGAACCCTTAATCAGAGTTCTTTCCTCCTATTTATACTATCAAATCAAAAACCTAATTGACCCTGCTGGGCCTACGCGTGTTGGGCCCGGTCGGTGGGTTCAGGCATTAACCCGACCCGAGCTGATCCCGTTATCCCTATCAGATGCCCCCCCCCCAGCCGGAGCGAGGTAGGAGCTTCGGTAGTCACCGGGGTGGAAGAAGGACCGGGGTCGCTGGCGGGCCTAAGTGTTTACGGAGGACCGAGTTTAGCCGCGTCGCTGGGACTCTGCGGAGTCGTTAGCGGACGCAGTGCCGAGCTAGGCCGAGGTGCATGGGGCATGTAGTGAGACACCGAACTTCTCAAAAGCGAAAAACGCGATGTGACAACGTGGCCGAGGTGGAGGGTACACCGGGGTGATTACTCTGGCCAAAATGGAAAGGACACCGGAGTGTAGTAGTTTAATCGTCCGGAGACGAGATGCAAATCTCCCCGGACGGATCGGGGAAGAGATTTAATCGTCCGGAGACGAGATGCAAATCTCCCCGGACGGATCGGGGGAGAGATGCTCCCCGGACGGATCGGGGGAGAGATTTAATCGTCCGGAGACGAGATGCAAATCTCCCCGGACGGATCGGGGGAGAGAGTTAATTGTCCGGAGACGAGATGCAAATCTCCCCGGACGGATCGGGGGAGAGATTTAATTGTCCGGAGACGAGATGCAAATCTCCCCGGACGGATCGGGGAAGAGATTTAATTGTCCGGAGACGAGATGCAAATCTCCCCGGACGGATCGGGGGAGAGATTTAATTGTCCGGAGACGAGATGCAAATCTCCCCGGACGGATCGGGGGAGAGATTTAATTGTCCGGAGACGGAGATTTAATTGTCCGGAGACGAGACGCAAATCTCCACGGACGAATCGGGGAAGAGATTTAATTGTCCGGAGACGAGATGCAAATCTCCCCGGACGGATCGGGGGAGAGATTTAATTGTCCGGAGACGAGACGCAAATCTCCCCGGACGGATCGGGGGAGAGAATTGATTGTCCGAAGACGGAGATTTAATTGTCCGGAGACGAGACGCGAATCTCCCCGGACGGATCGGGGGAGAGAATTGATTGTCCGAAGACGCGAATAACCTCTTCAATTGGTGTTTGGGAAATGATTATGACACGGCCGTGTTCTAAGGCTGACACGGCCGCGTTGCTGTTGAACCAAAAATTGGTTCCTCAGCATGATTTTGACGCGGCCGTGTCGTTTGTGTGACACGGCCGTGTTGCAATCCAGCATGGTTTCTCGTTTTGAGAAATTTATTGACGCGGCCGTGTCGTTTGTGTGACACGGCCGTGTTGCTGTTGAACCAAAAATTGGTTCCTAAGCACGATTTTGACACGGCCGTGTCGTTTGTGTGACACGGCCGTGTTGTTGTTTGAACCAAAAAACTTACATGGCGGTGATGATGCCGAGGCAGCGGAGGACGGCCTGGCGGCGGCGGTTATGATGCCGAGACGGCGGAGGGCGGCCTGGCGGCGGCGGTTAGGATGCCGAGACGGCGGAGGGCGGCCTGGCGGCGGCGGTTATGATGCCGAGACGGCGGAGGGCGGCCTGGCGGCTGCCTTGTCGTTCCCACAGACGGCGCCATTTGATAAAGCGCAATCCGGTAACGAAGCACTATAACAATAATCTATGCAAACATAATATAAAAACACACACAATATACGTGGTTCGATCTGGAGATCTACGTCCACGGGCAGAAAACGGTAATCGCCGGAGTGTTTCTCTTTACTCAAACGCGGAGTAATTTAGAATACGGAATTCGAACCCTTCATCAGAGTTCTTTCCTCCTATTTATACTATCAAATCAAAACCCTACTTGACCCTGCTGGGCCTACGCGTGTTGGGCCGGTCGGTGGGCTCAGGCATTAACCCGACCCGAGCTGATCCCGTTATCCCTATCAGATGCCCCCCCCCAGCCGGAGCGAGGTAGGAGCTTCGGTTGTCACCGGGGTGGAAGAAAGACCGGGGTCGCTGGCGGGCCGAAGTGTTTACGGAGGACCGAGTTTAGCCGCGTCGCTGGGACTCTGCGGAGTGATTGACGGACGCAGCGCCGAGCTAGGTCGAGGTGCACGGGGCATGTAGTGAGACACCGAACTTCTCAAAAGCGAAGAACGCAACGTGACAACGTGGCCGAGGTGGAGGGTACACCGGGGTGATTATTCTGGCCAAAACGGAGAGGACACCGGAGTGTAGTAGTTTATCCGAGGTGGAGGGTACACCGGGGTGATTATTCTGGCCAAAATGGAGGGAGCACCGGGGTGGAGCCATAAGCAAGTTGGGCTGTGATCGCGCCGAAGTGTTTGTGGATGACGTGGTCTATTCACGTCTATGGGACCTTCGCGGCGCAAGCTGGCCGAGGTGGAGAATAAACCGGAGTGTAGTATTATGACCGAGGTAAAGAGAACACCGGAGTGCCTGGCCAAAATGAAAGGAACACCAGAGTGTGATTTAAATCTTCCTGGCGAAGAGTAAGGTTGATGTGATTGGCAACCCCATAAACCGGACTGAGCCCATATTATTTGGGCGATTCGGTTGTAACCGGGGTGGAGCTGTGGGGGAGATGAGTCGTGGTCGCTGGCGAGCCACAGTGTTTTTGGATGTTCAGAGTCTGTGGGGGCTGAATCAAACTAGGATGAATGCCACCGAATTGATAGCGGGACCGTGATCTCCCCAAAAGCAATAAAGCGTAGCGGAAGAAGATAATAGTCTGGCCGAGGTCTACTCCGCAGCCGAGTCGTTGGGCTCGCTAAATCTCAACGCGGAGCGCCGAATATTGGCTCGGAGGCCGTAAATAATTGACCAGAAATAAGAACTTCTTTATCGGGTGTTCGGGAACACGACATGGTCATTGCCAATGTGGATCTCCCCGGACGGATCGGGGGAGAGATTTGATTAAAAAGGTTTAGTTGTCCGGAGACGAGACGCGAATCTCCCCGGACGGATCGGGGAGAGAATTGATTGTCCGAAGACGGAGGTTTAGTTGTCCGGAGACGAGACGCGAATCTCCCCAGACGGATCGGGGGAGAGAATTAATTGTCCGAAGACGGAGGTTTAGTTGTCCGGAGACGAAGGTTTAATTGTCCGGAGACGAAGGTTTAATTGTCCGGAGACGAAGGTTTAATTGTCCGGAGACGAGACGCGAATCTCCCCGGACGGATCGGGGGAGAGATTTGATTGTCCGAAGACGGAGGTTTAGTTGTCCGGAGACGAAGGTTTAATTGTCCGGAGACGAAGGTTTAATTGTCCGGAGACGAGACGCGAATCTCCCCGGACGGATCGGGGGAGAGATTTAATTGTCCGGAGACAGAGGTTTAATTGTCCGGAGACGAGACGCGAATTGACGTATGGGGAATGATTATGACACGGCCGTGTTCTAAGGCTGACATGGCCACGTTCCAGCGATTATCAGCAATTTAAGTGCCCAATTAATTCAGTTTTTTCTGCTTAGAATAATGGCACACGGGCCCTCTTTAATTCGACAAAAATCAGTGAAAAAGGGAGCAGTAGCAGCAAATAATCAGCACAAAAATAGGGTCTAAATTGGTTCACAGGCCTTCGAGACTCAGCAGTGGAAATTCAGCAAATAGGGAACTATTTCAGTAGTAATAATTCAGAATATTGGCGTAAACAGCAGAATTATGGCACACAGGCCTTCAAAACAGCGTAAAATTCCAGAAAATTGATACGGATACCTGGGTTTTGGTGTTCCAAGTGGTGAAGGTCAGAGGTATGAGACGAGACATCACCGATATTTTCATCATTGCCCGAAAGTGCATCTTCCTTAAGAGCACATGGAGTAATTTGAAATTTTCAAATCTTCCATGGGTGGTTGCTGGAAATTCTGATTACAAGATAAAAAGTATGAAATCAATGTGTTGGGGTGCCTATACGCCCCCGTCACAACTGAATCCTCATGGCAGCGCCGAGACGATATGGCGACAAGTTCGTTGCCATTTTGTTTCCCATATCATGAACCAGATTTCCCGTTGTATTCCAGATCGAGATCAAGCACCTTAAGCCGCGGCGGCGCTAAAAGCGGACCGAGAAGGGCGACAGCCACGTGGTGTTGGTCGCGCAGCCTTGACTTCGTCGATGGCGGCAGGCGGCCATGGATTCCGGTAGTAGTTTGAAGATGATGATGTTTCCGTAGAGGAGGATGGTACGCCGCCGCCTCGTACTCCGGATTCGATTTCGGAAGCTGATAGAGCTTCGGGTATTGCTATGTCGGATTTGAGGAGTATTGCTGACTGTATGATTGCCTCAGTCGTTCTGCCCTGGGGTAAGGAATTAACAGAGAGGAGGCTTCCTCGCCGGTTCAGTAATTAAGAGAGGACCAGTTTTGAATTTGGTTAACCCGGTTCGAATCACGTTACGAGTAACCGGTTCAGTGGTAGAGAACCCGATTGACTAAATAATGGACCGGATCAGGCCGGTATAAGAGAGGGATCCGGTTCATAGGATCAGTAGGCACCCCTAGGGTTTATTACGCGTGCAGCAGCAGCGTGACTCGGTCGCAACTCAATCGCGACTCGGTGAGTGACTCAGTACCGATTCGTGGCCCTGTGGAGATAAATCTGGCCTAGCCAGCAACCGGAAAACAACGGGGTAGTGGAGACAAATTGCAAAGCGGCGAGTCGCAAAACGGTCCAAGCGGACCTGTGAAACGTCCTGAGACCGTCGAGCTTTTCAATGGTGAGGATAACATCGAGAAGACCAAGATTATAGAGGGATGAGTCGCAGACGGCCCAAAGCACATGTGATGGAATTTTCAAAGCTCCAAAGCTTTCGAGCCTCCTTAATGGCAAATTTGCAGTCTAATAATCATGTGTGAATTTCCCAAGGAAAAGAATAGATACAGAGGGTGAAATAATGAGAGAGATTCAACCATCCCTTCTTGGATATGGGAAAGTATATCTTCCCAGTAATATGTTCCAATAATGTTTGTGTGCTGATGAACAAAAACACTGATGTTGACAATTCGTCATCATGATCCTCCATGCGGTAGAGTGCTATGAGTGATGCTGATGTGGGTGTTGCATGGTGGTGACGATGTGATTTGTGATCCTGAAGGGGAGTTTCTCGGTTATCACCGATTCAGAGGGGAGGGGGTCGCCGGTGAGTCGAGGATTCCACATCTCGAACCAGTAATCAATTCCGGCCTCAAAATCTACTTTGTCGTTCCCACAGACGGCGCCATTTGATAAAGCGCAATCCGGTAACGAAGCACTATAACAATAATCTATGCAAACATAATGTAAAAACACACAAGAATTACGTGGTTCGATCCGGAGATCTACGTCCACGGGCAGAAAACGGCAATCGCCGGAGTGTTTCTTTTACTAGAATGTTGAGTTTACACGGAGTAATTTAGAATACGGAATTCGAACCCTTAATCAGAGTTCTTTCCTCCTATTTATACTATCAAATCAAAACCCTAATTGACCCTGCTGGGCCTACGCGTGTTGGGCCGGTCGGTGGGCTCAGGCATTAACCCGACCCGAGCTGATCCCGTTATCCCTATCAATGTGCAAGCCATAACGTGAGGAAAAGATACTAAAAAACTTTCTCTTTCAAGATTGAATCAAAAAGATATAGTTTTATATATAGAACAGATAATAATAACTTCTCTTTCAATTAATATTAATATTAAATTATTAATTACTAATAAGAATATGGAAAATTTAATTAACTATTGTACTGTTCACGCACCTATTAAAATAATAGGTGCACTTTTTTTCTATTTATCAATCTAAGTGAACTCGCCTGCGCCACAGGCGAGTTCACTTAAATCTGACAAAATACTATTCAATCTCGCCCCTGCCATGGGCGAGTTTTATATATATATATATTTTTTCAGTTAGATCTCGCCTGTGCCAGGGGCAAGATCCAATTTTTTTTTTTTTTAAAGATATAACTGATCTCGCCTGTGTCATGGACGAGATCAAGTATGCACTGAAAATACAATACGTAAACCCTGCCCCTGGCAGGGGGAAATTCTAATTCTTTTTTTTTTTTATGGCGTATTTTAGATTTTATATATATATTATCTATTATTTAATTATCTTTTAGGCTTATATATATATATATATATAGATATATATATATATTATCTATTATTTACTTTTTTTTTAGGATTTTATATATATACTAGTAAATGCTCCCGTGCGATGCACGGGCTATTTTTTTAAATAGTAAATTAATATTAACATGAACAATACTTTTATTGAAAACACATTTTTATTTGATAATATATAATAAAAAAAGAAATGGTTAAAATTTTTTACAAAGAAAACTTTTGTGTTCTTTTGCAGTGTTATTCATTCCTTGCCTCTTACTCTGGAAAATTAGTAATTAATTTCCACTAATAAAAACATATTTTAATTTTTTCACAAATTTCTTACTCGTATCTTATTCCAGATTTTTTTTTTTTTTTTTTTATCTTGTCTCTATCAAAACATTCATATTAAATTATGATAAATTTTGAATAGATTACACTGATTGATAATAATAAATAAAGCGAACATACATAATTCAGAATCCGATATCAGTTAATAGAATTGAGAAACAAATAATCTAAAGGATTATTCTTATATAAAATATTTTATTAGTTTACGTACAAAACATCTTCTATTAGAAACAAAAATAAATTTTTTTAAGGATTATTCTTATATAAAATATTTTATTAGTTTACCTACAAAATATCCTCTATTGGAAATAAATTTTAAGAAAAACATAGAAAATACAATTTTTTTTTAGGATGAACTGAATCTTCATAGTCCATATCATGAGCTCATTATAAATAGAGTTGGATTTGGATTTAGAATTTTAAAGACATAGATGACCTCAAATCTTTCAATTTTTTTATCGAATAATCTCCTATATCCATAAGATGAACTCATTAATATAAATAAAGTTGGATTTTGATTTAGAAAATTAATGAACTAAACTAATAAAATACTTTATATAATAAGAATAATCATTAAGAAAATATATTCTTTTCTCAATATTATTAAATTGTATTGCAATTTTGACCATTTCATTTTTTGTTATATATTATCAAATAAAAATGCATTTTCAATAAAAGTATTGTTCATGTTAATATTGATTTACTGTTTAAAAAAATAGCCCATGCGATGCACGGGAGCATTTACTAGTATATATATAAAATCCTAAAAAAAATTAAATAATAGATAATATATATATAAAATCCTAAAAGATAATTAAACAATAGATAATATATATATATATATATATATATATATATAAAATCCTAAAAGATAATTAAATAATAGATAATATATATATATATATATATATATATATATATATAAAATCTAAAATACGCCATAAAAAAGAAAAGAATTAGATCTCAGGGGCGAGTTTACGTATTGTATTTTCAGTGCATACTTGATCTCGCCCATGGCACAGGCGAGATCAGTTATATCTTTAAAAAAAAAAAAATTGGATCTCGCCCCTGGCACAGGCAAGATCTAACTGAAAAAAAAAAAAAAAAAATTAAAGAACTCGCCCCGGGAGGGGTGAAATTGAATAGTGTTTTGTCAGATTTAAGTAAACTCGCCTGTGGCACAGGCGAGTTCACTTAGATTGATAAATAGGAAAAAAGCGCACCTATTATTTTAATAGGTGAGTGAACAATACAATAGTTTATACAATAGTTAATTAAATTTGTCATAAGAATATATCACCACAATTTAAGCAAGTCAATTTCGGGAAGAGTCCTTTAGAGAACCTTCTCTCTTTACTCTAAAGATTGAGAGAACCTCGTCTCTCTCTCGAGATCGTTCGTCCTTGTTTTCCACCCTTGCACTTGAATTACTCTAAAGATTGAGAGAACCTCGCCTCTCTCTCGAGATCGTTCGTCCTTGTTTTCCACCCTTGCACTTGAATTGTCGTTGTTCGTGCGTCATTGCCTTCTCCAACCTGTTGCTTCCCCTATACCCGATTAAAGATAAAATCCCAATTCTAAAACCCTAATCTCTCTCTCGCTTGTGATGCTCGCCGGCGGTCCATTTTTAGCGGTTTTTTCTCCCCACTCGCTCATGTAATAAGTTAAGAACATCTATTTCCTTCAAACATCAGTGCTTTCATTATCGATCTTCAGCAGCCAAGATTCAATACATGTTCGCCACAAACAAATCCATTCATTGGAGTTCATCCATCTCGCCCTTTTCAAATTTTTAGTAAATTTTGTTCGAATGATTCCGGTAAGTGTTTCAATATTTAATTCTACCTATTTATGTTTGTTTATGGTGTTAGTTTTGTTCCTTTTGTTTCACAGATGCCATAATATCTTTATTTTTCCTCCTATTAATGGGAAGTTGTCTCGCTTTTTTATTATATGTATATATTATAATTGATTTTATAGTTTAATTGTCTTCGTTTGCTATTTACTTCTTCTGTCCCGCCTAATTTGCACACTTGCTCTGACTGTTATATTAAGAAAAAAAATATTTTTTTGCTTTTTAATTGACTTTCTCAAAAGTGGAGATTGAGGGGTGGAGATTTTATGGATGGAGATTGTAAGATTTCTTTTCATTTTGGAGTGGAGCAAAATGGGATGGGACTACCGTAAAAGAAAAGTGTGCAAATTAGAGCGGGACGGAGGGCGTATTATTATTTGCTTATGTGCCACAAAAGATTGAAATACTAGTACACAAAAGATTGAAATATTAGTGCTTGCTAAGTAAGAGTATACCCAGCTTCCTTGCTAGTTTCCCAGCTTCCCTTTCTTTCTTTTGCTGGTTTTTATTAGTTTGAACGATTTAATAATTTTACAAATTAAACACATAAGTTGTGGGATGAGGTGTGAATAATTATTGACTAGCTTCTTCTTTTCTTTTTTATTTAACTTTATTTAACTTCTTTTCTTTTTTATTTTACTACACATGCACTTGTCTATACTAGAGTGACTGGTGGATTATAATAGAAATTCCATTTTGTCTAAAAAGTAAATATTTGAACCCACCTTGCTTTCAGCCTTCCTAGTGTTTTGGTACATAGTATAGGGATATCACAACATTAATTAAACTAACATATCACAGTTTGCCTCTACAAGTACACACAAAATGCTACTTCACGTGAAAGAAGTTCCACTTATTTTACTATATATCTTTCTCCCTATACGTTATATCCCTACCATTGATAAAAGACGGTGAATAAGATTAGTATTTGATACGGGAAAGAGAGATTTGGGAGGTAACACAAGTACGCTCAAATACAACCCCTCACTTAATGGAATCCACCACAAGTTTGGAGCAACTTGTCGCCTTGAGGAATCCACCAAAAAAGGCTAAGAACTAAAATAGAAGAACTCCTTCTTCTAAACAAGTCAAGAGACTCTCAAATATATTTTATAAATTTCGAATTTTCTGTTGCAAATACAAAGGAGAAGCTCAATTTATAGGAGTCATTACATGATTCTAGATAATGTAGTAATGACTTGACCTTACAACTTACTAGACTCAAGACTCATAAATAATAGCATTTTGACCAATTTAGATACATGAATAAGACTCTAGAATCAGTTAAAGTTCAATGAATTCGAAATGAATGCCCAAAGATAGTTGGAAGGACATAAAACTCAAGATTCATGAACTTGACAGATTCCCACCACCATCTGTCACACCTTAGTAAAACAGCCATAACTCCTTCTAGAAAAGTCCAATTGCTTCGCCGTTTGGAGCGTCAGAAACTATACTCGAAGGGCTTTGAATCTATATGTGCCAACCAGCCCAAATCTGCTCGAAAAGAAGCAGTTTATTCCTCAAACTTAGCCCAAGTGTTGTCCTGTTTTGCAAAAATATCATTTTCTTTTATTGGGCCTTTTCTTTCCGCATCAGTATTACTATTTTTTTTTTACTCGAAATATTTTATGCATTAATATTGTGCCACAACTATTTATGGATAATATAAAGAACTGAGAAAAGTGCACATTATTCTTTAATATTGTGCCATTAGGGGTGGGAATAGGCTGGGCAACCTGGAATTTAAATTAGATGGTCTGGGTTTGGTTTATAAATATTAGGGCCAAGATTGGCCTATTATTAATAAAAGTCGTTTTTATAGCCCAAGTGTGGTCTTTTCACAATAGGTATCTATATATAAATATATATTAGTTATTACACAATTAGTTACATAAAGCATGAGTTCTATAATGATTCAAGTTTATATACATGGATTATATTTTATGCATTTCTTTTTCCTTATTCTGGAAGTGTATTACATTTTTAGACCTCTATATGTATGTACATTATTGAAGAAGTTTGATAGCTTTTCACTAAAGTATAAGACCAGAAGATATATCTTCTAAACAAGTTGACTACTCTACTAAACACAACATTTAAATCAATAGCTAAATTTTCTAGATGTGATATGAACATCTTATTTAATGATTAGTAATAAGTCCACTAGAAAGAAAGTTGGAATCTCTCCAATAAATTATAAAATAATAGAAACATACTCAAGAGTGTGTAGGCATTTAAGTAGGAGACCTCTAGATGTGTTAAAATGGTGTGTAGAAAGTATGGAATCATTAGACAATGGGGACAACAAGACATTAAAGAATTTTAAATAAACTAATGATTGTTCAACTAAACACAATGGAGAAGCGGGATCCATTTAGATGACTTATTGGGTTATTGGCTTTACTATTGTTGATGTTGGGCCTCTATGCTGCTATGCAAGGTCAGGACTGCATATTTTCCATGGACTCTTATGTTAGAGTTGGTAAAATTATGGTGGAATTTCAAAGACACTAAAAGAAGATTTTGACTTATAACAAGTGCAAGTATAATAATACCTTAATTTTCCTATCTTAAAGTGCGTACAGATGCAACATGTTATTTTCAACAAGTATTTATAGTAGTCATTTATTTATTGAATGCAGAGTAACTAAATATTAATTATGCTGCAGGGAGAAGGAATCAATACCTCTGTATTTATAGCTTTCTTTTCCGAGTCTTTAGCATGATCGAAGATGGTGAGTCTCTTCCTCTTTAGTTTTCCAGTTTTTCCGTGATTGATCTGAATTACGCTTTACAATGTTGTCTGTAGTTCTTTTCCATTTGTTTGAAAAAGGAAATTGGAGTAGGTGTGGTACAGGAAAGTACGGATTCAGGGTGCATCCCTTAATCAAGCACTACTTGGAAGAAAGTCGAACAATCTCGTATGGATGTACTAGTTTCTCTTTCCATTAGTGTGTTGTGCTCTTTTATCAATGTCCTCGAAGATAGATTGTTTGTGAACAATGCATGTTTTATTTTTCTTATGTATTTCATTTAAGGTGCAAGAAGATAACAAGTGGATTTGCTCTGTAGTTATGGTTCTGTATATGTCGATGAGTAAATTTTTCAATAGAAAAATGAAAATACTCTTATAGATATTTTTTTTACTTTTTTGGCAGTATACAAGTGGTGTGAATAAAGGAAACAGGAAAAAGTTGCGATGCAAACATATTTCAGGTAGAAAGGCTTTTACTTTCAGCGACATTAAATTGTGAGTGTTATATATTGTACGTACATATTTTATATCTTGATTTGCATTTTAGTTGAATGGAGATGTTTGGGAAGTTCTGAAGTTGAGCTACATGCATTGACATAGTTAATTGGATGAATGTTTACAAAATAGTTTAATAATCAAGATGATACTTGTTCTCTTTCACTTAGCTCTATTTCTTTAAAGTTATCGATCTACTTACAAATTTATTATTTTGTACATTTTTCTTTTATTTGTTCCAGTCTGATAAGGAGCTAAACGGAAATCTTTCTTAGTAGTGCTATCAACACGCTTATGACATATTTGGCTAATACTGAAGTACATTTCTTAATGTCTACAAGGTTAGTTTACTTTCCGTTTGGAACAATTATCCATTTTTTTATATTGAACTAACTTTATATACTTTTCTTCTCTATTATTTTTTGCCTTTTTAGATTTGGTGCAGTTGTGCGAGAAGATGAAGGACGAGGATTTTCATCATTAGCACTGTGGAGTTGGAAACAGAGTGAAGTTTGAATATAAGTTTTAGGAGAATAATTTTGGCTCTTCGTTTTTTCTAAAGTGATGATTGTTAGCTAAGTTAATTTTTAAGTTAAAAAAATGTTTTTATTTTAGATATCAAACTTGGATATTTGAACTATGCTTAGTGTTCTTGCTTATTCATTATTTCTTTTGGCTCTGTTTAGTTTTATACATATATTGTAGTATATAAATTTATTTAATATTTTG
>OY282495.1:38280205-38292705 GCA_958295605.1 Ajuga chamaepitys
GCTAACCACCACGACAATTCTGGAGTGCCTCTACCCCGTCCCCGTGGCCAACGGAACCCCGGATACCGGGGACATCAGGATCGATGAAGGGAACGACCCGGTTCTTCCGAGGACCTTGGGAGTTCAAATAGATCACGACCTCACAACGAGGAATCCACCGATGTGGATCGCCGCCGCCCACTTAATGCGGCTAAAAGAGTTCGCTATGCAAATGCTCATACTCTGGACCTTCAAGAGTACGAGCGAGTTCAACGCAATGTTGAACTGGATAGGATCCTGGGCATGGATGCCAATGGAGAGATCATCACACCGTTCTCCCAGGAAATCATGGACACTTCCCTTCCAGAAGGGTTTAAACGGCCAGCCATACCTCCTTACAATGGCACTGGAGATCCGGCCAATTTTCTGGGTGCTTTTAGGCACAGCATGCTTAGTCATGACAACATCACATCTCTGCAGTACTGCAGGATTTTCCCGGAGTATTTACAGGATGAAGCTCGAGTATGGTTCGACTCTCTCCCGCGGAACAGCATATCCTCGTTCAGAGAACTTGCCGAGCACTTTTGGGCAAGATTTGAAGCCCGGGTGAAGCCCGCGGCCACCATGGCCGACGTCATGACTATGGAACAACGGGACGGTGAATCCGTTACCCAATTTCTGGACCGTTTCACAACGGTAAGTCTCAAGGTGGGAGACTGCCCTGACAACGTGGCCATCGGCGCCTTCATGAATGGACTCCGTCCCGGAGCGCTGCACACCGAGTTAGCTCGGAACACACCGGTCACAACTCGAGCACTGTTCCAAACAGTGTGTAAATTTGCGAAGGCTGAGGAGCAGACTCGACAGAAGCGTGAAAAGCACGCGGCCAAAAGGCAGGCCGACAAAGCCCAAACTGGGCCTAGCACTCGAGCTAGTGCATTTTCCCGTCTGACAACGGGGCGCTCAGAATCCCGGAGTGAAATTCCGCAATTGACTCCGCTGACGAAGTCACGGGCTGAAATTCTTTCACTCCACAAAAACGACTTCCGACCTTGTCCCCGGATGACTGCGCCTCCTGAAAAGAGAAATCGCGGCAAATGGTGTGAGTACCACCGAGATCATGGACACGAAACGGATGAGTGCCGGGAACTCGGCAAGGAGATTGAGGAATGTCTCAAGAAAGGATTCTTGAGGCAATACGTCGCACGAACTGGCGACCGACCTCGGGCAAACCATAATGGAGGCTCGTTTCATGCCCGAGGAGGTTACCATGACCGAGATACTCAACAAAATCGGCCGCCTTGGCAGAATAATCGGCAGGGGCCCAATAATCATACACGGCAAGATTCTGGCAATCGCCAGCCGCCACATCTCCAACTTTTACCTCCTCCTCCTTCGGGAGGACCCCGGGACGACGCACCCCCTCACGTGATAAACGTGATATACGGAGCCCTACCCACCGGGGCTTCGCGACATGCTTTGAAAGCGGAAGCTCGACGTCCTCCACCCGAGGAGCCACGTCACAAACGTCTCCATCAGTCCGAGACTGTCAGCTTCACGGATAGGGATCCGGTCCCTGAGATAACACCCCACACTGACGCTATTGTCATCGACATGACTGTAGCTAACATAACAGTACGGCGGGTCTTCGTAGACAATGGGGCCGCAGTGAGCATCATATTTGCGGACTGTTTCGAGAGAATGGGGATTTCCCGAGAACAACTCAAACCGGCCCCCGGACCACTACAGACTTTCACCCAGGGTGAAGTTCGGCCAGAAGGTATCCTCACCCTCCCAGCGTCGTTGGGAACTTATCCGAAGGTGAAAACAATCTTCGTGGATTTCTACGTGGTGAATTCCCCATCACCATATAACATGATATTAGGCCGAGACTGGCTCACCCCGGCAAAAGCCATATGCTCCACGTATCACCTCGCGCTGAAGTTCCCCACCTCGCATGGTGAAGAAACCGTCCGCGGGAGCCAACGGATTTCAAAAGAGTGCATGTATGTGGCACTCAAAAAGACTGCCAAGGTTCCGCCCAAACAGCAGCTTCAGGTAACATCACAGGTCTTGGAACCCCGGGATTGTACCCCACTGGGAGATGCCACTGTCCAAATCCCGCTAGATCCGTCTAAGCCGGAGCAGACAGTAACAGTAGGAGCCGTGGATGTGCCATGGCTACATCAGGCCATTATTCAGACCCTGCGGGAGTATCCCGATGTTTTCGCATGGTCTCCTTTGGACATGCCCGGGGTCTCTCCCGAGGTGATTACCCACAAGCTAAATATCGATCCTAGTGTCAAGCCCATCCAACAGAAACAGAGAAAATTTGCCCCGGAGCGAAATGAGGCCATTCGAGTTGAGGTAAAACAACTCCTGGACGCGGACATCTTATTCGAGGTATTCTACCCCTCTTGGTTATCCAATCCGGTAATGGTTACAAAAACCAGTGGGGCCTGGCGGATGTGTGTCGATTTCTCTGATCTCAACAAGCACTGTCCGAAGGACTGCTATCCTCTACCCTCTATCGACCAAAAGGCCGAGGCCATTACAGGATACGTGGCACTTTGTTTCTTAGATCTATATAAAGGCTATCATCAGATCTTTATGGATCCACAGGATGCCATCAAAACGGCGTTTATCACTGCCTTCGGGTGCTACGCTTTCAAGAAACTGCCCTTCGGGCTCAAGAATGCCGGAGCCACCTACCAGCGTCTAATGGACTCCGTCTTCCATGACCAGATAGGTCGCAATGTTGAGGTTTACGTCGATGACTTGGTCGTCAAAAGCTCCTCTCATCCTTCATGCGTGCAGGACATCGCCGAAACCCTGCGCACCCTGCGGCGCTATAATTTGCGCCTCAACCCAACAAAATGCACTTTCGGTGTTGGCTCCGGGAAGTTTCTCGGATACATGGTAT
Source organism: Ajuga chamaepitys (assembly GCA_958295605.1). Classification (NCBI taxonomy): domain Eukaryota; kingdom Viridiplantae; phylum Streptophyta; class Magnoliopsida; order Lamiales; family Lamiaceae; genus Ajuga; species Ajuga chamaepitys. The sequence goes on from OY282495.1 coordinate 38,283,108, forward strand.
CACAAAACGGCCTACAAGCCAACCCGGCTAAGCTTCGCGATGTGTTAGACCTACAGCCACCAAAGACATTCAGGGATGTTCAACGCCTTACAGGTGGCCTAGCAGCTTTAAACAGATTCTTATCAAAAGCAGCGGAGCGACAACTACCATTTTTTAAGATTCTCAGACAAGCGAAGTCCTTTGAGTGGACTCCAGAATGTACTGAGGCCTTCGAGGCCTTAAAACGACATATACAGCAGCTGCCCACCTTGTCAGTTCCTCTCCCCGGAGAGCCGTTGTACGTATATCTGGCTTCTGCCGAGGAGGCTGTTAGCGCCGCTCTTGTGCGAGAAGTGGAAGGGGTTCAGCACCCCGTGTATTTTGCAAGTCGGGTGCTTCATGGAGCAGAGACGCGATACTCCGAGCTTGAAAAAACCGCCTTGGCCCTCGTTATGGCAGCTCGGCGCCTCCGACCATACTTCCAAGGCCGCGAAATACGGGTCTTGACAAATTATCCTGTACGCCAGATCCTCGTGAAACCCGAGGTGTCTGGGCGCCTTGCCAAATGGGCCATCGAGCTGGGAGAATATGACATCCAGTTCCTTCCCCGCCGAGCCATCAAGGGTCAAGCCCTCGCTGATTTCCTGGCCGAAGCTCCGGTGGACAGTCATGAGACCCCCGCAGACAAAGGTACACAGCACCACGACACAATCGACCCTTCACCTCGGGGGTGGCAGCTATTCGTGGACGGTGCATCCACGGCTCGAGGAGGTGGCGCCGGACTACTCCTCATCAACCCCGAGGAGGCTGAGTTTAAATATGTCATAAGGTACAAGTTTAAGGTAACCAACAATGTAGCGGAGTACGAGGCAGTCCTCGCCGGACTCCGGCTCGCTCAATCTCTAGGTGTTCGTCACCTAGAGCTCTTCACGGACTCCGAGATCGTGTCTAAGCAAATTCAGGGGACTTATGTCGCCAGGGAAGAAACCATGGTCAGGTACCACGCTCTAGCGCTTAAGCTCATCTCAACTTTTGATAAAGTTGTTATACAGAAAATCCCGCGGACCCAGAACTCCAGGGCAGACGCGCTCAGCAAGATGGCCTCCGCGGTCCAAACAAATATATCCCCGGATATCATGGTCGAAGACCTCTCCTATCCGTCAATTCATGAGGCTACGGTTTCTGTATTGACCGACAGCGACCCGAACTGGATGACTCCGATCATTCAGTACCTTCGAGATGGGACTCTGCCCACTGACAAGCTACGAGCTCGGCAAGTTGTGCTCAAAGCCCCCAAATACTCCCTTCATAACGGAGTCTTATATCGACAATCGTACTTGCAACCAAACCTCCGGTGCTTGCCACCTACCGAGGCCATTCAGGTTCTGAGGGAGATTCATGAAGGGGCCTGCGCTAGCCACATCGGCTCCCGAACACTAGCCAAAAAAATCCTTCGCTGGGGATATTATTGGCCTACTCTGTTCAATGACGCTCATGACCTAGTGTCCAAATGCAGCAAGTGTCAACTACACTCCCGTGTAAAGCACCTACCACAAACCGAACTCACGGGAATCCAGAGTGCGTGGCCGTTCATTCAGTGGGGAATTGACATTGTTGGACCCTTCCCTGTTGCTCCGGGGGGGTTGAAATTCCTGGTAGTCGCCGTAGACTACTTCACTAAGTGGGTCGAAGCCGAACCACTTACCGCAATCACTGGTCAGAATATTCTGAAGTTCGTATGGCGTAATATCATTTGCCGCTTCGGTATCCCGAGCACTATTGTCTCAGACAATGGTAAGCAGTTTGCCAATGACCCATTCCGCTCATGGTGTGAGGAACTCCACATCAAACAGATATTCACCTCGGTCGCACACCCTCAAGCAAACGGACAGGTTGAGGTCACCAACCGGACCCTCCTCATGGGAATCAAAAAGCGCCTGGACAGCGCCAAAGGCCTCTGGGCTGAAAACCTTCCACAAGTCTTATGGGCCATCCGCACAACGCCGCACACCTCCACCGGGGAAACTCCTTACAGCCTTACCTATGGCTCCGAAGCCGTCATTCCAGCCGAAATCAGTGTGCCGAGTCCTCGCCTACTTACCTTAGTTCCGGACGATAATGACGAGGCACTTCGCGCGAATTTGGATGAGCTTGAGAATCGCAGGGAACAAGCATTCGTCCAGCAGGCTAAGTGCAAACAGCGAGCTGCACAGTACTATAACCTCCGGGTCCGAGGTACTCAGTTCAATGTCGGGGACTTGGTTCTCCGACTCAACTCGGCCAGCAAGGCTGCCCCCGAGGGCAAACTACATGCTTCTTGGGAAGGTCCATACCGAGTCATTGCCACGCATGACTCCGGCTCTTATCAGCTCGAACATCTCAACGGGGCCCCGATCCCCCGAAGTTGGCACGTCACAAACTTGAGACGGTTCTATCTATAAAAGCTAAATCACAAGTACTTTCTTTCCATTAATTTCCTTTATAGTTGTTATTCTTTTTTGTACTCTTTAATTTGCTCCGGCACTTATTACTGAATAAAACACTTCGGTTTATGCATCTCGTTGTGTTTTTCTTTACGTTATGGGGACGCCCTAACACATACATATTATCATTACTAGTCTCCGGACAACTAAACCTTTCTCTCGGTCCGCCCGAGGAGGTTCGCATGATTAGTCCCCGGACTCGCACCACTTTCTCGTCTGATTAATCGGAGAAGTGTTTTTTCCCGCCTGATCCGTCCGGGGAGACATTACTCCTGCCCGATCCGTCCGGGGGGTAATCTATTCATACTGTGTTTCCGAACACTCCATTATATCATTAACGATTGAAACATTTCACAATCTTCCCTGTGTTCCCGAACACCCGATCAAAGTTATTAATAACTTATCGCTTTATTTAAACTCGTATGAACACACTGAAATATTTTTATTTAACATCAAACAGTTTTTCTAACTAATACAACAAAAATCTTGCTAAAAGATTAACTAAGTTGATATCTACTTCTTCCCGGAGTCTTCTCCGAGCCAATACCCAAAACCACGCCGTCTGGTTTCTGGTTGAGAATGCCCCGTCCTCCGGGATGGCTCTTGCACGTTCCGACGATGCCCGGCTTCACTTTGGCTCCGGCGATGGCTCGTCATATGGTGACCCCGGGTACCACCCGAGCGCTCAGTTCTCGTTCGCGGCCCTGACATGCTGGCCCATTCCGCATGGCCCCATTCTAATGGCGCCAGAGGATCCATCACCTCGGAGGTTTTCTTTGTACTTTCTCTTGACTTGTGCCGAGTGGGATCTGATGACTCTCGCGGAGTTGAGCTTTTCCTCCCTCCCCTCTTCCGAGTATTAGCCCATTCTTCAGCGTCCCACTCCTCGGCAGGCATGTCATCGATCTCTTTGGCCAACGCCGTCACTGCCGGGCCACCAGCCTCAGGCTCTTCGGGGTGAGTCCTTTCCGGCTCTTGAGGGATATCAAGCTTTGCTTCCCTGCCCCGTTGTCCTCCCTTATGGATAGGTTCTGGTTCGCTTTGCTCGGCTATATTCAAAGCCTCATTCCGGGCCTTGATCTTCTTCTCAAGCTCTACAAGATATCCAAGCACCAGTCGGCTCCTTATGATCTCCGGGTCATTCGAATCACCTCGCTCACTTCGGTTTTGGATGTCTTCCCGCACTTCGGCCCGCCGGGCTTGAATATCTTCCGTTGATACTCGACCACTGTCCACAAGAAGATGCTCGCACTCTTGTTGGTTGATACGGAGTTGTTCTAGCTCTAGATCTTTCACCACGCAGTGTGCCTTATACTGCTTATTTTGATGTGCGGACTCTTTCCAGGCACTCTCTACCTTGGAAAATCTTTTCTCCATTAAAGCAAGAGTCCTTGACAGCCGGGGAACTTCCTGCAACATCAACACATCCCGCTCTTTCTGCAACCAAACTATTGATGAGTTGAGTTGCTTTATTACCTCGCGCGGGTTTTCAATATTTTCCTGACAAAGGAGACACCTCGGCTTTTTCAGACTTCATTACTGTCCAATACATTGCGTATATAAGAGGGAAATAGTCTTTATTATACATACGAAAGAAGATTTTTTATTACACAAGGCAGCTCGGGTCTTTCATTACAAGAAAGGGGATTACATGCAACCCTATATACATGGTTATCTATTCTACATTCTGCTCGTGAGGAGGGAGGTCACTGACCTCTCCAGGGGCAGGGTTGGATTCAGTTGCCTGGCTAGGGCCTTCAGTTGGAGCAGGAGGGGCAACAGTCATCCCTGGACGGGGGATGGGAGCTCGGGCTCTCATCTCCCGGGAGTAGAAACCGTTGCGATAGCCCAAGAAGTCCTTATCCTCGTCCTCGTTGCATCGCTTAATGATGTCGGGAGTAAGGATGGTGTGCTTCTTCGCCAAGGCCTCGATCAGGGGCCACTTCGGAGCCTTTGTGAGTGCATCAAAATAGGCACCGTCTTCATTTCCGACGGCGTCGTAGTCGTACCCGAAGTCCTTGTCGTATACGTTGACCTCCGGGTACTTGTCATGAACAGCCTCCAGCAGTTCGCTCCGAGTGGCCGTATCCCCCGCAGCGACGAAGGTACTCAGGAATTGAAGGAACGTCCCAGTTTGCATCAGTCTCTCTGCAAACGCCTCCAACATGGCTCCCTGACCTTCGACAACCTTGGTCAGCTCTTCTTGGGCCGCATAGAGGTCACCTCTTAAACTAGCAACCTCGATGGACTGCTCGCGCAGTCTGGTAACCTCTCTCTCAGCAACAGCTGCCCGGTCTCTAGCCGCCTGGACGCCTTTTTTTGCCTCCACCATACCAGCCCTCAGCCTTGCCACCTCGGCCTCCAGCTCGGTAATCCTGCCTTGGCAGGACTCCTTCTCCAGCTTGCCAACCAATCCGCGGATTGGCTCCAGCAACTTCTCTAGTTCGGCCCCCGTAGCTGACACTTCTACTCCTTGCCCCTGCATGAACTTGCTGTTATGATAAATTCGCATAGAAAATAACGAAGTCATTTATGGTTATACCTCGTGGGCCGGGGTCATCTGCATTCTCTTCGGAGGAGGTGGAGTCGGTGAGGCAATCCTCCTCTTGGTGCTCGGGGTCAGCCCCGAGAGGGGGATGGCGTCTTCAGGGTCCGCCCTATGACTTCCCCCGGCTGATGACCTCTGTAGCTCCGGAGTTCTCGAGTCATCACCTCGGTCCCTCGAGCTGGCCTCGGCGGTCTTCCTGGCCGCGCTCTTGAATTTGCCCACTGCACGTGACAAGCACACATTCAGGAATCGATATTGTTACATTATTGCAACTTATGACAGGATAAAAGTCCTACCCTCTACTTCTGCCCGGGTTTTTACTCTCTCCCCCTCAGACAGGCTCGGAGTCTGGTCAGAATCAGTCCCGGCAGGAGTGCGGCTCTCTTGGGAATCCGATGTCCCACCGGCCCATTGGGAGTAGTACGGACTCATCCCAGCTTCGTCCAATACTTCCTCCGGGAACCTGGACTCTAGCAGACCGACCTTTTTCAACACACTCGCACCTTGAGGCTCTCCCCCCGGGGCGTTATCCACGACAACGTGGTAAGATTGCCACTTGGGCAGAATTGCCTTCTGCCTAACATATAGAAACCTCCCCCTCCATCCTTCTATTTTACTTGGGTTCTTAACCCTAAACCTCTTCCCTGGCCTAGGGTTAAGATAATACCAACCCGTATTTACCCCCATCGTCTTCAATTGAAAAAAGTGCCTAAACAAACTGATACTGGGCACTAACCCTCCCTTATGGCACTCAACCAAAAAACCCACCACCTGCCGCACGGCATTCGGACCTAACTGACCCAACGCTATACCGTAATAATCTAATAGTTTTACCAGAAATTCCCATAGGGGAAACCTCAGGCCCACAGCGAGCTGGTCTATATACACGGATATGAACCCTTGGGGAGGGCAACATGCTTTGTCTGTGCCCTCGGGAATTATGAACTCTAAATCGAAGGGCAAAAAGAAGTTCGGCACCCATCGCCTGATCTGCTTTTCGGTCACCGTGGGTCTTACCCTCGCTACCTCGAATCCCTCCATCTCCTCTTCACACCGAGGGAAATGCACTGTCTCTATCCTTATCTCGCTAAGATCACCACGGTGGATCTGTCTACTTTCACTATTCATGGGATAGATCACCCTAATGGGAGGGGCTCTAACGGGCACCCCTTCGGGGACAACCTCTCCTACTGAAGATGAAGATGAAGATGAAGATGAGTTAGACATACTTACTTGGTTGGAGGAAAGGATGATTTGTGAAGGTTTTGGTCTGGGATGAATCGCGAATGAAGAATCCTCTTTTTCCCGCTTTCTAAAACGATGAATCACAATGAGAAGGTGAAAAGTTACTGTGCAGTTATTCCTTATATAAATGCAAAAAAACCGACGGCTCTGATTCAGCCGATTCAAATTCAGTGATGAGGATTCACGCGTGCTTCTCACGCGCTTTACAGTTACCGAGGCGCGTGGGAAACGGCTGTCTTGGAACTCGCAGAGCGTGTCACTTCACGCTCCTCTCTCTCATTATGGCGCCGCCAGTCACATCAGCCTCACCCTTCTTCAGGAAGATTCAAGAAACACTCCGGCGTACTTTTCACCTCGGCCATACCACTACACTCCGGTATTCCAACCACTTCGGTCCAATATCTCACTCCGGTGTACCCTACACCTCGGCCAGACAGTCATGTACTTCAGATGTGTTTTACGCCTCGAGCAAGTTCGGTAACTCATTACAAGTACAAAACACTTCGGCCTACCAGTGACCCCGGTCTTCTTTGCTTAAGGTTCCACCCCGGTGACAACCGAAGCTCCTACCTCGCTTCGGCTGGGGGGGGGGCATCTGATAGGGATGACCCGGTTACCTCGGGCCGGGTTACCTCGGGTCGGGTTAATCCTGAGCCAACTCACCAGTTCAATGAGCAGTTCAATGAGCATGCCAGCAACCGCGAAGGCCCAGGCCCAACAGGCCCAGCAACACGCATTCGGCCCAGCGAATGCGAATCTGTGACGTAAATCCCAACTGCCATGATCTTTTCCCAACGGCCATGCAGATTTGGGAGGCAAGATTATAGGGATTTAGTTAGGGTTTGGGTTTAGTAGTATAAATAGAGGAAAAGAACTCTGAATTAGGGTTCGGACTTTGCTTTCTGTAACACGTACTGTAAACTCAAGATTCGAGTAAAAGAAACACCTCGGCGATTGCCGTTTTCTGCCCGTGGACGTAGATCTCCGGATCGAACCACGTATATTGTGTGTGTTTTTACATTCTTTTCGCATTAGTTACTGTTTGATTGGGTGTTTTCCGGATTGCGCATTAACAAGTAGATTTATAGATTTAGCTATTTTCTTAAAGTTTGTATTAAATAGTTAATGTTTAAGATGCATGTTAGTTAGTTTAAAATATTTATTAATGTAATTAATAATTTAAATTTAATAAGATAATTAGGCCTTTTAATTTAGGACTATAATTTATAATAACTTGGCTTATATGTTAGAAATTGTAAAAATAGACATAATTCAAGAATAGTGTACCACACTTAATTATTTTTAAAATGCTAAACTCGATAAGTAATACTAATTAATTAAACAACATGTGCTTGGTATAGTGCGAGTCAGGCCTTGGGACATACGCGAATTATGTACTTTAAAGCAAGCAAAACAAGGTGGGTGACTGGGCTATTTGTAAGTATATTATGCTACTGAACTTGTACTTTGATAAATATGTTTGCCTTCGGGCTTATTGATATGATACCTCTTAAGTCGTAAGATTGGCTTTTGAGAAAGGCTCTTAAGTCGTAAGATTGGCTTTTGAGTAGGGCTTGGGAGTCGTAAGATTGGCCCCTAAGTCTAGCAATATGGCTTTTGAGTCGTAAGATGGGCTCCTAAGTCAAGGATGTATTTATTATTGTGCATCTTCATTTAGTATAATTGCTTACAAAGTTCCCACTGAGTTTATACTCATGCCCATAATTACAAATCTTCAGGTTAGTTGAGTGAGGTGGCGGGGCTGTTGCGGCAAAGGTCACCGGGTTCCTTCTTCTACCCGCAAAGATATTTTTGCCTCTTCTATGTATATAAATAAATAAGTTTGTGTGTCACAAAATCCGGAATTTTTATTTTCTTAGAAACTTTGGAACCACTAGTGTAAATACGTTTTGGCAGTGTCTTATTGTCAATAAAATTTCTACTTTTATCCAATAAGTATTTTATGTCACGCTTTCGCACTTTTTCTGATTTATTACTTAATCAAAAGAAAACAAAAATTTAGTAGCACTTCAATCCCGAGTTAATGGGATTGGGGCGTTACAGTTTTACACTCAACGGTTCTAAACCGTTGCATAAGTCAGTTATAACCGTCTTGACTCTGGTTCCCTCTTAACCTTCAAAACTGATCCGGCTAAAACCCGGTTCTCTAGCCCGGTTCTTCCCAACCTGAACCCAATTCCTGATTCCTCAAAACCTCTACTACAAACTATGATCACTTGATGACATTGAGCTGATAACTACAGTTACCTTTACTGCCACTCTACAGAACCGTACATGAGATTTTCATCTCATACGGCTCATCGTTCAATTCTTTCGAATTCATTGGATCCTTTTCCGCGCTCAAGAATCCCCTCCCTTCTTCCACTCTGTCCCGAAGAGTAACTAGGACCAATTTAGTCATGTTTTCATGTTCCAATTGAACACTTTCTATTTTTGATATTCTCAAAGGAGAAGATTATTCTCTTTACCAAACATATGCGGATCCAATCACGATCCTATAATAAGAACAAGAGATCTTTCGCGGTCAATCGCCTTGCCCCTCATTCTTCGAGAATCAGAAAGGTCCTTTTCAAGTTTGAATTTGTGCATTTGGAATCTGGGTTCTTCTACTTCATTTTTATTTAATATGAATTTCTATTTTCCCTCTCTTTTTTTTTTTTTTTCTTTTTTATCATTCCTTAAGTCCCATAGGTTTGATCCTGTAGAATTTGACCATTGAACGAAGGGTACGAAATATCAGATTGATTTTTTGACCAAAAGAACTATGTGGAATCTCTGGTTTTTTCCTCTTCCTCTATCCCTATCCCATAGGTACCGAATAAATAGAGAACCTTTTCTTCTATATGAATCAATCTTATTCCATTCCAGTTCCTTCTCGATGCCTCCCAAGGAAAATATCGAATTGGATCCCAAATTGACGGGTTAGTGTAAGCTTATCCATGTAGTTCTGCGTTCTTCAAATTGGAATCCGTTTTCTGAAAGATCCTGGCTTTTGTACTTTGGTAGGTCTCTGAGATCCTTTCGATGACTTATGTTGAAGGGATATCGATCTAATCCGATCGATTGCGTAAAGCCCGCGATAGCAACGTAACCGGGGAAGTATACAGAAAAGACAGTTCTTTTCTATTATATTAGTATTTTCTATTATATTAGATTAGTATTAGTTAGCGATCCCGGCTTAGTGAGTCCTTTCTTCCGTGATGAACTGTTGGCACCAGTCCTACATTTTTTCTCTGTGGGCCGAGGAGAAAAGGGGCTCGACGTGTACATGAGAGAAGTAAGGAGGTCAACCTCTTTCAAATATACAACATGGCTTCTGGCA